>MNCI01022842.1:264121-297273 GCA_015680685.1 Gnetum montanum | reverse complement strand
AATTTTTGAGAGTTTAACCCTTTCAACAACCTCTGGTATGACTATAATCACTTATTAACATTAAAATACAAATACATTAATGATTAAAATTAATCAAAATAGTCATAATGACAACTTAGCTTGGTGTAACTTTCCTAACAAGATAAGGTATTCCAATTGTTTAACGTTACACAATAATTGCTAACCTATGGTCATGTTATGATTACAGATGGCACCAAGACCAAAAAAACCATAAAAGGAAGGACCATCTCAACAAAGGGAGAAACAAACTAGAGCTAGAAGGGGCTAGCAAGAATAAGCCCAAGAATAGGCAAAAGAAACCCATGCAATGGGACCTCTTCAGGAGGAGCCCGAGGTGGAATCAATTCGACAGATTTCCAAGGAAGAGACTATAATAGAATACTCACAATAAAGAGAGGCACGAGGGCCCATACTAAGACTTGAAGTCACATTGACATAAGCCTTACTTGACACAATTTGGCCCTATGATGTCCAACGCTCAATACTCTTAAGAACTGAACTTTAGCCTATTCTTAGAGCATGCTCCAATGTAGGTAAAGACACAATTGCAAACCTTTCCCATGTTTCCAATCATTACTTCTAGTGGAAAGTGATACATGGAAGAGACATACCTCTTCTGAAATAATAAAAGGGTAGGTTCCATTGTAAAGATCAAGCACATTCAGGTGCCTACTTGGCTAAAGCCATCATGTAGGCTCTTGGGTTGCTTGATTTTGGGACACAACTGGCAAAATTATCTATGCAAGTTGATTTATAGGTGAAAAAGAAGTGAAACCAGTAGTGTTATAGGGTTGACCACAAGGAGTTTGATGCACTTACACCAATAGAACATGTATACTTCAAGTTAGGAGCCTATCACCTCAATCCAACGATGAGGCCCAGTAAGGCGACTGCCTTCTTTGCTCAAGCATGCATTGCTTTAAGAAGGAAATTTCTAGAAAACCTTACATCATTAATCTATCTAGAGATAGAAAAGTGTTTCAAAGAGAATGAACGTCGAAGGAAAACCCTGCCCTACACATGCCTTATTAGAAAACTTTGCAAAAGGATAGGGATAGTCTACTACACAAATGACATAATCAGGCACACTCCCATTACCTCTTTGTCCAATATGATGAAGGACAAGATGCTTTCTGTGTCTAAAGAAGAGGAGTAGCAACTGCCACTTCAATCATCTACTAATGAAACAACATTGAAAGCCCACACTACCATTGAGTGCCTATGAAAAATCTAAGAGTAACTCTTGCAATAGTAGGAGGAGCAAGCAAGAATAAGTGGTGGAGACCCATCTGTGTATCGACCTGCGATGAGTCATCTTAATGAGGTGGCTCAAATAATTAGCTAGATGGAGGAAGGTGGACCAATATTTTCAATCCAACAAACACAACTACCTACAAGATTGAATCCAAGTGCTTAAGAGATGATGGTGTCTTTTTCTCAACACCATATATTCCCATAAATCTTTAGGAATGTCACCTCCTTTTTAGTGTGTTTGGAGGAGGGTGAGGAGGAAACTATATTGGAGATGCAGCACCAAGGGTAGGAGATAGCTATGAAAGTCATTGTTGACAGGAAAGCTAATGCAGTTAACACACCTACAATGTTTGTACCAGATATTTCTAGACTTAGAGATGTGTAGATGTCCACATGAACCTTCAGTGCAAGATTAAGTGTATCCTAGCATGAAGAGTTGCTAGATTAACTAATGGTAACTAGGCAACTGATTTTGGACATCTTTAATTTTTCAGATAGCATTACTACAACCCAGTTAGAATTTCTCAAAGTAAAGGACAAATGTATCATCCTGGAAGGGTAACTTGAAATGGCTCAAGCACAAAACCAATGCTTGGTAGTAGAGGTTGTTAAATTACGTGCCCACATTGTTGACCTTGCACTCCTCAATAGTGCAATAGCAAGAGATGAAGCTTTTTAGCAACTTTAGGAATGATTAAAATAAGTTAAGGAGGGAATGGTAATGTTTATCTTTAACTAATCTATAGTCGAAGAAAAGACCTATTTAGTTCAAAAGGACTTGGATCAAACATGCCAAGAAAATGAAACACTAACTGCAGAAAACCATTGCCTACAAACTGTTGATGCACAAAAATAACATATGGAAGAATTCATCCATCAATCGTAGGAGCAGCTAGCTAGAGAAAACATGAAATTGAGGAAATTGATAGTGGAGAATTGCAATCTTTCTATGAAGGAAATTTATGCCTTACACCAGAAATTTGCCATTGAAATTATCACTTGGAAAAATAAGGCTCTCAAATTTGAGAAAGTCAATAATCACTACAAAGACCAAGTTGGCTTGCAAAAGGAGGTGAATGATAAACATATCCAAGTGGCTAAGGCAAAAGTAAATGAGGCCCTCTAACAACTCTAACAAGGAAGAAAACTATGATAGCCTATCATTGATGGGATAGATGCCTATAACAAAGCGAAGATTTGCATGAAGCAGTTGCAAATTAAAGAAATGATAGAATATATGGAATTGACCAATCTCTAATATGCACATTTGTCTATGTTGACTACTAGACAACTGCAATTAGAATTGGAGAAGCAAGTAGTCAGCTTGTACTTGTTGTATGAGGCCAAGTTAAAGCATCACAAGGACACCAAGAAAAAGCTTGTGGTGGCGAATGTTGAACTCGAAGTTCTCAAGGGTAAATACACTAATCAAATATTTGCTACCAAGAACCTAGCTAGAAGGATGAATGACTACCAGGAGCTACAAAACGTAGTCAAGGCATTCAATGTCAAATGAAAATAGTTTGCAGCCTAGTTTGTTAATGCTAAGGAGTTGTTTCTAGCAATTCCCTATCCTTGGGATGTGCCCATTCTAGCCCACATTGGTAAAGCTACATGGATCATGCACAATCCTAGAAGTAAGAAGGAGAAAATGAAAGCATTGCTAGATGCTTTCTATTTACTGCCAGAAGTTGTAGTAGTAGCTGAACAGCCATAATAGCCTCAATTGTTGAATGCGCCTGAAGCTGGAGAAGGTTTGTTGGAGCCTTAGGAGCCTCCATTACCTAAGTGATGGGACGTAACATGGCCATCGCGATATCGCATCCCTCGCAATATTGCGTACGCGATATCGCATCCTCCCTCGCGATATTGCAGTGCGCCATCATATCTATAAATAAGAGGTGGCTCTCCCTTGTTTCCTCATCCTAGGCTAGACAGTAGGGAAACTCTGGTAGATTGATCACTCCAGAGATAGAATATTTTCCATGTGCCCGTAGTAGGAGTCCTAAAGTGAATAGATCTTTACTCGAGCAAACATTGTACCTAAACACAAGTTTGTGTACGGTAATAAAGACGAGATTCTTGGATAAACCTTGTAGTGCATGGAATAGGCTAATTAGGATATTATTTACTGTTATTTATTATTTGTTATTTATTATCTCTTATTTACTACTTTCTCCCTCAACCCTTCTCTCCTAGTTAAGTGCCTCAGTACGACCACTTCGAGCACGTGTGTTACGTGTGGTGATCCTAGCAATGACTAGCGTTTGGTAGCCACGATTGCATCAGTTCAGGGTGTGTACAGTAAGTTGAAACGGATGCTGATGCTAGGTAATTTAGACTTAGTTCATTAGTTAGAGTTAGAAATTAGTTTCTCAACCCTTCACCTTGTTAGCATAGGAGAAAAAAACATAAAAGCTACAAAAATCATATACCTCATACTTACTTAACCATACACCGTAACAACTACAAGTAAGTCTGGAAAGACAACGAATGATTAACCCTAAGTGTTCCATGGGTGTGTAGGCACTTAGTCTACAAAGTTCGACTGGATCGTGCATGCTACGCTCATATTCATATGGTTGAGTGTAGGGGTATCTTGCCACTCATCATTGGCGCCGTTGCTGGGGACTAAGTGTTTTTGCGCTGAATAGAACATAGGATATCACTCACATCGTTGGGAGCCTAAACGAACCTTCAGGTTAATTAAAGAAAATTTATATAATGGTAATTAGCACACCGATAAATAACTATGTCTTCTTCTTCTTCTCATAAGAGCAACTCACCACCTAAGGACCATACACAAAACAGTCAGCAATCAAAAAAAAATAACCGAAATCAGCCAAGTCCTCAACAATACCAGATAGTCTATACTCATCCCGATGAGTATATTCCAAATTTTACCTTTATCCTCCATTAAGACAAATAGCTACGATGGAGAGATTTGCAAGGTAACATAGTGTTAGCTCTAGATCGGGCAGTCCCAAACATGCTTCTCCATGCTCTGGCACAGATTGACATGACACAGCTTTATGCTAAATACGTTGCAACAGATTTTGACTTAAGGGATTATTATCCCACAGAAGCACAACATATGAGGGACTTAAGGTAGGAGAGCCAACATACACTGTTGAAGGGCAAAGAGGTCCCGCACATCCTTAGTGAAATCAGAGATGGTGAACCACTCATAACAGGTTCTCTATCAAATGATGTTCCCCCTCCTAACGATGGTGAGGAGGTGGGGTATCAGAACCTACGCTCAATGATACAAACACTGGTTCTAATCCTCGTGAATGCCAACTATTCAGAGGGAACAAAAACTTATAATAAGCTCGGGCACTTAGATCATCACCACGATCGAGGCCGTAGCAACCAAAGAGAAGGCAAGAAGCATCGCCATGGCAATGATTCCCCTTTCTCTTCTCCTTCATATCATCACTCACCCTCTCCTTCCACATTTGGGCACAACCATCATGAACATAACAGTGAGGATGGGGGTAGACAAAATGAGAGACCTCGACAAGAAAGTCAAGAGAGAGGACAAGGGCATGAACAAAGGGAAAGTAGGAAACAACGAAGACATCACAGGCGTCATGAAAGAGATGATCATGATGAGACCCCACCCGAAGTATGCTTGACATAACGGAGGCTGTGAGAATACCAACAAGGCATTTAAAAGATAGTCGGATCAAGCACTTAGACATGAATAACATCCCATGCTTTGAAGGGGGATATAACTTAGATCCGCAACATCATTTACAGGCATTCCATGATGCCTGCACCTTGCAGAACATAGAAAACAAGTGGCAAAAACTTAAGTTGTTTCCAAGGACACTCATTAAAGAAGCAGAGAGTTGGTACCGGTCCTTAGAACCAGAAACCATCAGGAGGTGGAGTACGATGTTAGAACTCTTCAACAATAAGTATCAAACGTACTCCAGAGTGTCTAATTTGCGTAAGAAGATCCAAGGATGGAAGCAAGGTAATCATGAACACTTTGATGCTACCATGGCCCACTACTACACATTGTTACATCATTGCCCGGGCCATGGATACGCTCAACGGGATCAACTTCGCCACATCGTAGATGGGCTAAGGCATGAAACTAGAAGAACCCTTGGGACTTATGCCCAAGGGAGATTATCAGAACTTAGAGCCCATGATGTTCATCGCTTGTTGGAAAAAGTAGCAAAAGAAGAAGGTGAGCTACAAAAAAGAGAGAGTGCAGAAGAGTACAACCATGATCCCTCCCTTCAGAAGAAGGGAGTGACATTTTGCAATGAAGAGGATGAGTCACCACTCGAAGAGTTGATGAATAGAAAAACCTTGCCGATTCAAAAACTAACAACAGAAGTATCAGCTAAGATGGATCAATTGTGGGATTCCTTAGACTCCAGACTTGAAACTGTCTTGAAAATTGTAGAGGAATCTAAGGAGGAATGAAGTAGTGACAAAGGTAAGAAAAAGCGGAGAAATTCAGGCCCTGCACATAACAAGGGTAAGGGGAAAATTACTATCTCTAATGAGGTTGTGGACTCAAACACAGACAATGATGGTGGATGTGAGATCTGCCATTATGATCATCCCAAGGGATGTTGTCCAATCATCTCACATCTACAAGAGTCTGGGGTGTATGCACTTAATCTAAGACTTAACCAATGGTAGACACCCCAAAGGTTACCTTATCCTCAAGGTAACCTGAGGCAGTTCCACCAACCATTAACATACTCTCCAAATGGAACTCCACCACAACCCATTGAATAACATCAGCAGTGGCAATACCCACAGTCATGGGGGATGCCACTGCTGAAACAACAGTACCCTTACCAGCAACCTAATCCTTATGGATATTATGTGTAGCAGTTGGTTTCTCCAAGTGACTCTATGAGTCACACAACTCCCCAACGTCACTACCAAGTTTGGGAGTACTTTAGGAGGACTCCTTCTTCTCCGGGAGGCACCCCACATACCTACCATCCTCCAACTCCATCCGCACCTCTTCCACCTATAGTTCCCACCACACCTCCTGCTCCAACAATGCAAGTGGAATTCCCCACTCAATTGCAGCAACGCCACGCTACAAGAGTAGTAAACATTCAATCCACTGCTGGTTTTGACAACTGTAAAAAGAGAAGACATTTCTTCAGAACTAGAAGCTCAAACAAGCTCTCACAACAATAAGCGGTTGAGTCTAGGTACACTCCTCCACCATCAAAAACTTGGGAGCACCCTTTAGTTCAACAATAAAGTTGTACGTATACAGTTATGTTAACGCATACTGTAACCAACTGGATCAAGGTAGGCCACCTTCCCAAAAAACTCTCTAATCCTGAGAGCCCCTTAATCTATTTACAAGTCACTGGGAACAAACCACATAAGGCTCTTCTTGACTCAGGTACTGGAGTCAACTTAATTTCACAAGAAATGTATAAAGCTTGGAACCTGCCCTAACTTAAGAAGAGCAACATCCAACTGGAGCTAGTTGACCAGTCCATCACCATTCCCTTGGGATTGGTGGAGGACATCATTACTGTTGTGTGTGGGTGGTCATACCCAACTGACTTCCTAGTGATTGAAGTTAACAGTAACAACGGGGGTTTCCCAATTACAATGGGAAGGCCATGGCTAAGTATAGTAGATGCGTACCTAGGGATCCGTGATCTTTCCTTGCAGATATCTAAGATAAACATTTATGAAAATATCGGGAAGAAGAAAGTTCCATGCATCACATACAGTGACTCAGAGGGTGATGACATGGAAGAATGTTCAGCATCTCTTCCATGTAATCGGTGTGCCCAAGAGATACAAATCCAAATATGCCTGTATGTAGCAACCACACCAGTAGTAGACACCCCGTGGTTGATAGCTATTAGAAAGAGCAAACCAATATGCACGGAATGAACTGAGGGAACTCATGTTAACAACGAAGGCATAGACACATTAGAGTATGAGCGTCGCCTACTTCCACCCCTTAATCTGAGAACATCAATGGGGAGAAGTTGGGAACTTTTACGAAATTTAAATAGACATTCATTATTTTGGATCTCTCCCTTGCAATTCAGTCATGGGGGAGATGGCCACCTATGCTAACCATTGGAGGCCATTAGTTCTTTTTAAGTTTTTGTTTTACATGTTTTTGTTTTACAGTTTTTGTTTTACACATTTTTGTTTTACACATTTTTGTCTTATACATTTTTGTTTTACAAATTTCTTTAACTTTTCTTGTTTTTGTTTTACACATTTGTTTAACTTTTCTTGTTTTTTTTAACATCGTTAAACTTTTTCATTTTGTGTGTGTGTGTGTGATCCACCATGTAAGTTCATCACCCAATAAGCGTTCTTCATGATGGTATGAAGTGTTTTCATATCGATTGCTAATGTTGGGTTTTACCTTTAAGTCATGATGTTGATACTAAGGTATGTTTCTTTTGATATGGCAGGTAATGAGTTCACTTCATCCATCCATCCACCAATT
Source organism: Gnetum montanum (assembly GCA_015680685.1). Taxonomy (NCBI): domain Eukaryota; kingdom Viridiplantae; phylum Streptophyta; class Gnetopsida; order Gnetales; family Gnetaceae; genus Gnetum; species Gnetum montanum. The sequence continues at coordinate 289,523 of MNCI01022842.1, read as the reverse complement.
TCTATGGTCTCTCTTGACTTGGAAATGTACAGTCCCCTTCATAATAAGAACTTTAACGAATCGGTGACTGGGCATTTCTCAAACTAAGGACTCAAGGTTTGAAAAGGGTATGACTTCAAGGGAACTTGATGCTTTTGTGTTGGCCATTCTCTTGGGTGCTTGGATGTTTTCTTCTTGAGTTTTCTTGCCATTCCGATGTTACCCAATTATCAGAAGCTGAGACAATAAAAATAAGAAGTCTTTGCATGGTGTGGTTCTCATGCATAAAAACACAAAACACAAAAACAAAAAAAAAGTTTGAGAATTCAAAGCACACCCCTTAGACGAATAATCCATTGGGCTACAAGCACTAGTTATGGAACCAAAAATGTTTCCTCTAACTAAGGCCCTTCTCGCTTCCCATTCTCTCCTCCTTGTTTCGTCAAAATGGTGGTGACTCTTGGGGGAAGCATTCATGTTATTCAAGGGGATGGATTAACTGGATGCATTGATGCGAAGTCATTGGATGTGGTTGGTTTGAGGCCAGAGTTGGAATGAGATTTACCAAGTCACATTAATCATGAAACACACAAGGGGCTGTACACCACCTTGTTCTTGGGATTCCATTCCATTCTCTTCTCTCCATCCTTCTCTCCATTGTTCACCTCATTGCTGGTTGTATCATTAGTGTATATTTTGGTAGATACATTGTTTTCTTTTTGGTAAATTCTTACGGTTAAGACTTTAACTCTTATTCCAAAAGACATTCCTAGAGCCTATGGACTCTTTGAATGTGGGTTTGTCAAGGCATTAAGGCCATGAGCCTGCTTTGGGGAGGACCCACTGACATTCCTATTTGGTCCACCAATTAAATTCTTTCCCTTAACATTTTGCAATTAAATTTATTTTGTTCATTTCCATCTTGACATCCATTTCATCGATGCTATAGTTGTCTCTTTTTCCTCATCTTTCTTGTTCTTGTTTCTTTTTCCATTCTCTCGCTACCAGAGGTTTGCAATTAGTCATGGGGGTACGGGGCCCAATTTTTTTGATTTTCTCCTAGCCCCAATTTTTTCAATTTTTTCCTAACCCCTACACCTTCAGTAGTCATCATTAATATATCTCCATACCCATATCAGCCATACCACAACTTAGCCAATGGACTTTCATCAAAGCAAGGTATCAATTACATGATGACTCATTTACCTTTGCTAATATAAGATTGTGTTGTGTGTGTAGATGGCGATCATGCAACAACAGACCGGATCTGGAGGGACCACTTGGAATGGAGCAGTGCTGAAGTAGCTATGTAAGGAGCAAGATCGATGATGCGCTTACGGATGGATAACAAAAGGCGCAATCTTGGCATTGGTAGCAGCAACACTTCTTTCTCTCTCTCTCTCTTTCTCAAGCTACCAAATGAGGCCTGATGTCAATGTAATAAGGTGTTCACCCTTGTTGTCATGAACACCAGTTTTTTTGTGTCTTGTAATGATGATCCATTCACATGTCATCCCATTAGTTTCCTTTGAGTCAATAATTCCATACCTTCCTGATATTATTGTAATGAGCTTAAGGATGAGTTTTCATTTAGTCATGGGGGTATGATGGGATGCAATATCGCATGGGCCGCAATATCGCATACACGATATCACAGCCGTCGCGATATTGCGGTGCGCCATCATATCTATAAATAAGAGGTGGCTCTCCCTTGTTTTCTCATCCTAGGCTAGACAGTAGGGAAACTCTGGTAGATTGATCACTCTAGAGATAGAATATTTTCCATGTGCCCGCAGTAGGAGTCCTAAAGTGAACAGATTTTATTCGAGCAAACATTGTACCTAAACACAAGTTTGTGTACGGTAATAAAGACGAGATTCTTGGATAAACCTTGTAGTGCATGGAATAGGCTAATTAGGATTTTATTTACTGTTATTTATTATTTTTTATTTATTATATGTTATTTAATGCTTTCTCTCTAAACCCTTCTCTCCTAGTTAAGTGCCTCAGTACGACCGCTTCGAGCACGTGCATTACGCGTGGTGATCCCAGCAGCGATTAGCGTTTGGTAACCATGGTTGCATTGGTTCAGGGTGTGTATGGTAAGTGGGAATGGATGCTGATGCTAGGTAATTTAGACTTAGTTCATTAGTTAGAGTTAGAAATTAGTTTCTCAACCCTTCACCTTGTTTGCATAGGAGAAAAAAACATAAAAAGCTATAAAAATCATATACCTTAGACTTACTTAACCATACATCGTGACAACTACAAGTAAGTCTGGGAAGACAACGAATGATTAACCCTAAGTGTTCCATGGGCGTGTAGGCACTTAGTCTACGAAGTTCGACTGGATCGCGTGTGCTACGCTCGTATTCATATGGTTGAGTGTAGGCCTATCTCGCCACTCATCACTAAGACTATGTGATCTTTTCAATCATCTTCACACCATTAGAGGACATGCTGTTAAATTTTTGTTTTGTGTTCAATTTTGTGTCGTGAACACCACAATTTCTAATTTTGTTGATTCATACACCCAGGCACTTAGTTTTGTCATGTAGTTTTGTTGAGTTATGTGCTAGTCAATAATTCCATACCTTTCCAATTTTGTAAAGAACTTGAGGATGATTTTTCATTCAGTCATGGGGGTATGATGAGTCATGGGTTGGCTGCGTCAACAAGGCCTCATTAACTAGGCCACATTGACTTGGCCTTGTCAGTGTAGGGCCTATTCTTGCCTATAAATACATGCCAACCTATTGTTTTTAGGTATCATCTTGTCGTAGTTGTAGCAAAGGCTCTTGCAATTTTTTCATTTGAAAGTTAGAATATTTTCTCGAGTCCCCATAATAGGAGTCATTGAGTGTACGGATCTGTATCCGAGCACTGTTGTACCTGAGCATGATAGTGTGTGCGAAAATAAAGATGAGCTTCTTGATAAACCTTGTAGCATTCTGGATAGCTTAAATGTTTATTCATGCATTTAATCTTTTCAATTATTTATTCAATGTTCCTTAGTAATTAAGTTAATTAAGTAATTAAGAAAAATAAGCTAAATAGCAATTAAGTAAACACATAAGTACAACTTCTTTGAGCATGCGTATGACGTTTGGTAATTTTAGTAGTGCTTAATGCTTGGTAACTTAACAACATTATATGTGTTCAGGATGTGTACAAAAAGTGGGATCAGATACTTATGTTAGGACTAGTAAATATTAGTTAGTTAATTAGATTAAAGTAGACATTAAATTACTTTACTCTTTATCCTATTTATTTTAAGTACTGAAACCATAAAATATAAAATGATAAAAATCATATGCCTCGATTACACTTAACCATACCTTTGTACATCACAAGTGTAATTGGGAAGATAATGAATGACTATTAGGATAAGGTGCACTTCCTAGAAGACTAGTGCACTGGAAGACATAGAGTCCATGGAATTCAATCAAATCTTGCGTGAATGCTTCATGCTTAGTATGGTTGAGCATAGGAGTATCTTGCTACCCATCACGATAAAAAATTTTCTCTTCGTAAAAATATTAATAAATGTGTGATTTTTCTTCTTCCTAAGAATAAAGATCTTTAACATATTCGTAATAGAAGACATATTACTCTTCTTAACAATACTTTTAAAAATTTAGTTAAATGTATAGCTTGGTAAATTAAGAAGGTTATTGAAGATATCATTAGACATAAGTAGACTAGTTTTGTTAAAGGTAGACATATCTTAAATAATGTTATTGTAGCTTAGGAGGAAATGTAGTGGGCTTCTATTACTAAGACATTGCTTTTATTAAGTTATATTATGCTATAGCTTATGATAGGATTGAATGAAATTTCATTATTTACTGCCTTTATAACTGGGATTTGGTAATTATTTTATCCATTTCATTCGTACCCTACTCTCTGATGCTAATGTTCAAGTTGAAACTAATTTTGGATTAAGTTCCTTCTTTTCTCTTCAATGGTCAATTTGTCAAGGTTATTCTCTAGCTTCCTATCTTTTTATTATTATTGTTGACTTTCTTTCACATAATCTACATTATGGTCTACAAAGAAATTTCATTAAGGAAACTTCAATTGATAATCAAGGTATGCAATTACTTAACATCCACTTTGCAGATGATTCTTTTTTTATTATCAACAATTCTTTATAACATATTAATATAATTTTAGCTAGAGTGGAGGATTGTTGCATGTTATTTGGCTCTCGAATCAATTGACAAAAATTTGTTATTTATTGTAATGGCAATATTGATGAGTGGATTACTCTCAAGTCTTAGAAAATCATGAATAAATATTGTCTTCAAAATCTTAGGAATACCTTTTTCTTTTAAGCCTAATCTTACTATTTTGTGGAATTACGTTATTGATAAAATTGAAAAGAAGCTTAATAAATAGAAAGAATAAAAGCTTACACTTACTAGCAAAGTTGTAGTTATTAAGAAAATGCTTCAATCAACTCATGTTTATTACTCTAGTTGTTGGGCTCCTTGTAAAACTTTTTATGATAGAATTGATCATATTATCTATCAAATTCTTTGGTTTGCCAACCAACATAGAAAAGTTTTTCTAGATTTTCTTGGGATATTTGCACTAGCAATAAGAAAGATGAAGGACTTGGCCTTATTAATTATTATAACTAGGTATTTCTATTGTAGCAAAATGGATTGCAAAGTGCATTAATGGAGATGATGTTTGGATGATGCTTTTAAGAAATAGACTTATGAAAGAAAAACCTAAGAATGATAATAGTTGATTTTCTAATAACTTTCTTCATTGTGTTCTTTTTCCTTGAGTCATTGTTATTCTTCGTTCTCCATTTCTTAATCTAATTTAGAATATATGGTGCAAGATTGGTAAATATTGGAATTACAATCACATTACAATCTTAGAAGATATGCTTAAGCAAATTATCCCATAGTGGCTTGCTTCTAATGAAGCAGCTTAGGCTACTAATGCATTTAGATTGTGTACCACTTGGAGTAGATTTTGTATCATTGTAGTTTCTTTTTTGTGTATGCATAACAGATGGATTATTTGGGATGAAGTTTCTAGCCTTTATGGTTTGAATAGAAAGAGGACAAAGAATTTTGAAAAATTAATTTCAAATCTTGAGAATTTTTTTAAAGTTGACAAAAATGTGTATAAGGTTTTTCCATATATATATATATATATATATATATATATTGCAAGGATGATAGATATATTTTTCTTTTTAATTCAAAAGTTGCTTATGAGATTATCACTAAGAATGATTTTATTCAAAAAAACTTCAATAAGGCCTAGAAAATGCAATTATCATTACACTTTTGGATGAGAAAAATGAAAAATATTAGGAAAACTCCTACATTTCCTAAAATTTGTATTTTTTTATGGTGTCTTATTCATTAAGGTCTTAAACATATTAGAAATGTTTCTCCACAGTGTCCTATTTGTAGAAGTGAAGACTCATTTTCTCATGTTTTTTTTGAGTGTCCTATTGCTCAGCATTCTTAGTGATTAGCCTAATCTTTTTCTTACCCTAGAGGAAGGGNTCTAATTTTTATAATATTATTATTTATTTTTTTGATATTTGACATCCATCTTATAAAGTTCTAATTGGACTATATATCTTGGGGTGTACCTATATTAGAATTATTTCTAGGTTTCAACACTTGTCTTTCCCTACCAACCATTTAGCTAATAAGATTTGAAATATTTTACAATAAATTTGTTATTAATATTTTTGAAATGAAAAGAACCCACCACTATTAAGTAGCTGAGGCAATGGTGTGACTCTTTTGAAAACTCATAGAAGATAAAAGGGGGTTTTAATTGTTTTTATAAATCCATAGTTTTCATAGAATTTTAGCAAAATTTCAATATAATTCTCTCTTACATCAAATATGATTCTAGAATAATTATAAAATATTCAATTGATAAGCCTAATAGAGTTCTCACAAAATTCAAACACATTTATCAAATAATCACAAAACAAATTTAGGATAATCTTAGTACAAATTTTGATACAAAGTAATCCAAATTCCATAGAATTTTAGCAAAATCTTAGGTTAAATGTAACTTCAAATAAAATAATAACTTAAAAAACCATTGAGCATAATGAATGTGTAGAATTTTTTTAAAAATATGATACAATCATGACTAAAAAAATTAATATAATAGTTTTAGCATTATATTTATGATATAGATCTATTATTTTGTAAAGAGAATCTTTTATATTTCTCAAATTAATAAAATCTCAAATTGTTTCACTTAGAATCGATTTTCTTATTGAAAACAAAAATCAAAACCAATGTATAATTCTATGAAAAAGTTATCTCTTAGCCAAGCATCATGACAATAACTATTTATTTATGTTCATAAAGTCTAATTGGCTAGTAACTGGCCCTCACTGTTACGATGATAAAATTATTAAATTATTTTATTGTGATTGATGAGGACTCCCTTGAATAGGGCTCGTTGTTGTCCTCTCAACCAAAATCATGTTAACTATATGTCTTTGTTAGAACCCTAAAATAATTGCAATATAGGCACACCCTAAGATATATAGTCCAATTAGAACTTTATAACAGAACATTGTCTATTAGAATCAAACCCATGCCTCAAAGCTTTCAATTTAAAAGTCTTACCACTAGGTATTTTAGCTATGTATTTGGATATATCCATAGCCAAATTAGTTCAATTTTACCTAAAAAAATTAAATAAAACTTCTCATAGAAGTTATGTAAATTTACAAAATCTTCCATGTTATCTATTTCTACCTAAACTTTCTTAAAATTCTCTTGCACACCTACCTTCCCTCACTCTTTCTCCTAAGTAGAGATCTTGGGAAAAAATGGTTTTTAGAACTATTCCATGAAGTGTGTAAAGACAAGTGTACCACATTTGAATTGAAACACATATATCCTTGTCCAAGTGATTGGAATGTAAGATTTATTTTTAAAATGAGTAAGAAGGATGAAGGGTGAAGGGGATTAGGTAGGGAAGTGGAAAAGGAGGTGATGAGTCATTGTTGGTTGACTACATCAATCGCAACGCAGTCTCTATCTATCACCTATAAATACGCATCTACCAGCCGAATTTATGGCAATCTAGATTTCAGTAGTAGTGAAGATCTTGCATTTTTTCCATTCGAAAGCTAGAATTTTTTCCTCGAGTGCCCACAACAAGAGTCATTGAGTGTACAGATCTTTATTCGAGCATTGTTGTACCTGAGAACGACAATGTATGTGGCAATAAAGATGAGCTTTCTGATAAACCTTGCAGCACTTTGGATAGATTAGCTATTTTATTCATGCACTAATTACTTTCAATTATTTATGAAATGATTTCAATTAGTTATTAAATAATTTTCAATTATTACATTAATGAGACAATTAAGTAAGATAGAGTACACACATAAGTACGACTACTTCAAGCATAACATGTATTTGCTTAGTAATCCTAGCAATGTTATTGCTTGATACGCTTAGTAGCGTAGTGCTTAGTCACCCAGTAGTGGATATGTGAATTCAAGATGTGTATGAAAAGTGCTAATGGATGTTTATGTTAGGATTAGAAAAATCATTAGTTGATTAGTTAATTAGATTAGTTAATCAAATCCATTTTTATCTACAATTCAAGCACCTAACTATAAAACATAAAAAATGATAAAAGTCAAATGCCTCAATTACACTTAACCATACTGACGAACATCACAAGTGTCATTGCCTCTTGCTCTGTCTATGTAGGGTGAGATTCCTCCACAGCTACAAGAATGAAATGCTATAAGGTTTGTACACTCACAACCAGTTTTTCAACCAAGTGGTCCAGATAATTGATCAAGGCAATGACCTTGCTTTTGGCCCAATAGTTTTCTCCAACCCTCACAACCTACTCCAGTTGATCACCCTGCATCTCCAGCATCCTCATCCTCTACATCATATACCTTCGAGTGCCCTTCAAACCAAGTGCGGCCTAGGATTCACACTATAATGTTAACTTATGTTGTTTCTAATTGGATCAAGGCTGGAAATCTTTCTACAAAAAGATCTAACCCAAGAAGTCCACTCATCTATCTACAGATTGTTGGACAAGAGCCATGCAAAGCTCTTCTTGATTTAGGTTCCAAAGTTAATCTCATCTCCCATGATATGCATAAGGCTTGGAACCTACCACCTCTCAAGAAGAGCAACATTCATCTAGAATTAGTAAATCAGTTGATTACTATCCCTTTGGGAATAGTAGAGGACATTATGACCACAATTTGTGGGTGGTCCTATCCTCCTAATGTTTTAGTGATCAAGGTGGACAATTGTAAAAGTGACATTCCCATCATCATGGGAAGGGCTTGGTTAAGCATGGTCAATGCATGAATGGTTATAAGGAACCTATCTTTAGAAATATCCAAGGAAAATAAGCTAGGAAAAATTGAGAAAAATCGTATTCCATGCATCACATACAATGATAATGGATGCAATTGCATGCAAAATATTTGATCCATCAAGAGCACATATAGTAAGGCATGCAATTAGTGTGCACAAGAAATTAACATTCAAAGGTGACTATACGTAGCAGCCACAAAGTAGAAAGGTAGCTAGTGGCTGATGGCTGATTCAGATAGCAACACAATATGCATGGAACCAACTGAGAGTTTGACATGTGCATATGTTGAAGGCATGAACAAAATTGAACAAGTTCATTCCCAACTCTCTAATGAAGATGATGATACCTATTGGGGAGAGTTGGAAATCCCTTATCACTTCAAGCAAGAGCCCTTAGAGCTTAAAACTCTACCTGCCAATATGGAGTATGCATTTTCAAAAAATGGTAAATTGGTCATCATTAATGCCAAACTTACTCCTAAACAAAAAGAAAATTTATTGAAAGTTGTGAATAAATGGTCAACAATATTTGCTTGGTCATATCCAAAGGTAATAGGAATTTATCCAAGGATATGTTAACATTGCATCTACATCAACCCGATTGTGAAGCCTAGAAGATAGCCATAGAGATAGCTGAACCCCAAATTAAAGCAAATCATTAATGATGAGTGGCGGAGGTATCCCTACACTTAACTATACGAATACAAGCATTCACACATGATCCGGTTGAACTATGTAGATGGGCTAGTTGTGGTATCTAGATAGTTACACATTGATCGTAGTTCGTTGTCTTCCCACCTGGACTAGTATTTACTTTGTCACGTATGGTTTAGTCCAAAGTGAGGTGTATGATGTGGGCCTAAACTAGTGCTACTCCTAGAGGAAATGGAAAATAACTTTGTTTTAAGCTAAGAGGGAGTGGGAGAAGAGAATCTAAGCTAGCCTTAGTGTGATGAGCATCCGTCCTTAATCATCCATACACATCTTGTACCTCGTGTACTACTTCTGGGATTACCAAGTGTATATTACTTGAGCGCTCCTAGATACACTACTAGGTTACCAAGCAGTCACACTTAAATGCTTGTGATTAAGTCATACTCATTCCACGTTTAATAACAGGGATAGTAAAGGAAGGTAAAGAAACATTAATTAAGAAAGCAATAAATAATAATAACAATTAAGTAATTAAAACTAAGTGAATGCTGCAATGATGGAGTAATCTCAATCTTTATTTTCGATCATGTGTGTGTCCAAGTACGTCACACTCGAATAAAGGTTCCGTATAATTACAATGATCACACTGCAGGCATGCACTAGGGAAAGGGTTGAGATGAACTAAAAATGAACAAAAAGACTCTACTACTACACTTACTGACTTACTTTCCCAACATCCTTCCTGTGTGCCCAAATGTGTATTTATAGGCTTACACAGGAGTCACAATATCATGTATCTGATATCATTGGCCAGGACATGATATTGCGTATCCAATATCGCGAATCTGATATCATGGGTCCAATATTAGAGCCTAAAAAATCATGGTTCATCATACCCCCACGACTGAATGAAAACTTGTCCTTGAGTTGAACAAAATGAGAACAAGCCCAATTGATTACATAGTGGATAAGTATGGGATTATTGACTGACTAGGAATTTATTCATGCCATAGTGGAGACATGAATACAATGAAATTGGGACATAGACATAGAATTAAAAATAGATAAAATTTTTTTGGAACTCATGCAGTTCCAAGTGGTGGTGGTTCCTCTATGGGTCTTGTCCCCTTATCTTGTGCTCTAGGTTTTGGAATTTGATGGCTCTGAAAGAGTGCTTGGAGTTTTTCCTCTTTGGTTTAGGGGTCCTATGCCATCCATGCTGATGCTCCAATGTTTGATGGAGTAGGCACCTTCCATGGACATGGCAATTGCGAGAACATTTGATTGGCCTTGACATACCAGGCCGCAAATAGCCACCGTTCCTCTTCATAGGCTCTAGATTTGTCCTTATCTTCATAGTAATCTGTAAGCTATCGAGCCAAGTCTGCTACGACATCCTTTTGTTCATGGTAGCTGGTTTTGACCACCTCTAACTTAGAATTTTCAACTTCTAATTTTTGCAGCATCTTCTTATGCTCAGCAAATTCTATTTCATATTTTGCATAGGTGGTAGCTACCTGCTTCTCCAACTCTATTCTCGGGCATGTGGATATTAACATGGCTAAGTTGGCATATCACAAGTTTGCCAATTCCATGTACTTTGTAAGATCTTATATCTGCAGGTTCCATCTTTTGAGTCCTGCTTGGTGGATAAATGCATAAGTATCCAATATGGCCCGCTAATCAGTGTTTTAAGCACTAAGAGTGTTGATATGGGCCTTGGCCATATGGATTTCTTTTTTATTTACTTGCTTGTACATCCCCACCTGGTCCCTGAAGTGTTCCTTTAGTTTCTCATGTCGCTTGGCCTCATTTTCCCACGCGCTTATTTCAATGGTTATCTTTTGACAGATTGCGCATATCTCCTCCATTGAAAGGGTTTGATTTTCTCTGACCAAGTGGTTCATGTCCTAGTTTACCCTGATCAATTGTTCTTGTAACTACTAAGAATTTTCTTCGAGAACATTCTTTTGTTTTTTCACAATGGTTAACTGGAGATTTTCTACGGAAAGCTGTCTATTCTCCTCTTGCAAGGCCTTAAGTGCTTTGGCATGTGCATATGTGTGAGCTTGTGCCTTGGAAGCATCCCAATCAGCCTTCTCTTTCTCCTCTGCCACTCTTTTATTTTCTGCCAACAATTTATTAAGTTGCTCCATTCGAAAGGACTTTAGCTAGTCTGTGGAGATGAACTGAGATGGGTCTAGCTATGCAACTTGTAGGGTGACAAGCTTCTCTTAGAGCCTTTCCAACTCTGCCTTTGCATGCTCGACCCTGATATCTACCATAACCAACTTCCCTTTTGTGGAGTTGAGGTCTAATTGAGTTACTGTGACATCTTGAGGGATGTCATCACTTATACTATTTGTAGCAACCGATTAAGAACATCCTCATGCTCTGTAGGAGTCATCGAGGAACTGGCCAAAGTTTGAGCATTACGTGCTCCTATAAAGTCTGCATATGGCACAACAGGGATGTTCAATGATTCTTTTATGTGGTTCGTGACCACTTTTGCAGCTCCCGCTCCATCTTGATGTTGCATGATCACTACTGTGGCATCTTCACCAGTTTCTAATTACACCTGAAAAGATGCATCGTTCCCTAAGATCTATTGTAACCAGTCTGATTCCCCTCTTCCTGTTTGGATTCACACCTCATTCCATGTGCGATCAATTAAGACTATGGATTGTACAACATCATTTATGACTTGGAAGAGGTTAGTCTTATCATGGCTTCCCCAACTAATTGTCTTAGTGATGGCTCTGAGATGGCTCATTGATAGTCGATAGTCCTATGGTGGTGGTGGTAGTTGGTCTTGCTAGCCTGTGCTTGGCCCCACTTCCTGTTGTTAACTGGGCCTTGTGCTTGGAAGTTGGCTAGGCCTTGCAGTTTGAGTTGTAGTGGGCCCCATCATCTGTTCTTGTTTATGCTCTAATATCTCATCAGCACTTTTCCTTGGGGCTAGTGGCTTTAACAGTTCAGCAAATGAAGAATTTTGGGCCCTTCTAGGATTCGTGTACCCCAGAATACTAACATGCCGGCACAGCTTCCTGATGAGACAAGGGAAGGGCAATGCGAACTTCCCTGTCTTGCATTCCTTGAATTGCATCAAAATCTCTGTAAGATATAGATGCGGTAAGTTAGCATTAACCTTGCCCATCAATATAGTACTTCCTATGGTTGCATACATGGAGATTCTGTTCAATCCTTTCATGGGGAAGATGTCATAAGTGCCAATCTTGAAATAAATCCTCTCTAGTGTCAGCTCTTCATACACCTTGTCTTCCTTGTCGTACGTCCTTTTCAATGAAATCATTTGCACATCAGCATCAGAGTGAGTGGGCAGATGAGCAACTTTCGACCCTATATTCAGAAGATTTAACACTTCCAAAATGGCTTTGGCAAAGAAACCTATAGAAACACCACCAATATCAACTATGGTGCCTTCTTCTCTATTGTGCCAAAATTGGTACATCTCTCCTAGGTACCAAGCACCACTTTCAAAGAGAATAGGCCATAATGGGGATCCTTTAAGTTGGTCCCTAACTGCCTCAGGAGTGAACTGAGTGAAAGGTCCAAAGTTGAGTTTCATGATCACGGCTACTGATGCAGATCTTTCATGAATCGCCTGAACACATTTTGGGGACAACATGAGATGTTGCCCCTGTTCAGGTGCTTTAGTAGCTTCTCCTTTAGCCTATCCCAGTGACACAGTAACAAGAGACTCTGGATGGATGTTGAACGATTGTGCCTCCTGTTCTGTATGTTCCTCAGGAGACACCTAGCCTCTGCCTCTCCTTGGTTATTTTGATGCACCTTGAGAGGGTCCTCCTTGTTGTCAACATTGAGGGGCCATCTGCAATCACATAAGGTTGACTATTAGTCATGTTATTTACAAATTTGATTTATACCTTACTTCTTTCCCTTATTGAATTTGTTTCTTGTTTAGTGTGATCCAGAGTTAAAGGATTTTATGAGAATGTCCCCTAAAAGTTTTGATATTGGGCCCAATTTGATTAGGTGGCTCCAAAACTTTAATTCTCATGGTGTGGGTGAAGAGATTAAAATTGATTTGGCAACGTGTTTAACATTTTTGTAGTCATTTACCCTTTATGATATCCTTCGGGTGATAATGAATTTTGAAAAAATTATGTGCAACTTCGAGCATACCCTTCCCCCATGATTAAGCTAAAAACAACAGGTTCAGACAAATTCAATCGAAATGGGAATTAGAGTGTTAACGAGCAAGTTATGGCTATTTGAACGATAGGTGTGCAAGCTAGCAATTTGTGGAAGAAAATTTGAACAACTCTCCTCAAGTGAATAGTGCAAAATGATGTTGACGTGTGCAGGGGATCCATATATATACTTTTTATGGACATGATCTCGTGTACCCGATAGCGTAGACCCGATATCGCATCGGACCCGATATTATGGCCCATTGAAAATAGGATACTTGATAAATTTGAAGAATTTTTGAATTTTCAAGGCCAAAAATGAAGGATTTGAGGTTAATTTGGAAGGTCTAGGGTAACATTGGATAGACCGGAATGCATCAAAAGTATAATGAAGTGGGATTTGTCAATGAAATTCATGGATACGATGAGGAGAAAGGACATGTTTTGGTACATAGGAATGTTTGAATTAGGAGGATGATAAAGGAAAGAATAACGTTGGTAATGCAGTACTCAAAGGGTATAAAATGATGTGATGATGATGATGATGTGCAATGAGTGTAAATTACAAAGGTTACATATGTAGGTCCTCCCCAAAGCAGGTTCCTACTTATGATGCCCTTACATAACCACCCTAAAAAATTTTGGATGCACTAAATAATTTAAATGTAATCCCCACTAGTTGCATAAAACACACACATGTAGATACCACCATGATGAGATATGAATTCAATGCTACACAACACACAAGTCACAAATGCATGAATAGCGAGATGAGGCGAATTGTAAAAGGGATTACAAAGATTGGGACATGAGGTAACTAACCCAGGGCATAATGAATCTTGAGTGTAGGACGTGATTAATGTGTCATTAGCTTGTCGCTCCAAAATCAAGACCAAATCCATTTCTTCGATCAATGACATTGCATTGTTTTATCTAATGATGGAAAACCATAAGAGCATCATGATAAGAAGGTGTACGATTACTTAGCATTTTATGTAAGGAAGGAGTGATTTGGAGTTTTTTTGCAGCATACTTTTTTCTTGGCTTCTTTGGCACACTCTCTTTCCTTTTTTTTTATGCATAATCTAGAGAAGCTGCCTACCTTCAGGCATGGGTGCATGTCTTTCCAGTGGAACCTCCTAGAATAGCATTGGGTTTCTTTATTGAGTGCCTTCATTACACTTACTCTCATTTTACATTAGATCAACAAGGATCTTAGTACAACCAGGCTGCATTATACCACCTATAGATGTCACCAAAGAGAATCCACAAGTTCCCTTGATGTCACACCCTGGCCATTCCTTCTTAGTCTATCATTTTTTTGCTCTAGTCATAATGAGCACAAAATTACTTTTAAGTTTTTATGATGACAAAAATATCATCATACCCATAGTAGAACCTCTTATTAATAGAATGGGTGGATGGATGTTGTGGGCTCACTGTCCAAATAATTAGTCACTTGAGACTTGATAGCATAGAACAACACCTCAATCAACGAGTCACATGAGTATTTTATTTACCGATGAGATTACCCTCACAAAGATAAAATAATAAAATAATAAATAAAAAGATAAAACAACAAATTGAAAGATGAAAAATTGAAAAATAAAAAATTATAAAATTAAAGAAAAGAAAAAATATTTATTAATTCTACTTGTTAGAATGGAGGATATCCCCCATAACTAAACTTTTGATCATGGCAAGAATTAATAAATGGAGGGTTGGGATCCATGCATTTTGGAAATATTGGGACCTGGTCATATCCAAACAATTGGGTGCCTTTGCTGGGGTGTTTGGAATGTACCCAAATTGGGCTTCACACACTTGATTAAAGTTGATGTAGTGGGGCAAGTTATAAGATGTGGTTAATTGATAAGGAGTTGAGCCACTACAACACCTGTGACCGTAAGTTGGTATGTAAGGATCGATCTATCTCCCTACATGGTTATATTCATTGGGCTACATGGTTGTTGGAGCATTGATTGGTGGCCTTAATAAGGTAACAAAAGGCATTGGGTTTGAGGAGAAAGATGCACCACAATGTCAAACTTGTGTTGAGTGGGAGGATGCAGTGGTCTCGAAATTGTGCTGTCCCTTTCTATGGTCATGTCTAGAGAAGGGACGCCTTCAATGTTGTGGAGGATTCCCACTATGGTTGATAGTAGCAGCACAAGTAACCTTTGCGGGTCGATGTTGTGGTGCAAATCGTTTTGGCACAACTGGTGGCAATGTAGAAGGAGGTGAAGGATGAGAATATTGAATTTGAGAAGAAGTGTAAGACACATGAGGGGGTGATTTTGTTGGAGAGTACACAAGCTGATAATACTTAGGAGAATTATAATGATGTGGTGAGATAGAAGATGTTGACCCAGTTGGGAAAATAGGGTGCTGAACCTAATAAGCGCTTAGGTTTGAATGATATGAAGGGTGTGACCAGTTTAGGGGTGGTTTTCCCCAAGACTGGGATTTTTTCCACTATGGTTGAACTCAATATTTCTGTACGAAATCGGGATGTAGCATTCCTTCCCAATGCTCATGTAAATGTGACAAGATTGGGCATTGGCCTTTAGGGTGATCATATAGACAAACATTACATTGATACGTATGATTGACAGTTGAGCTCCTATTATTATTGTCTTCAACCCTTTGTTTTGATTGTTGCATGGTGTCCTATCCTGTTTCTTGATTTGGCATAGTTCTACCTCTACTAATGTTACCATATTCTCCACATTTTTTATGCACCCATTTCATCATCTTATTAATCTTTGCCTCGATTTCATCTAGTGATTGTAGGATTGGCAAAGATGATTCCACCTCCTTAAAGTGAGTTGATTTCTCCTCTTCATGATCATGGACCCTTGCTAAGTTGAGATTTTGGTCCTATTGAGAACTTTCAACATTCTCCCATTTAGCTATTTCTCCTTCTTCTTTTTCTACCTTTTGGATAAGCTCTTGGAGTTGGTGGGTCCGTAGTTCATATAGTTGACCTGGGGCATACATCCCTAGAGTCTTCCTTGTTTACGAAGTCCATCCATGATGTGATACATTAGCCTCTCCTTGGAGAACCTATGGCCTGGGCATTTGTTTAACAAAGAATAGTATCTTTCTAAGGCCATCTCTAAGGTTTCATGTTGCCCTTGTTTCCATTCTTGGATTTGTCTCCTTAAGGCTAACACTCTGGCATAGGTTTGATATCGTTTAGTAAAGAGTTCTACCATTGTTGGTCATCTATGAATTGATTTTGGTTTTAAGGATCTATACCATACTTTTGTTTGGCCAATGAGTATCATAGGAAAGAGCTTAAGTTTTTGCCACTCATCATCAATATTGTTCCATGCACATGCATCATAGAAGGCTTGTAAATGCTATTGCGGATCTAAATCATAGCCTCATGAAAACTTTAGAAAGTTGTTTAAATCAAGCTTGGGTAGGCGACTTTCTTTGTGATGCCTGCAGGATATTTGAACAGCCTCTTGTATATGCAATAGGCTCTTAGTGGCTAGTAGGGGTTCATCGTCACTAGGTAGGTTATGAATTTGTGAGTTGAAATGATGTTATCCTTGTTCATGTTGGCATTCTTGATTTTTCCTATGGGCTTGATTTTTAGTTCTACGCCGATCCCTTAAAAGATGGTCATCCATGTCATGACCTAACATTGAAGGGGTAGAGGAAGAGAAAGAATTGGAAAACTCGTCATGACTTTTGTAAGTCTTCCAATCATCCTTGGATAAATTCTTGTTAACTATTAAGAAGGTGTCAGGCCTTACGGGCCCCCTCGTTCTACAGGATGTCCCATCCTCACTAGAGGTGTCAGAGTTGGATGAAGAGAGTCCTTGAGAAACATTGGGGTGTTCATGAACATAAGGGATCCCTGCATAAGGTTGAGTACTCCAAACTTCGTCTTCATCATCATATAATTTGTTGGTTCTCCAATGAATTACCTCACTAGTTGTGGTGTTAGCATGGTCTTGTGATGGAGACATTATTACGAATTGTGTGTGACTTACTTGAAATTAATCTCTTTTCTAAAAGATATATTGTGAATACTTTGTTACAGCGAGCTTGTATGATATAACTAATCTAGATAATTAGCACCATCCCCGGCAACAGTGCCAATGATGAGTGGCGAGGTACCCCTACACTCAACCATATGAATATGCGTGTTCATGCACAATCCAGTCGAACTCTACAGAGGAGTTAGTTGTGATATCTAGATAGTTACACATTGATTGCAATTCGCTATCTTCCCACCTAGACTAGTATTTGCTTTATCACATATGGTTTAGTCCAGAGTGAGGTGTATGATATGGGCCTAAAATAATGCTACTCCTAGAGGCAAAGTATTCACAACCTACTCTAGCTAATCACCCTGCATCTCCAGCATCCTCATCCTCTACATCATATACCTTCGAGTGCCCTTCAAACCAAGTGCGGCCTAGGATTCACACTATAATGTTAACCCATGTTGTTTCTAACTGGATCAAGGCTAGAAATCTTCCTACAAAAAGATCTGACCCAAGAAGTCCACTCATCTATCTATAGATTGTTGGACAAGAGCCATGCAAAGCTCTTCTTGACTTAGGTTCCAAAGTTAACCTCATCTCCCATGATATGCATAAGGCCTGGAACCTACCACCTCTCAAGAAGAGTAACATTCATCTAGAATTAGTAGATTAGTTGATTACTATCCCTTTGGGAATAGTATAGGGCATTATGACCATAGTTTGTGGGTGGTCCTATCCTACTGATTTTCTAGTGATCAAGGTGGACAATTGCAAAAGTGACTTCCCCATCATCATGGGAAGGGCTTGGTTAAGCATGGTCGATGCAAAAATGGGTATAAGGAACCTATCTTTAAAAATATCCAAGGAAAATAAGCTAGGAAAAATTGAGAAAAAGCATATTCCATGCATCATGTACAATAATAATAGATGCAATTGCATGTAAAAGATTTGGTCCATCAAGAGCACATATATCAAGGCATGCAATTAGTGTGCATAATAAATTAACATTCAAAGGTGACTGTACGTAGCAACCACAAAGTAGGAAGGTAGCTAGTAGCTGATGGCTAATTCAAATAGCAACACAATATGCATGGAACCAACTGAGAGTTTAACATGTGCATATGTTGAAGCCATGGACAAAATTGAACAAGTTCATTCCCAACTCTCTAATGAAGATGATGATACTTGTTGGGGAGAGTTGAAAATCCCTGATCACTTTAAGCAAGAGCCCTTAGAGCTTAAAACTTTACTTGCCAATGTGAAGTATGCATTTATAAAAAATGGTAAATTGGTCATCATTAATGCCAAACCTGCTCCTAAACAAAAATAAAAGTTGTTGAAAGTAATGAATAAATCGTCAACAATCTTTGCTTGGTAATATCCAGAGGTAACAGGAATTAATCCAAGGATATGCCAACATTGCATCTACACCTACCTGGCCATGAAGCTTAGAAGGTAGCCACAGAGGTAGCTAAACCCCAAATTAAAGCAAATCATTAATGATGAGTGGCGAGGTACCCCTACACTCAACCATACGAATACGAGCGTTCACACATGATCCAGTCAAACTCCACAAATGGGCTAGTTGTGGTATCTAGATAGTTACATGTTGATTGCAATTCATTGTCTTCCCACTTGGACTAGTATTTTCTTTGTCATATATGGTTTAGTCTAGAGTGAGGTGTATGATGTGGGCCTAAATTAGTGCTACGCCTAGAGGCAATGGAAAATAACTTTGTTTTAAGATAAGAGGAAGTGAGAGAAGAGAATCTAAGCTAGCCTTAGTGCAATGAGCATCCATCCTTAATCATCCATACACATCTTGGACCTCGTGTAGTACTTCTGCAATTCCCAAGTGTATATTACTTGAGTGCTCCTAGATACGCTACTAGGTTACCAAGTAGTCACACTTAAATGCTCGTGATTAAGTCGTACACATTCTACGTTTAATAATAGGGATAGTAAAGGAAGGTAAAGAAACATTAATTAAGAAAGCAATAAATAACAATAACAATTAAGCAGTTAAAACTAAGTGAATGCTACAATGATGGAGTAATCTCTATCTTTATTGCCAGTCATGTGCATGTCCAAGTACGTCACACTCAAATAAACGTTCCGTACAATTACAATCATCACATTGCGGGCATGCACTGGGGAAAGGGTTGAGATGAACTAAAAATGAACAAAAAGACTCTACTACTACAGTTACTGACTTACTTCCCTAACACCTTGCTTGTGCACCCAAATGTGTATTTATAGGCTTACATAGGAGTCACGATATTGTGTATCCGATATCGTTGGCCAGGCCACGATATCACGTACCCGATATCGTTGGCCAGGCCACTATATCGCACACCCGATATCATGGATTCGATATTGTGGGTCCAATATCAGAGCTTGAAAAATCATGGTTCATCAATTAAGGAGGAAATAGAGCAACTCCTCAAGGTGGGGTTCATCTATCTGATCGTGGATAGTGAGTGGGTTAGCCCACTTGTAATTGTACCACAAAAGGGTGGCCAATTGTAGGTCTGCATCAACTTTAGGCTATTAAATATGGCAAAATTTAAGGATCACTTTCCTTTGCCATTTGTGGATCAAGTATTAGACACCATATCTAGGAATCATTATTATATCTTTTTGGATAGTTATAGTGGTTATAACCAAATCCAAATTAGACCTGAAGATCAAGCTAAGAAAACATTCACAAGTTCCTAGGGGACTTTTGCATACTGTAAGATGCCATTTGGTCTATGCAATGCACCTACAACATTTTAATTCTTGGTACTTAGTATCTTTCAATAAAAAATTGGTAGTGGTGTTGAAGTCTTCATGGATGACTTTTCCACCTATGGAGCTACCTTTGAGCAAGCCTTAGATTGACTTGAGCAAGTGCTGAAGAGATGTGTAGAGACAAACCTACAACTCAACTAGCAAAAGAGCCATCTCATGATCTAAGAAGGCATTGTGCTAGGGCACCAAATTTTGCAGAAAGGGATTGAGGTAGACCTAGAAAAGATAAGGGTCATCCAAGGAATAACATGCCAACCAAAGATCGTTAAAGATGTCTGGTCATTCCTTGGACACACTAGTTACTACCGACGATTTATTAAGAATTTCTCTAAGATTGCAAAGCCATTGGTAGAACTTACAAAGAAAGATGCACCTTTCAGTTGGACCAAGGAATGTGAACACACATTCCAACAATTAAAGGAGAAACTCATGGAAACACCAATCCTATGAACACAAAATTGGTTCAAACCATTCCATATCATGATAGACGCATCTAATTATGCTTTGGGAGTAGTGACCATGTAGATGGATGACAAGAAACGTCCATATTATATCCACTGTGCAAGTCAAAGCATTGTGGGAACACAGCTAAATTACACCACCATAGAGAAAGAATTAATGGCAATGGATACGCACTAGAAAAGTTCAGACACTATGTGCTTGGTTACAAAGTGTTTGTGCATACAGACCACAATGCAATTTTCTTCCTCATGAATAAGCCAACAGTGAGCACCCATGTCACATGGTAGCTTGTGATTTTGCAGGAATTCAATCTCACTATGGTAGATTGAAAAGGGACCGAGAATGTGGTTTCTGACCACCTTTCTTGCTTAAGATGGGATAACAAAGAGGAGGAGAGCCCACTCTTTAATCAATTTCCAAACTAACTCCTATTTACTAAAGCAATAAGTGAACAAACACCTGAAAAAGTAGCATGATATAATGGCATCCTCACATATCTTCTCGCTAAAGAGATGCCACAAGACTCGAATTTTAGGAAAAAGCAACAATTTCTTCATCAGGCCAAATATTTCATGGAAAGCAATGGATACCTTTATAAGGTGTGTGATGATGGCCTAATTCGTTGGTGTGTCCCTGATGAAGATCAACTATGCATTCTTTAGGATGCTTGTGAAGTACCTTGCGAAGGCCACTATGTAGGGAGACGCACAACCATAAAAATTCTGATGGTAGGATACTATTGGCCTACAATCTTTAGGGATGCTCACCAGTTTGTCAAGTCTTGTGAATGTTGTCAACATGACTAGGGGATGACCACTTGCATGGAAGGTCCTCAACAATGGATTCAACCACTAGAACCTTTCAACATATGGGGCGTTGACTTCATGGGTCCCATCACATCCATGTCTAACAAGAAAGCATATATTATAGTAGTAGTTGACTATTACACACATGGGTAGAAGTAGCAATTGTTACTAATTGTACATCATCCATTGCTGCCAAATTTATACAACAAAATATCATGAATAGGTTTTGGATGACATGTTCACTAATCTCTGATAATGGAACTCATTTCACAAGTGCCACATTTAGAAAAGTAATGCAATGTTTGGGGGTAAAACATAAATTAACACCTTACCACCCCCAATCCAATAATCAAGCAGAGGTAACCAACCAGGAGATTACAAAAATACTAATGTGAACCATTAGCAAATATAGGAAGGACTAGAGTACAAAACTTAATGATGCTCTCTAGGCTTATCGTTCAACTTGAAAACTTCCTATTGGATATTCTACCAATATCCAAATGCTCCCAATTCAATTAGTTGAGGATACACTCTCAATTCCCATAGACTCCTTAGTTGAGGTTATGCAAAGGGCAAAAAAGGCATGAGCCTGCTATGGGGAGGATCCACTTCCATATGTCTTGGCTTGATTGGTTACGGTTCCTTACCTTTAACATTGCTACAATCCTATCTTTCACATTTTCCATTGCGTAAACCACTCAATACTCCTTAATCTCTCATTGCATTCATCCATTAAACCAAATTTTCTCCATTATCTCAAATTTATGAACTTCAATGCCCTCTTCTCATGATTTCATCGAATTCTTGGTCTTCTAAGCTTTCATTTGACCCCAATTTCATTAAAAAGTCAACGATGGTCAATAGTTGCATCAACGAACCCTTATTGATGCAATGCAAAAATACTATATATACCACCACACACTTTGGAATTTTTTGTAATTTTCTCATGACACATGAGAAATTTTTGTAATTTTTTAGAGCCCAAAACCTTCCAGAGCTCATAACTTCCCAACCGTTTGTCCAAATCACTTCGTTTTTCGATCATGTGCTTACCAAAGGTAAGATCTTTATCGTGGGGGCCACAAACCTTAAGGTTTCTAATGAAATTTTTTTTGAAATTTTTTCTAACTTTCCCAAAGTTAATAACCTTAACCATATAAAAACATCAACTTTTTCCCAAGATTAACCCTTCCAAAAACCTCTGGGATGAATTATTCATAATAACACATAGAATAAATGATAATTAGGTTAATTAAATTAGTTATAATTACAAATTTTCCAAGTGTAACTATTCTCAAGAGTTAAGGTATCCCAATTGTTTTAAGGTTACATAATGATTGCTAATCCATGGTCTTATTATGATTACAAATGGCATCTAAACAAAAATGTCCGCAGGAAGGAGAACCCTCACAACCATGGGAGAAACAACCTAGAGCTAGAAGGGGCTAGCAAGAACAAGGCCAAGAATTATCAAAGGTAACCCATGCAATGGGACCTCTTTGAGAGGAGCCTGAAGTGGAATCTGTTTGATAAATTCCAAAGGAAGAAGTGTCTATAGAACAATCCCAATGAGGAGAAGCACTTGGACCCATGCTAAGGCTTGAGGTCACTCTAACTCAAGCCTGCCTAGACATCATCAAGTCCTGAGAAATCCAAAGATCAGTTCTTTAAGAGATAAACTTCAGGCTATTTTTGGAGAAAGATCCAGAGGATGTCAAGACATAATTGCAAGCCTCTCCCCTATAGCCAGTCATCACATCTAGTGGGGAGTGGTACATGGGAGAGACCTATCTCTTCCGAAGTAGCCAAAGGCTAGGGTCCATTGTAAAAATCAAGGACATTCAAGTGTCCTACTCAGTGAAAGCTATTGCACAAGCACTAGGGTTGCTAGACATTGGAACACAGTTGGCAGAGATATCAACAAAAGGCAATCCTATGGCAAAAAGGGAATGGACCCAGTAATGCTACAAGGTGGACTGTAAGGAGTATGGTTTTCTCACACCGATGGAGCAGATATACTTCAAGATTGTAGCCTATTACCTCAATCCAACGGTGAGGCCAAGTAAGGTGACTACTTTCTTCACTCGAGCATGCACTGCTCTAAGCAAGAAATTTCCCATTAACCTTCCATAGTTGATCTATTTGGAGATTGAGAAGCACTTCAAGGAGAATGAATGTGGAAGGAAGACCCTATCCTTTCCATGTCTCATTAGGAAACTTTGCAAAAGAACAGGCATTTTTCGCTATTTTAACAATACTCTTAGGCATACATCCTTAGCCTCATGAGTAGAAATCATGAAATATAAGATGCCAATGACCACTAAAGAAGAGGAGCTGCCACCACCACCATCCACTTAGGAGACAACACTAGAGGCCCACGTAGTCCTTGAGCATCTACGTCAAATTTAAGAATAGCTCTTGAGCAAACAAGAGCAACAAGAAGAAACAAGTGGGGCAAATCCATCTGTGTATCAACCAACAATGAGTCACCTTCTTGAGGTGGCCTAAACAGTTAGCCAAATGGAGAGAGGTGGTTCTATTTTCTCGACCCAAAGAATGCAGTTTCTTTGAGGTTGGATCCCAATGCTTGAGAGGTAACGGTTTCATTAGCAATACACCATTTATTCCCAAAAAGCTCTAGGAATGTTGTCACTTTCTCGGTGCAGTTGGAGGAAAGTGAAAAGATGACTATCTTGGTAATGCAACACCAAGGGTGGGAGACAACGACAAAAGTGGTAGCTGATCGTGTAGCAGAAGCACTAAATGCACCCGTAGTGCCTGTACCAAATGTATCTACCCTTCAAGATGTGCAAATGTCCGTAGGCATGGTCAATGGGAAATTAAACATAGCCTAACACGAATAGTTGTTGGAACGACTGGTAGGAATCAAGTAACTAAATTTGGACATCTTTGATCTCCTGGAGAACATCACCACAACCCAATCAAAGCTACTAAATGCAAGGGGCAGGTGCATTATTTTAGAGAGCAACTAGAAATATCCCAAAAGTAAAATCAACACTTGGTCACAGAGGTTGTTGAACTTCATGTCCAAATTGTAGAACAAGTAATCCTTAGCCCAATAGTGACAAGAGATGAAGCTATTAAATACCTTCAAGAATGATTTTAGAAGGCTAAGGAGGAAGAAGTAATTACCATCTTCAAATAGTCCATAGAAAAAGTTGAAACATATTCCATCAAAAAGGACTTGAATCAGATACGCCAAGAGAATGAAGCATTAACTGTGCAAAATCATCACCTACAAAATGTTGATGCTTAGAGAGATCAAATGCAAGAATTCATTCATTAACAACAAGAGCAACTTACTAGCGTCAACACTAAACTAAGGAAAATGGCCGCGAAGAACCACAATCTATCAATGGAGGAGGTACGCACCTTGTGACAAACGTTTACCATTGAGATCACCACCTGGAAGAATGAAGATCTCAAATTTGAGAAAGTAAAGAATCACTACAGGGACCAGGTTGGCTTGCAAAGGGAAATTAATGAAAAAAAAATCTAGATGGCAAAGGCAAAAATAAATGAAGCCCTCTAGCAACTCCAACAAGGAAGAGAAATGTGGTCATCCATCCTTGATGGGATTGATGCCTACCGCAACGTAGAGATCTGTTTAAAGGAGTTGCAAATCAAGGAAATGACAAAATATATGGAGTTGGCCAATCTTCATTATGCAAACCTAGTAATGTTGATAACTAGACAGCTATTGATGAGGCGTGATATGCACAAGCCGCGATATCACATCCCCTACGATATTACGTACGCGATATCGCTGTCTGCCGTCAAATCTATAAATAAGAGGCGACACTCCCCTCATTTGAATATAGAGGTTAGAAGTAGCGAAACTCTGGCAGATTGATCACCCCAGAGATAGAATATTTTCCATGTGCCCGCAGTAGGAGTCCCCCAAGTGAACGATTCTTTATTCGAGCAACTTTGTACCTGAACGCAAGTTGTGTACGGTAATAAAGATGAGCTTTGTGGATAAACCTTGCAATACATGGATAGGTTTATTTAATGTTATTTATTGCTTTCCTAGTAGTGCGGCATGAGTACGACTTGGTTACGAGCATTGACGAATGTGTACGGCTAACCAAGGAATCGACTACTCATCGCGATTAGATTCTCTCACCCTTATCTCCTAGAAC
>MNCI01022842.1:229519-255321 GCA_015680685.1 Gnetum montanum | reverse complement strand
AATAAAGATGAGCTTTGTGGATAAACCTTGCAGTACATGGATAGGTTTATTTAATGTTATTTATTACTTTCCTAGTAGTGCAGCATGAGTACGACTTGGTTACGAGCATTGACAAATGTGTACGGCTAACCAAGGAATCGGCTACTCATCGCGATTAGATTCTCTCACCCTTATCTCCTAGAATGTGGGACGAGTACAACTTGATTACGAGCATCTACGGATGTGTACGGCTAGTCAAGGAATCGGCTACTCGTCACACTTAGGCTAGTTAGGTGCCTCAGTACGACCGCTTCGAGTACGTGCGTTACGTGTGGTAATCCCAGTAACGATTAGCGTTTGGTAGCCACAGTTGCACAGTTCAGGGTGTGTACGGTAAGTGGGAACGGATGCTAACGCTAGTTAATTTAGACTTAGGACATTAGTTAGAGTAGTTAGTTCTCTCAACCCTTCACCCCTTAGCATAGGAGATAAACCATAAAAGAACAAAAAAATCATATACCTCAGACTTACTTAACCATACACCGTGACAACAACAAGTAAGTCTGGGAAGACAACAAACGATTAACCCCAAGTGTTCCATGGGAAATTTAGGCATTTAGTCTGCAGAGTTTGACCAGATCGCGCGTGCTACACTCGTTTCGTATGGTTGAGTGTAGGGGTACCTCGCCACTCATTAGCTATGGTCAAAATTGGAGAAACAAGTGGCTCGCTTGTATCTGCTATACAAGGCTGAGTTCAAGCACCACAAGGACACCAAGAAAAAGCTTAAGACTGCTAACGTTGAACTCAAAGTTCTTAGAGGACATTCAAAGATCAATGATTTATCGCTAAGAACCTAGCCAGATGGATGAATGACTACCAAGAGTTGAAGGACACAGTCAGGGCATTTGACATTGAACATAAACAGTTCATTGCCTAGTTTGTTAATGCCAAGGAGTTGTTTCTTGTGATCCCATGTCCTTGGGATGTGCTTGTTCCAACCCACATTGGGAAAGCTATGTGGACAGTGCATGATCCTAGGAGTAAGGAGGAGAAAATGAAAACACTATTGGATGCTTTCCACCTTCCACCTGAAGTCATAGCAACAGTAGAATAACCACAACTACCTCAACCACTGCCAGTGTGTGAAGCTGGTGAAGGTTCCTCAGAGCCTTAGGAACCACCACTACCTAGGACTGTTTGATCTTCTTCAACAAACTTCACATCATCAAGGAACACGTTGTCAAATTTTTGAAGAGTTATGTCATGGTATCCAATTTTATGTCCTAAACACCACCATTTTTCTAATGTGTTGATCCGTACACTTAGGCACTCTATTTTTTTGTCAAGTTAGTCAATTTTTTTTGTTGAAGAAAAGTCAGTCAATAACCCCATACCTTCCCAATTTTGTAAAAGAACTCAAGGATGAGTTTTCTTTCAGTCATGGGGGTATGATGAGTCTTTGTTGCCTTGTCAATGCAGTCGACTCCATCGATGAGGCCTTGTCAATGCATCTTATCCTATGTTGATGAGGCCTTGTCAATACAGTGTCTGTTTGTTGCCTATAAATATGTGCATACCAGCCACATTTATGGCAATCTAGATTTCAGTAGTAGCAAAGCTCTTGCATTTTTTCCATTCTAAAGTTAGAATTTTTTCCCTAAGTACTTACAACAGGAGTCATTGAGTGTATAGATCTTTATTCAAGCATTGTTGTACCTGAGCACAACAATGTGTGCAGCAATAAAGATGAGCTTTTTGATAAACCTTATAACACTTTGGATAGATTAGCTATTTTATTCATGCATTTATTGCTTTTCATTATTTATTAAATGCTTTCAATTAGTTATTAAATATTTTTTAATTATTACATTAATGAGGCAATTAAGCGAGATAGACTACACACATAAGTATGATCGCTTCGAGTGTAACACGTATTTGCTTGGTAATTCCAACAGTGTTATTGCTTGGTACACCAAATAGCGTAGTGCTTGGTCTTCCAACAATAGACACGTGGGTTCAGGACATGTATGGAAAGTCGAAATGGATACTTATGTTAGGATTAGTAAAATTATTAGTTGATTAGTTAATTAGATTAGTTAATCAAATATTTTTTTATCTACAATTCAAGCACCTAACTATAAAACATAAAAAATGATAAAAATCGAATGCCTTAGTTACACTTAACCATACCAATGAATGTCACAAGTGTAATTGGGAAGAAAATAATTGATCTTAAGGCTAGATTCACTTCCTAAAGGGCTAGTGCACTGGAAATGATGAAGTCCAAAAAATTCAACCGAATCGCATGTGAACGCCTTGTGATTCATATGGTTGGATGTAGGAATACCTTGCCACTCATTAGGTTGGGGGTTATAATGTATACCTTTATTACAAACATAGTTTATATGATATTTTTTTAAAGGAGAGGTGAAAATGTGGAGGGGGTTATAATATAGGATTTTATCCCAAATTCATATTCCATGTGGGATTTTTCCCTTAAAACTTAATTGTAGGTTTAATTAGGAAAATCATTATTAAACATAATTAATTTTAATTAGAAATGAACTTGTAATAATTTTAGTTTAAAGATGAATGACATTAATGAGTATGGTTTGAATAAGAATGATATTTTAAATACTCCACAAATAAAGTTTTGTAAAATCATAATGGCACATGATGAATTGTATTTTGCATAGGCCCTGATATCAGATCCCCGATATCAAAGCACAAGTGACAATGTCAGACATTTAATATCGCAAGATGTATGCCTACCTATAAATACAACACTTGGGTGCATAATTCATCCCAATATTTTGGTTATTTGTAGCTAGACTCTTGCAATTTTATTCCATAGTCTTAGAGAACAGTTAGTGAGTGTTCGCAGTGTGGATTTGAGTCAATTATACAATGTCTTATTGAAGTGGCAATGTACTTGAACATGTTCCATGAATGGTAATAAGATCGAGATATATTCTTATTCATTACAGCACTTTAACATAGATTAAATTTACTTCTAATACAATTTATATTCCATGTACTTAGTTAATATTTACATTTCCATGCATGTTAATGAATTGGCAGAATGAGCATGACTAGTTTCAAGAGTAAACATGTATTTGCTTAGTAATCCTAGTAGCATTATTGCTTGGTTCAGCTAGTAGCATAGCGCTTGATAATCCTAGTAGTGGATACATGGGTTTAGAACGTGTACAATAAGCTGGGAATGGACACTCATCACTTGTAGGCTAGTTTAGACTTTATCTTTCTATTATTAATTAGATTAAATAATTAATTTCTTTATTATCATTCAGAGTATCATAAGGCTAGAACAACATCAACAATCATATGTCTCACTTTGGACTAAACCATATGTGACAAAGCTACCACTAGTCTAAGTAGGAAGACAATGAACTATGATCAAGGCATAATGATCTAAATGCCACAACTAGTCCCATCCATGAAATTCGATTAGATCATGCATGAACGCTTGTGATTCGTATGGTTAGGTGTAGGAGGTACCTGTTGCTCATCATTGGCATTGTTGCCAAGGATGGTGCTAGTTATTTAGATTAGTTACATTATACATGATCGCTGTAAAAGTGTTAATGATTTATCTTCTAAAAAATATTAATATTTTAAGTCACACACGTTAAAACCATGTCTTCTTCACATAGGACCAATAATGCATCATATGATGAGAACACTCATAGGAGAAATGATAGGTTCTACACTGAAGAGAATTGGAGTGAACATTAAGTAGGGGTTTCATATGTTCATTTCAACCCTTACTACATGCAAGGACTACATTCAACTGGTACAAACAATTCTAGAGGAGATGGAGTAAGTCCTAGAGCAAGGAGGGCAAACCTAGAAAAGATAGATCAAGGGACCATGGGGGATGATATAGGATCCATGGCGATTCTCCTAGTTTCTCATCTTCCTCTTCCTCTTCAATGTCTAGTTCTAATGAAGATGAACATGGGTATAGAAATAGAGATACACTAAGAGCTCAATACGAAGATAAAAATAGAAATAAATGAGATCATCAGTATGAGCATGAACAAAATCATCATAATCAAACAACTAGAAATAGAAATTATCACCATAACATGTTTGATGATGATGGACCCTTGTTGGCTATTAGGAGCATGATGCAAATAATGAAGGTAGTTAGAGTACCCCATAAGCACCAAAGGAAAATTCGCATCAAAAGGCTTGATATGAATAACATCCCTAAATTTGTAGGAGGTTATAGGTCTGATTCATAACATGACTTACAAGCCTTCCATGATGATTGCACCTTGTAGAACATCAAGAGTGAGTGGCAAAAGCTTAAGCTCTTTCCTAGGATACTAATAGAAGAAGCTAAAAGTTGGTATACATCATTGGAGCTAGATTTAATCCACCAATGGTCCACAATGCTTGAGCTCTTCAATGAAAAATATCAAACTTATGTGAGAGTGTCTAACCTGAGAAAACAAATCCAAGGATGGAAGTAAGAACAACGTGAACCCTTGGATATGGCCTTAGATAGATACTATTCTCTACTACATAGATTTCCTGGCCATGATTTCTCTTAAAAAGAGTAACTTCTCCACATCATAGATGGGCTTCATACCCTAATAATAAAGACCCTTGGGATCTATGCCTAAGGGTGATTATCTAAATTAAATCCCATCAGATACAAAGGCTAATCAAGCAGGTGGCAAAAGAAGAAGGAGAGCTATGTAAATGAGAGAATGTAGAGGAATATAACTAGGACCCAACTTTTCAAAAGAAGAGGATCCATATCTATGATGAGGAAAAAGTAGTACCTCTTGATGAGGTGATTTCACAACAAACCTTGTCAATACAAAACTCTATCGATGAGCTTGAAGCAAAGATAGATAAGATGTGATGGTTGATGAACGACAAAGTTATAACTTATGTGAAAATCATAGAGTAAAGAGTATTAAGTGATCTAAACAAGAAAAGGAAAAAAAACCAAGAAATAGCTAGGAACACTTATTAGCAAAAAGGAAAAATGGCTATAGAAGAAGAGGCTATAGACTCAACCATAGAGGAGGATGATGGATGTGACATTTGTCTATATGATCATCCAAAGGGCTATTGCCCAATCATGTTACATCTACATGAGTACTAGGATTTTTCTTTGAATCCCAAGTTCATACAAAAGCAAATGCCAAGGAAACTACCTTTTTCACAAGGTGATTATAAACAGTCCTACAACCAATTGTACTATCTTAGTGGGACTTCTTATTAGCCTTAAAACTACTATCAAATGTAGTGACAAAACCCATAGTCATGGGGGAGGCCATCATCAAACTAGCACTACCCTTATTGCCAGCTAGACCCATATAGATATTATGTTCAACAACTTGTTTCCCCAACTAGTTCTACTTCCTCTACCTCAAATCACTACTACCACTCCCTCGAATATCATCAACCCAAAACATCTTCTGAAGGATCACCATCTCATGCCTCTCATCCTCCATCATATCCTCAATATTATTGTACTTCCCTTTACCATATGTCATCACCAACAACACAAGAAGATTTGGCACCACAACATTAACAAAAGAATGCCAATTTTGCTATGAACATACATGAAAATGATAATGCTAGCAGATCTCAACCACAACCTTAGACACATCCTTTATTTAGGGTAGTTTCCTCACACAAGCATAAAACTCGTAGACCTACTAGCAAATCAAAACCCGCACAAGGCCAATTTGGTGCAACATCCTTCCTCTCTAAAATAATGTCTCTTGATCATACGTGAAAGTCAACAACCATCACCACTCCAACAAAAGACGTAAAAGATAAACCTATCATTGTGGAGAGACAAAAAAATCCATGCATCACTAATAGTAAAGGATGCAGTTGTGGATCAGAAATTCAAAATATTAACACAACGCACATCAAAGCTAAGGAACAAGTATGTGAGCAAAATCAAGTCTATGTAGTAGCCACTAACTAGAGGACACCCAGTGGCTTGACAATAAGAATATGAAATTGTTTCAAAGATGCATGGAAGCAACTGATCCACTTATTAATTCTAAACTTAAGAAATTGGACCAAATAGAGGACTTAGACATAAATATCTTACACTTTGATTATACACCAAAAGAGGATATTAAACACACAGACTCAAGAATTAAAACAAAAAATCAAGAAAAAGAAGCAAACACATTTGGACCTTCCAAAATGAAAATACCTTCAAGTCCTGATGAAGATATTTCTTTAAATGATCCAAATGAGACTATCACCAATGTTAGATGTGCTACCACATGATTAATTGAATCAGTAATAGTGATAGATGGGAAATTGGTCATTTATAACTAGGGGATTGTGCAGTCCATCTTTGAATGTGTGGCCATAAGTTTAGTTGTGGGGGAGATGCTTCATCTTGGTTCAAGAACTAATAAGTGTTTTTCACTTTTTTTTTACAATTTTTTATCATTTTCTTGTTTTCTACAATTCTAAATATGTTTTCCATTTCTTATTATTTTTGTTTTCTTGTTATTATACTTGTATCTTTTCTTGAGTTATTTTCTTTATGTTGTATGATTGTCTTTTATGTTTTTGTTAATAATATTGCCAAGTCATGATGCAAAAGTCAACACTATGTGTTGGGATTTTGTGCTATATTATCAAGATGATTGGGTAAGTAATTGTGTAAAGCAATGGGACCACCTCATCCATCCCTCCAATTCTCTAAGTAAAAGGTCTTTGTCATGAAAGAAATTTGGTTCTTCTTTCATGAAACTAAAATTAATCAATGATCATTATACCTTGAAGAAAGAGAAAATGATCAAGTGGGAATTTATTGGGTTCTCTTCTTAACTTCCTTCATGTGGTTTATGACTCCTCATGGAACGTATCATCACTTTACTATGGACCAATAATAGGAAGCTAAAAGTCTTTGCATGGTGTGATACCTATCTAATATCATAAAAATATAAAATCTAAAAAAAGAAAAAAAAGAAAAAGATAAAAAAAAACAATAATGCAAATTCAAAGCACACCCCTTAGACACAATCATGGGCTACAAGCACTAGTTATGGGTCTAGAAAGACATGTTACCTATGCTTGAAGGCTCCCCTCTAACTAAGGCCCTTCCTTCCTTCTTCTCTTTTCTTCTCTTTTTAGAGTGATGATTGTTCTTTGTGGTGGTTGTGGACTCATGATGGTCGGTAGGAAGGAACACTCAATGAGAATCATTTTAATTATATTTTTCATAAGAGCCTATTATGGACATGGTCAAGTACCTTACATCCCAATCTTTTCAGTGCCTTCTCATTCCATTATTCACCTCACTACTGCATGCGATTATGAGCCTTTTGGTTTTGTGTAGTATAGTGCAACATCCCAACCACAATAGTTGTGTGTTGTTTGGAACAAAGACATGATCTACATTTAACTTCTAAGGTGCCCATGGACATCTCTAGAAGTGGTTATGTGAGGGCATTATGGTAGGAGCCTGCTTTGAGGAGGACCCACTTGCATAACTTTTGTTGATCATGGCTTTGGACTAACCTTCACATCTTCCAAAACATTAGTGACGATTTTCCTGAATTTATGCATGATTTTGGGACTACTTCTTGCCTTTTTCAATTAATTTTTTCTACTTTTCTATTTCCATATTCTTCAAATTCAAAATTTCTTGGCCTTCTTCTGCATTAAACCTTTGGTTTTAATTGTTTGAAAACTTGTGTGCTTTTGAAGTTACGCTTATTAGTCATGGGGGCTAGGGATTTCCACTTTAAAATTTTTCTTAGAAATTTTTCTAAACATCCTATTTTTGAACATTGTGGTAACTGATAATAATTGATCAAAATGAATGTGAACATCTTGATGATTTTAGTTATCTCATAGCCTTGGACATAGTATGTTGTCATTGCCTTATGCTTAAAATGCTAACATCTTTTGAGCTAAGCTAACTAAGGGATCTGAAAAGGGTTAAATATTAAAGAGATTTATCAAAACTAATGTTGAACCTTTGGTGCCTACAGGTGATGCTAAAAGAAATGCCTCAAGAAGCAGGACTTTTTCCAAGCGTGAAAATGAAGCCAAGAGAAGAACAATAGAGGATATGCCTATGGACAAACAATAGCACATATAGGATAATAGCTCAAACATCACATGATTGCTTGATCCATGGGATGATGAGAAGAAATTTTGGTCCATCCTTCAATAACATTTTGAATAACTAGAGAAGAATCAACATAATAATTAAGGTTGGAAGTCTACCATGACTAGCAACAACAAGAAGAATCATCTTTAGTAGATTTTTGAAGACCTCTACAATTTTGTAATCTTCAATGTTTGTCCAGTCTTTTTGTTACTTTATCATTTTGTTTGCATCCACTTGAATAAAATTTTATAATGTGACACTCAAAGTCAGTTAGTAGTTAGTTAGTTAACAATATTTTGTAAAGAACTTGTTCCTCCTTTTATTCACTCAAGGATGAGTTTTCATTCAATCGTGGAGGTATGATGAATCATATTTTGCATAGGCCCTGATATTGAAGCACAGGTGGCAATGTTGGATATCCAATATAGCAAGATGTGTGCCTACCTATAAATACAACACTTGGATGCACGATTCATCCTAATCTTTTGGTCATTTGTAGCTAGACTCTTGTAGTTTTATTCCATGTTCTTAAAGAATAGTTAGTGAGTGCTAGCAGTGTGGATTTGAGTCAATTGTATAGTGTCTTATTTGAGTGGCAATGTACCTAGACACATTCCATAAACAACAATAAGATCAAGATTGATTTTTATTCATTGCAGCACTTTGACTTAGATTAAATTTACTTTTAATGCAATTTATATTTCATGTACTTAGTTAATATTTACATTTCCATGAATGTTAATGAATTGGTAGAATAAGTGTGACCAGTTTCGAGCATAAACACGTATTCACTTGATAATCCTAGTAGTGTTATTGCTTGGTTCACCTAGTATCATAACACTTGGTAATCCTAGTAGTAGACATGTGGGTTCAAGATGTGTATGGCAAGCTAAAAATGGACACTCATCACTCATAGGCTAGTTTAGACTTGATGAGACCTGAATTGCTCATAGTGCTGATAGTCGTAATATCACAGCCTTGTTGTATCAGTCGTTGGGATATCACCACCCTGTTGTATCGTATCAGTTGCCGTGATATCACCCCCCTGTCGTATCAGAGTCGCGATATCGCGTACGCGATATCGCGTCCCACGTGATATCGCATCCCCCGCGATATCGCGTACGCAATATCGCGTCCTTCCCTGCGATATCGCGTACGCGATATCGCAGTTAGCTGCAATTTCTATAAATAAGAGGCGGCTCTCCCTCATTTGACATCCCAATTTTAGTGTAGCGAAGCTCTCGCAGTTTGATCCCTCCAGAGTTAGAATTTTCCCGTGTCTACCCGCAGTGTGGTGAATGTGATTGTACGGTGTCTTTATTCGAGTGTGCCATACCTGGACACGCACATGATCGGCAATAAAGATTGAGATTACTTCATCATTGCAGCATTCACTTAGTTATTTATTGTTATTTATTTAATGTTATTTATTGCTTTCATAGCGTGGTGTAAGTACGACTTGACTACGAGCATCTACGGGTGTGTACGGCTAGTTAAGGAATCGGTTACTTATCGCAATTAGTTTCTCACCCTTTCACTCCTAGAAGCGGAACGAGTTCGACTTGATTACGAGCATTTAAGTGTGACTGCTTGGTAGCCCAGTGGTGTAGCTAGGGGGATCTACGCTTGGTAACCCAGTGGTGTATTTGGGGTCTGCGCTTGGTAATCCCAGTGGCGTACCTGGGCCTATGCTTGGTAGTCCTAGTGGCAGTCGTGCACGAAGTCCAAGATGTGTACGGTTGATCAAGGAATCGGTTGCTCGTCGCACTTAGGCTAGATTAGATTTTCTTACCCTTTTCCTCTTAGCTTAGAATTAGTTAATATTATTTTCCACTGCCATCAAGAGTAGCATTAGATTTAGGAACTCATCATACACCTCATCTAGACTAAACCATACGTGACATATGCAAAACTAGTCTAGATGGGAAGACAGCGAACTGCGACCTAAGGCTAACTATCTAGGTGCCACAACTAGTCCATCTGCGGAGTTCGACCGGATCGCGCGTGCGATGCTCGTTTCGTATGGTTGAGTGTAGGGGTACCTCGCCACTCATCAAGACTTTATCTTTCTATTATTAATTAGATTAAATAATTAATTTCTTTATTATTGTTAGGAGTAGTATAAGGCCAAAACAACATCGACAATCATATGCCTCACTTTGGACTAAATCATACATGACAAAGCTACCACTAGTCCAAGTAGAAAGATAACGAACTACAATTAAGGCATAATGATCTAGATGCCTGATGAGTGGCGAGGTACCCCTACACTCAACCATACGAAACGAGCGTCGCACGCGCGATCCGGTCGAACTCCGCAGATGGACTAGTTGTGGCATCTAGATAGTTAGCCTTAGGTCGCAGTTCGCTGTCTTCCCATCTAGACTAGTTTTGCATATGTCACGTATGGTTTAGTCTAGATGAGGTGTATGATGTGTTCTAATTCTAACGCTACTCCTGATGGCAGTGGAAAATAATATTAACTAAGCTAAGCTAAGAGGAAAAGGGTAAGAAAATCTAATCTAGCCTAAGTGCGACGAGCAACCGATTCCTTGATCAACCGTACACATCTTGGACTTCGTGCACGACTGCCACTGGGACTACCAAGCATAGGCCTAGGTACGCCACTGGGATTACCAAGCGCAGACCCCAAATACGCCACTGGGTTACCAAGCGTAGATCCCCCTAGCTACACCACTGGGCTACCAAGCAGTCACACTTAAATGCTCGTAATCAAGTCGTACTCGTTCCGCTTCTAGGAGTTTAAGGGTGAGAAACTAATCGCGATGAGTAACCGATTCCTTAACTAGCCGTACACACCCGTAGATGCTCGTAGTTAAGTCGTACTCACACCGCGCTATGAAAGCAATAAATAACATTAAATAAATAACAATAAATAAACTAAGTGAATGTTGCAATGATGAAGTAATCTCGATCTTTATTGCCGGTCATGTGCGTGTCCAAGTACGACACACTCGAATAAA
The DNA here is from genome assembly GCA_015680685.1 of Gnetum montanum. Lineage (NCBI taxonomy): Eukaryota > Viridiplantae > Streptophyta > Gnetopsida > Gnetales > Gnetaceae > Gnetum > Gnetum montanum. Next base: position 244,218 of record MNCI01022842.1, on the reverse strand, counting down.
GACACCGTACAATCACATTCACCACACTGCGGGCAGACACGGGAAAATTCTAACTCTGGAGGGATCAAACTGCCAGAGCTTCGCTACACTAAAACTGGGATCCTTGAATAAGGGAGAGCCGCCTCTTATTTATAGAAATGACGGTTGACTGCGATATCGCGTACGCGATATCGTAGGGCAGGACGCGATATCACGTACGCGATATCACGGGGGATGCGATATCGCGGCCGACACAAACCACGTCTCATCAATGCCACAACTAGTCCCATCCACGAAATTCGACCAAATTGCACATGAATGCTTGTGATTCATATGGTTGGGTGTAAGAGGTAATCGTTGCTCATCAGCACAATTTGGAATGAAATACCATAATCAAATGTTCACAATAAATATAACATCTAGTAAAAGAAAAAACTCCAAAGGGTAAATAAATTTCAATATTCCTTTCAATATATAAAATATATGTGTAGTTATGCACTTTAATAAAACTATAACGTCATCCTATTACTTAATTTATGTAATGAAAGGTGGGGGTGTTGGAAACCAAAAATAATTTTAACAATAAGATTTAGAGTGCATCACATGGTTAACACTAAGTAGAAAATACTTTAAAAAACCAAAAAACAAAAACAAACAAACAAAACAAAAAATAAGAAAAGAAAAAACTTTTACATAGTGTGACCTCACAATTTATATTTTGGAGGAAAATTAACTTGTACAATGAAATAAACTTCTTGAAACATATATCATAACTTTTAAAATTAAATAAGTAAAGTTATGTAGAATTTTAGATTATGGAGACACTATTTAATTCTTATATTTGAAGTCATAAATTAGTTGTGAGAGAATTACTCATATTCATGCATTCTTTAAATAATGAGATGCTTTGATGATTTATTTATCCTAAATTGTGATTACTTTTAGACAAATGTTATAGATACTTGTAAATGGAGGCAAGTACCAACCTTACTTGTAATGATGCATGTTTGACCATTGTGCTACATCCTTGGTGTATAACATATAATTATTAATAAATTGTTTGATATTAATGTAAAATTATGATACTCTCTATTTTTGCATCATTTTTTATTAAGCTTAAGTTGCATATCATTATAAAAATTATTGCTTATTACAAATGCTATTTCAAATTAACTATATTCTTTTTGGAATAGTTTGTGGATCTAAACACCTTGTTTCTATATTAAAAAACCAAAAACTAGTATAATAGAAACAAGGATATTTTTCATGTTCTAAATGATAAATCATAATTGCAACATTTTTGGAGAGATCAAGAAGCCTAACATTAGTGTATGTTGCTACTTTGGTTTTTTGGAGGGATACTGCAAAATTTCGGAGGAATTATAATTGGAATAATGTTGTTTAGTTAAATCTCCAAAAGAGATATATGGATGGTAGTTTATATGTTATTTCATTTGTTTATTCTTTCAATAGAATTATTATTTTGTGACCTAGCCGCTATAGATTGAGGATGTTTATAGGATCAAAATAAAATAAAAATTTTGAAGTTTAAAATTTCAATTGATCCTTTTAATCTTAATGTCTTCTTTTGTATAAAAGGCTAAACAATTTGGTCATTCAAAACCCTCTCTTTAGTTTATAGCCAATTTGGTTTTATTATCAAATATATTAGTTTGTTTTATCCAATTGCTAAAGAAATATAGAATTAATGTTTATCTATTACAAAATTATCAAAATTTGGTCATCTTTCAAGCTTGTCTATTTCTTTGGAAAAAGCTTTTAAAGATCAATGGACTATATGTCATATGAACTTGTTAAGGCTTTAAGCTTTATTCATTATTTGGAAGCATAGATGTGATATGATTTATAATACTAATTGGGATAAGTTGTAGTTTTCTTATAAAATGAAACTTCATCTTACAACTTTATACTCTAAATAATTGTTAAAAAAGGAGGATAAAAGGCCCATTGTCCATAGCTTCAATGCTCATCTTGTTAAGTGGGGTCTTAAGAGGTTTGGTAGATGAACAAAAACCTAACTTTTTTGAGTGATTGTGCTCAAGCTTGAACCCATATTTTTTAATTATTATTTTTATATTTTTTAAAATTCAATAATAATTATAAAATAGGTGTAAAAGGGCCAATTCTACTAGCTAGTACTTGGTTATAAAATTTTTTAAAAATTATATTAAAGGAAGTTTTAAAATAATTTGATAGATCTAAGTTAAAAAAATTCATTTTCATTTTCAATCAAAGTATTTAAATGCAAAAAATTGGTACAAATATTCAAAGATTCTCTCTATGTAATCTCTATGTAATAGAGTACTTAGGCACCTAAAGGCAAGCATGTACTTGGATTTTGTAGTTGAAAATAAAACTTACAACTCTACTTCACAAATCAAATACGCTTAGATAAACGATTGGATAATTGTTGCATTGAGTAGAATAAGAATAAAGTTATGGTATAATTATTGCTTCGGGTAGAATAAGGATAAAGTTGTTAGAGTTTTTTTATTGTACACGCTTAACATTATTCCTTTAACCACACTAATATTTTTTAAACTGAATAAGAATAAAGTTATCAAATAATATTTGTTTTATGCCGAATAAGGATAAAGTTATTACATTTTTTTTAGGTAAGGACTCAACGTTACTCCGTTAACCACGCTAATATTTTAAAGCTGACCACATATCTTGAACAGGAAAAATATGCAAATCATCGGAGAATATACGAATCTTATTTTCACATCTAATTTCACTGTGCACATTTTGCTGATGCTTTCTAAGGGCTGCCTTTTCTTTTGATTTTGTAAAGGATGTGGGCCTAAATAGTCAAATGATCCACACACCTAATGCGTTTGAAAATGATCTTCACCCAAAATTTTGTTTCATGTAAGTCAAAGTCTCTTGCAAGATTGGAAGCAACATAACCTAAAAAGCAGAATGGACCCTAGGACTTGACAATTACATTACATCAATATCAAGATCAAAAGAGTGGGGGGACCAATCCCATTGACGATGATAATGGGAAAACCCAGGTCCTGTTCTCTACTCATATGGCCTAAAGACGAGATGATAGATTCCCTTCGTCGTTTTCCATGAAAAAAGAACAAGTCAAAAACGACTGCTCATGCATCAAATACCCAACAACAGTCCAGAGTGCTGGCCAAAGAAACCCCATTAAAAAAATAAAAAAAGTGGCAAGATTTTCAGGTTTTGCATTTCATTTCACGTTTTTGGCCATCCGAGGAGACATTGGGGCTCTAGACAGGAATGATAGCCTTGGCCAGTAAAAACAATTCACAGCAGAGATGCAAGGAATGATGAGAATGGGGCTGATACAGGATGATGAATTATACAGTACAGAGATTCATGACACCTGGAAAAAACAAACAGCAGCAGAAGATGGGAAAAGCCAGGAATTAAGGATGTGGGACGAAACCAGAGAGTCGGCAGGTTTCAAAGATTTTTGGGGATGAAATGAGATCAGCCGTTGATCAAGGCTAAAAATCTTGGAATTTGAAATTGGGAAAGTTGTGGGGAATTGGGGGTTGTGGGGTGAGTGGGGCAGTGGATTTGTTTATGAATGGAGGGATGGATTTCAAGAAGACAATTAAAGAACAAATTCTGCCCGGAAACCAAAAAGAAGCACAGGAGAGGAATCCGTGCAGTGGCACAAGTAAGAGTAAGAGTGCTGTGCAGGGTCTGTGCAGTGTTGGGTGTGAAGCACTCAAAAAGCAGGAATGAAAGGAAATGAATGACACATAGTGAGGGACACAGATAGTCAACTGATAATGCTCACGCCTCGCTTTGATTGTCTTGTAGTGTCCTCTCTCTCTTTTTTTGGCCCAATGAGTTGGTTTTTTAACCTGTGTTTGCCCTTGTCCCAGCTGCTTGCACATTCTTGTCCTTGTCCTTTTTTATCTTTTTTTTTTCGGCTCCTTTTTAAACCCATTATTATTCAAAGGCATCTTTATGGTTGGAAATTGTGAAGCTTCTTCTGCTTCTGCAACCCCACTTCAGCTTATGTTCCCTTTTTTCTTGTTGCTTGATTCAAATTCCTCAGTGCTGGCTTGCTTGCTGCCCACTTGCCTAGAGCTTCTTTTCTTTTTCATTTCTGCCATTTTCTTAATCTCCACTCAAGAATCTTACTGGTACACAACTATCCAAATTTTCTTAATGCTCACTCAAGAATCTCACCAGGCAGCTGATCAGTGATCAGCCCATCACAAAATTAGAGCCCCTTTTTTGAACCTGGCTTTTAGCCTGTTACTGTTGCTGATCACCATTATGCCGCCCCCTGAGCTCATAAATGATCTCTTCCGTTGTAAAGGATCCGTAACACCCAGAGGCCCAATCAGTCATCACTGAATTTTCAGATCTTTGAAAATGGCTTTGCCTGGTCGGCTATGTTCCAAGTCACCTATCCATTGTAACTGCCCGATACCCATCACCAAGATTATAATTTTTAACAAGGGAAACTGACAAATTTGACAATGTCACATGGAGCGCGGGTGAAAACAGAATACCATGTTGCAGAATTTTCGCCTTGGAGCTTTTTTATTTAAATCCATGGCTGACGTCCGGCAGTGTCATTTGGTTGGTTTGTTGGGCAACTCCTTCCTTACCCACAACAGAAAAAAACCAGATCTTGTTAGAACTTACTGGCATGTTCCTTGTGACTGCAATCAACCATGGACCGATAAAAAATCAATTTTTTTTAGCCCAAAAACCAGTTGTCAGATTACTGGCTAGGAATGGCTCTACCACAATTCCCTGGTGTTCATGCAAGACCCAACACAAAATATCATTACTTTCGAGAGACACAGCTAGCTGTTGGCGTGTTGTTGCTTCCTGGTAACTTCATTGACCAGTAGACGCAGTGGTGGTCATTTTACTCTCATTGCTTTGCTTGTCTAGTAGGTTTCGTCTCTATTATTCATCCTCTCTCTCTCTTTTTCTCTGGATATTAGATGTCCTCGGTTGCTTCTTTGTCCCTGGACACTGGCTTCACCTGCTCTGCAAATCCAGCTTTTAACATTGAATTTTACAGATGGCAGTACAGAGCTTTCTGCCACAGATAGATAGATAGGCTGCTACAAAGCAGCACCATCTGTGTGTTGGGATTCACTGGTCCATCACAGGTTTCTATCAGTCCAGTTCCCCTCTGACTACTGTTAAGAGCCATTTTATCTGGATTCTGTAACTGTACACAAACTATGGGACAACAATTAGGCCTGCCGCCTGCCTTTCTCTGTCTGCTCGGCTCCTGTTCAGAGTCCTAACGATTTCTGACATAACCTATTACAGGGTTTGCTAATTTCCTTCAATTATTACTCCAAGCTTTGGCTGGTTCCTCTCTCCAATCCCGGTCCCTTTCACCGTTGTTTCTTTTCAGAGGCTGAGTCAACCAACTTGAAAGCTCTCTAGCGATAGTCAGTCCTCCCTTGAGCACCAACAGTATTTACGTGACATTTTCTGCCCCGGAGTCCAGTTTTCCTGTTCAACTTGAGCAAAGCTTTTTGATCTTATCTCTGCAGCAAGTCAAATTTCCTGGTTTTGGGCTGAGGAATTTTGGCTTTCAACACCACCACCCGTGGTTCAAGGATTTTTTCCCCCCTCGAAATTTCTTTTTACTGCCGTGCATTCATTTGCGGACCTTGAGGTAGGTGTAGCCCAAACTTGACCTTATGGCCAGGCGGCTTTGACTAACGGAAGGAGGAACGAGCTGTGAAGTTTCTGAGTTTTGGATTCTTTGAATATATTGGGGGGATCGAGGAGGAGGCCTTCGGTCCCTGATTGAATCAGAATTCAGGGGAAAAGCATGGCAGCAGATCTCGGCATGTTCAGGGTCGGTGTTTTTGTGCTGTTGCTGGGCCTTGGTTCAGCTCTAATGGCCGCTGCAAATTCAGAAGGGGATGCTCTGCACGCCCTCAGGAGAAGCTTGTCAGACACATCAAATGTTTTGCAGAGTTGGGATCCTACTCTAGTGAATCCCTGCACTTGGTTTCACATCACCTGTAATGTGGAAAACCGTGTCGTTAGAATGTGAGAGCACAATTTCCGAATCATTATCTTGCTTCTATTTCATTTGAAATTCTTGTGTTTGGTTTGATTCCTTACCAGATTGATGAAATACCCCTGGCTCCGTGGATTCACAGTCCTTTTGATTGTTTTAAGTTTGGAGTCTTTGCATGTTATTAGTTCTTTTTTCCTTCTGAGATTGTTGGTTTTGTTTTCGTCTTGGTAAAGTTGGAATTTGTTTTTCTAAATTTCTGGGTTCAAAATTTCTGATGCGCTCTATTTTGGCTGTTGATGAAGCTGTTTGGCTGATTCCGGTTCATCATGTGATCAGTTTTGTTCAAAATTTCTGTTGATAATCTCTCGCGAAATTGTTGATCTAATCTGTTATTTCACTAAAATCTCCTTTATCGGTGGTGAGATTATATTTCCATGTAAATTTACGGCTCAGAAATTGTTGCATGCTGGTTGTATTTTTGTTGGGTTTGTTGGGGCTTAAGGATCTTACCAGGATTTTGGAACCCTAGGTTTTGTTGACATGAAATTTTGCATGGATGCAACTTATCTATTTGGTTTATGTGCAGAGACTTGGGCAATTCAAATCTGTCTGGGAAGCTTGTTCCAGAGCTTGGGAGGCTTGAACACTTGCAATACCTGTAAGAGATCTCTTTGCTCAAATGGGATTTTATTTTGTGATGTAGTTCATTAGTACGGAAATTGGTTTCTGAAAAAGATTTTTGTTTTCTTCTTGACGAAGTTAGAGGGCAAATAATAAAACAAATAAACAACTTGAAGGTTTTTTTTAAAAAAATATTTTTAAAAATAAAATTAACACCTGTTTGTCAACCGTGTATTTTATCCAACTAGAGAAAATAGTGTTTATAAGGTTTGTTTATTTGTAGCATAAGAGGGGGCATTTGTTTTCCTACCGTGGATTTCAAATTTATTTTGTTATTTTATCCTTATAGTTGTGTTGAAAAATTGCATTGGGGCTTCAGCGCAGTGACTTGATGGTTAAATACATTACACTTTTTCCGTGACAATTTTTTGCAGTGAGCTTTACAGCAATCACCTTGAAGGAGGCATACCAGCAGGACTTGGTAAACTGAAGAATCTTGTTAGTTTGGATCTTTATAACAATAACCTTACTGGTGAAATCCCTGCATCGCTGAAACATTTGAAGTCACTTGTATTTCTGTAAGTAAATCTGGATTTAATACTTCAATATTTTATCAGTGATTTTTTATTTACTGGTTGAAGATCTTGTTAATGAACAGACGTCTCAACAACAATCGTCTTACTGGAGAAATTCCAAGGCAACTTGGAGACATTAAAACATTGAAACTTTTGTGAGTAGACCTTGTTCTTTTCGTTTATGTGGTACTTAGTCCATGTTTTTCCCCCTTTATTGAATTCATATTTACTATTCCTGAACATTCTTAAATGTATCTGTAGGGATGTTGCACACAATGATCTTTGTGGTACTATCCCAACAACTGGAGCTTTTGAAAGGTTTACAATGAAAAGGTGATTAACAGTACTATCTATTATTTAATATTTTGTTGCTAAATGTTTTCGAAGAGGAAGGAGTTATTCTTCTCTTTGGATAATGGCATTTTTCTGATGACAATTGTGGTTCCAAAAATAAAAACATGCATAGGTAGCTTTTGTTGATTCTTTGTGTTTTTGCTAAAGCTACAGAAGAATAATAAGGTGTTTTGTGGTCTGTGTTAAGAAAGATGTATCGAGGGATTCGTTTCACTCAATTTTGCATTCAGATTGAAATTAACAAAACAGTTTTTGTACGGCCTATAAACCGAGAACAACACATTTCATAAATATTGCTTTCTAGTAAAGCTTGAAAATTAAGTCAGATGAGAGGGTGGATATGAACAAGATAATATGTTTCTAGATGCTATATACCTATGGAATGTTTATACACGTTTGACCTTGATCTTTATCATTGCACATCTGGTTGTGCTTGTTAATCCTTATGCACCAACATGCCTATAGTGGAACATTTGTCTCTGTTACCTTAATTAAAGGGGTAACTGTTCTATGAAATTAATTTCTTCTGAAAACCATGTAACATTTTGTTTTCCAATATGTTGCAGTTTTTTGCTTGTGCATCTACATTTGCAACAATTTTCTTATTTTAGTTATTTATGTTTGTACAGAAATTCTGCATCATGAATCTAGACCAACTGACTGCAAGCCCTAACCTAAACAATTTGTCAAATTGCTCAAACTATGAAGCCTTGCTAAATTTGTGACTGCTTCATTAGCACATTTAGCTAAAATCATTTATAAAGCAATAGTTGCATCTCTAGAGCCTTTCTGGGATACAAGCTATGCAAGCACTATAACTTTTTCAAAAGTGACCTATGCAAAATTAAGTGCTTACTGTAATCTAGTGGGTCAGTAAGTTATGTTGGCTTCGTAATGAGAGACATGAGCTTGACTCCACTGGTGGAAATAAGCAATTTTTAACTGTTTTCAACCTTTTTGACATAACCATGATTAGTCATTGTTAGAAATTGATATCCTTGGTAGATAAGGTTGTTATCTTCTTTCATTCATATCGTATACCTTTTCATTTCTCCCTGTCAAGGATTTATACAATGTCATATTTAAGCTTGTTTATTTGTTTCTTGCAGTTTTCAAAATAATCCTCGCTTGAAAGGGCCTGAGCTGCTGGGGGGAATAAGCTATGATACTGGTTGTTGATGTAATAAATACCGAGGATGCAGCATCAAACTTGAGAAACGAGAATGATCTTTTTAAGTTAATTCATTATGGAAAAGCAACATATGATGTAATTCCTACCAGCGAACTAATATAAGTCCTCTTTCTGAAGCTTATTTTAAGCCAGTTGCAGATATATCATGTCTGCTATGTTCGGTCTAAAATATATATCATAACAAACTTTGTCTTTGTAACAATAATGGGAGATGAACAGGAATACCACGTATAATGGTAGACTGAAACTCAATAGTTTTTCAAATTTTGGACATAGGCAGGAGCATTGTATTGTATTTATTCAATCTCTCTAGCAGGTTCATATGTCATTGTTATACACTACAAAACTGACCTCAATACTGAAAACTAGTTGTTTCTGCCATTATATTTTTGAAACCAAGTTTGCTCGAAACCATGTTTGACTTGGATTTTTGAGTCTAAAAAGCTTAAGCCTTTATACAAGCAAGCTGTTGGTATCTATACCAGGAGCTAGAAAGGCTAATCGGGTGATAAATTTTGATTGACTGCTATAGCTTAATTGGCAAACTGGAGTATATGTCAACTTTCAAAGGCATCCGATTTCTAGAGTCACTATTGGTTATATTTCCTGGAATTACTGAACAATCATTTATGTATGAATGAGAGCATTGATAATGTACAAATGTTGGCTGCATTTACCGGAAGAAACTATACCATTATCTTAAAATTAAGCAATTACAAGAGTACAGAATTAAAGTATCTATTCCCTTTTCATTTAAGAGACAATAATGATTGTCAGTGATGAAAGCAAGGCTTCTGTTGTGTTGAATTCCCAATTTCCCATTTAAGTTCAGGGAAGTTTGTGCAAGATTTTTTCCTTTGAATTTCATTTTTATTTCAAGTCGTCGCACTTCACATCGGAGTATTAACACCAGAATGAATGAAAAAATAGTTATATTAAAAATGTAAATTTTGTGACTTTACCATTTTATAACTAAGGTACCTGTAGAGAAAAGTGTACTGGTTTAATTGCGAAGAATTTGTGGAGAAATTTGCAACCCTTTTTGTGAAAATTTTGATTTACGTGTGAACACGCCCGATGGGACTCGAACCCACAATCGCCTGATTAGAAGTCAGGCGCCTTATCCATTAGGCCACGAGCGCTCATTGAAAACTGTTTCGAGATCGTATATACTTAAAGTAACTTGATAACTTTTAAACCATTTACAACCGAAGTCATTTCCAGTATTTTTTAGGTTACAATATCTAGCAAAAACTTTATTCATAGCAAGTTTATAACCTTGTCATGAATTTATTATTACACCAATATTTTCAATACCTTAATTTTATTTTTTATGACAAAGAGTGTTAAGAATTGATATATTACATAAACTTCTAATGGAAACAAATTAGCTTATAATAAAAGTATTGCAAATGGAACTTAAGTTTTTATCCTGAATTCATCCAACAAGAACTCTTTTTGAATTTTTTTTTGATTTTCTTTTCATGATTCTAGATCAAGACCTTGGCCAACACTTCACATCCATAAAGTACTTTAGCTTAAATAATTGTTTGAAAAAAAATATTTTTGAATTGTTCATGTCCAAATATTGTGATTACTCCATTTCTTCTTCATTATATATAGAGCCTTCCAACCATTTCCACTTGCTCTAATATACAATGTTTCCACTTATAATTTTGAGAGTAGCTTACTCTCAAATATGTGTCTCCACAATCTCAAGTTTTCCATGCTACTAGGCATTAAACTTCATACTTCAAGATGAGCTATAGCTCATGCTCAATCTCAAGTTTTTTATTGTTCAACTAGAAAGTATAATCTCTTATTAGTTTCAAAAATTAGCACTTTTATTTTTTCATTATTCATGTTTATTTCTATACATTCATAGAATTTTTCTAGTTGATACAACATTGCTTTTAACCTTGTTTTTGAATTTGCAATTAGTGCTAGAATATTTGCAAACATCAAAAGTTGTATTCATGACTCATCTACTTTAATGGCATGGTTTGTAGTTACCTCTTTAATCCACTTTTCTAGTTCGTTCATAAAGATACTCGCCAATGTTGGTAAAAGGTGATAATATTGCTTTACACCTATATTGCTATAAGAATGTGTTTTTTCATCATTTTTCAATTCAAAAATTATTTCTATGTGTAAATTTTGGATAGCATTGAGTGAACTAGAATCAACTTTAAGTTAATCAACAAAAGAAATAAATGTTTTACCCTATTGTTTGTTTGCTACAATATCTAAGAGTAACTAGATAAGCTATTGTAAAATGCTTTTTTTTTTAAAAAAAAAGAAAAAAATTTCATCTTGTGCAACTGTATGTAAATAATTTTCTTTTGCCTAACATCATAATTTTTTCTCTAGAATGGTACTAACAATTTTGTTAACAAGTTATTGATCATGATCGATTTGTAATAATTTAAATCGAATTACTCTCTTTTAAAAAGGAACATAATAGCTTTATTAATCATTTGCTATTTGGTCAAACCATATTGAAGTTCATTATTAAGCATTTTTTAAGTCTATATCTAAATGAACTCTTTGCCACATTTTAATAATTCACTATATGGCCCTTTTACATTTACAATTTTTTCAAAAGTTAAATTTTCAATGCCCTAAATACTCCATCATATGTAAGTTGTAAACTATCAAGGAACATGTAGTTAGTTATTATTTGCCTTGTGGTGGGAGATGAGGGTAGGGTGAGGGTTATGATAGATAGGAAGAGAAGGGAAAGGAGTGGAGGGGTAGGGAACAGGTGACACTGCAATGGGGATTCCAATTATAGAAGCATTAAAGGAGTGCGATTAAAAAGGGTAAAGGAAACAAATCTATGATTTGTTGGTATCCTAGGGATAAATGATGAAAACTTATTTATAGATATTGAAAAAATCATTGACAATGATATGCATATTACTCCAAAGATTGATTAAGAATTTAGGGCTCAAACTAAATGAGGTGAAAAACCTTGTCATAAATAGTAAAAAGTATGTTTGGAGGCATTGTAGCCACATGAAGAAAAGTGAATATGGAAATAAAATTGGGATAAATGAGGATCTCACATGCAAGGAATTTACAAAAGGGGTAAACAATTGAAAAATTTTAAAGATGTTCATGAAAAGTATCTTGTAGCATACCTAGATACTAACAATGTGGTAGTGATTCTAAATAAATAATATTTCATAAATTTTTCAAACATCAAAAATAATTATTGAATAGAATTAACTAAAGAGGTGAGGTTCTAAAACGATTGTTAATTTTGAAGAATTCAACTTGATTCGTTTCATGTTGTATTTTTCAAAAAAAAAAAAAATTCCAAAAACTTTAGATTTACACAAACTTTAGGTAAGCATTTACATCTCCAAATCAGTTGGCACTTAGAAAAAAATTTTAGAACAGAAGCATGCACATTCATCATTTAAGTATGAAGTACATTATGGTTTAGATTTATTAATATTGATGGTGCTATTGCAAATAAAATTTCATCTCTGAATAGTAATGATTTCCTTGATTATTTTGATATTTTGGTTTAATAGAAAAGAAAGAGGATGAGGGCTTGAGAGATTTTGCTTTTCCAAAGTTCATGAAATTTTCAACAAAAGGTATTAGATAAGGTGCAAAGAATGCTCTTCGGAGGTATAGCTTACATAGTTAGGAAATCTCTAGAGTTGTTTGTGCAATTACAAGCAATATATTTGGATAAAAATCCATCACTAACATGGTTGTGTTTTTCTTGGTTTTTGTTATTTTACCCCTAGTGAAGAGACACTATACAATAATGCACATATTTCTAAAGACTATCTTTTTCAACATTTAAAAATATATATTGCAAAATTTAGAATCGAAAGGGTTGCTCTTGTTTTGCTAGGGTAGGCTCATGATAGACAAGTTTTTTAGTAGCATAGAAAAAATGGTGGCATAGACATTGATCTAGATCATTTAAAAATTTGGTACTCTAAAGAAAATAATATTAATATAATAAGATAGTATCTTTTAGAATAGAAAATTACAATAGTTTAACAAGGTTTCCACATTCTACAACATTCACTTTTACAGAACCTTAAGGTAATTCTTATATTGATTTTCTTTTATCATGAAAGAAAAAATATTCAATATATCATAGAGTTTAAGTAGAAGATGAGCTAGTTGATGAGTGGCGAGGTACCCCTATGCCCAACCATACGAATCACTAAGGCGTTCATACACGATTTGGTCAATTTTGTGGACCTATAGTTCTCTAGTGCACTAGTTCTTCTAGGGAGTGAAATGGGCGTTAGAACATTTGTTGTCTTCCCAACTACACTTGTGAAGCTTAAGGATATGGTTTAAGTGTTGATGAGACGCGATATGCACAAGCCACGATATCGCGGTCTGCCGTCAAATCTATAAATAAGAGGCGGCACTCCCCTCATTCGATATAATAGGCGTAAAGTAGCGAAGCTCTGGTGGATTGATCACCCTAGAGATAGAATATTTTCCATGTGCCTGCAGTAGGAGTCCCCCAAGTGAACGGTTCTTTATTCGAGCAGCTTTGTACCTGAACGCAAGTTGTGTACGGCAATAAAGACGAGCTTTGTGGATAAACCTTGCAGTGCATGGATAGGTTTAATTAATGTTATTTATTGCTTTCCTAGTAACGCGGCATGAGNCTGCTTGTCACACTTAGGTTAGTTAAGTGCCTCAGTACGACCGCTTCGAGCACGTGCGTTACGTGTGGTAATCCCAGTAACGATTAGCGTTTGGTAGCCACAGTTGCACAGTTTAGGGTGTGTACGACAAGTGGGAACGGATGCTGACGCTAGGACTTAGTGCTGTAGTTAGAGTTAGTTTTAGTTTCTCAACCCTTTACCTCTTAGCATAGGAGAAAACCGTAAAATACGAAAAAAATCATATACCTCGGTCTTACTTAACCATACACCGTGACAACAACAAGTAAGTCTGGGAAGACAACGAACGATTAACCCCAAGTGTTCCATGGGGCATTTAGGCATTTAGTTTGCGGAGTTCGACCGGATCGAGCGTGCTACGCTCATTTCGTATGGTTGAGTGTAGGGGTACCTCGCCACTCATCATTGGCGCTATTGCCGGGGACTAAGTGTTTTTTACGCCAATTAGAACATAAGGGATATCACTCACATCGTTGTGAGCTTTAACGAACCTTCGGGTTAATCAGTTAATCAAGAACATAAATAATGGTAAACAGCACACCATTAGAATGGCTTCTTCTCACAAAATTAACTCACCTAAGGACAATACAGAAGATAGTCAGCATCACACACATAACCTAGACCAGCCATGTCCTAAACAATCTAAGGTCACATATACTCATCCTGATGAGTATATCCCTGACTTTACTTTTATTCTCCATCAAGATGAGCAATTGCGGTGGAGAGACTTGCAAGGTAACATCATGTTACCCCCAGATCGATTAGTCCCTAACATGCTTTTCTGTGCCTTAGCACAGATTGACATGCATGAACTATTTGCGGAATACGTTCTGGATAACTTTGATACAAGGGATTATCATCCCAAAAATGCCCAACGTATTCAGGAAGAAAGGCAGGAGAGCCAACATTCATTGTTGAAGGGCAAGGTCCCCCATGTCCTTAGTGAAATAGGAGACGAGGAACCCCTCACAATGGGTTTCTTAGAAAATGATGTTTCTCCTCCTCACAATGGTGAAGAGGTAAGGCATCAGGGCCTTCAATCAACTGTACATGCCACAGGCTCTGATCCCCATGAGCACCAACTGTTCATGGCAAGAACAACCACTCACACTAAGGACGGACACTTAGATCGTTACAACGATCGGGGCCAAAGCAGCCGAAGAGAAGGTAAGAAACATCGCCATAGTCATGGATCCCGTTCCTCTTCTCCTTCATCTCACCATTCACACTCTCCTTCCACATCTGGGCGCAACCATCGTGAGCATAACGGAGAGGGTAAAAGTAAA
>MNCI01022842.1:190877-228388 GCA_015680685.1 Gnetum montanum | reverse complement strand
TTAAGCCCTGCACATAACAAGGGTAAGGGAAAAATTCCTATCTCCGATGAGGCTATAAATTCTGATTCAGACAATGATAGTGGATGTGAGGTCTGCTACTATGACCATCCTAAGGGATGTTGCCCAATTATCTCACATCTGCAGGAGTCTGGGGTGTATGCATTAAATCCAAGACTTAATCAACGACAAACACCCCGAAGGTTACCTTACCCACAAGGTAACCCAAGGCAGTTCCACCAACCCTTAACATATTATCCAAGTGGAACGCCTCCATAGCCCATTGGACAACACCAGTAGTGGCAATACCCATAGTCATGGGGGATGCCACTGCCAACACATCAATACCCTTACCGGCAGCCTGATACTTACTGTTATTATGTGCAGTATACAGTTTCTCCAGGTGACTCTATGGATCACACTACCTCCCAACGTCACTACCAAGCTTGGGAGTACTTCAGAATAACTCCTTCTCCTCCGGGAGACATCTCACATTCAGTCCATCCTCTAACTCGACCCGCACCTCTTCCACCTGTAGTTCCCATACAACCTGTTCCAATAATGTAGGGGAAATTGCCTACCCAACCGCAGCAACGTAACGCCACGAGAGCTGTAAATATTCAGCATGTAAATATCCAACTGGGTGCTAGTTCTAACAACAACTGTACAAAGAAGAGACCTTTTTTCAGAACTAGGAGCCCAGACAAACTCTCACAACAATAAGCAGACGGGTACATGTATAGGCCTCTAACCACTAACGCTTCGGAGAACCCTTCAGTCCAAAAGAGCGTAACGCATACAATTATGTTAACACATATCGTAACTGACTGGATCAAGGTAGGTAGGCCACCTTCCCAGGAAACTAACTGACCTTGGGAGTCCCTTTATTTATTTGCAGGTCACTGGAAATGCACCACATCGAGCTCTTCTTGACTCAGGTTCCGGAGTCAACTTAATTTCACAAGAGATGTATCACGCCTAGAACCTGCCACAACTTAAGAAGAGTAACATCCAACTAGAGCTGGCAGACCAGTCCATCACCATTCCCTTAGGATTGGTGGAGGATGTTATTACCACTGTGTGTGGTTGGTCCTACCCAGCTGACTTTCTGGTGATCAAAGTGAACAACAACGAAGGGAACTTCCCAACTATAATGGGAAGGGCATGGCTAAGCACAGTAGACGCATGCCTTAGGATCTGCGATCTTTCCTTGGAAATCTCTAAGATAAACATATGTGGAAAGATTGAGAAGAGGATAGTTCCATGCATCACATACAGTGATTCATCGGGTGATGACATGGAGGAAATGTCTCCATGTAACAGGTGTGCCCAAGAAACTCTGCAACAAAGATGCCTGTATGNGCGCTCACTATTTCGGATCTCTCCCTTACAACTCAATCATGGGGGAGATGGCCACCTATGCTAATCACATGGGGCCTTAAGTTTTTTTTCAATTTTTGTTTTACACATTTTTGTTTTGCACGTTTTTTTTTACAAATTTCTTTAATTTTTTTTGTTTTTGTTTTACAAATTTCTTTAAATTTTCTTGTTTTTCTTACACCATCATTATACTTTTCTATTTCTTGTGTGTGTGTGTGTGTGCCATCCACCCTGTAAGTTCGTCACCCACTAAGTGTTCAGGTTGATGGTATGACCTGTTTTCATATTGATTGCCAATGTTTGGTTTTTACCTTTAAGTTACAATGTTGATACTAAGGTATGTTTCTTTTGATATGGCAGGCAATGAGATCACTTCATTCATCCATCCATCAAAGTCTATGGTTTCTCTTGGCTTGGAAATGTACAGTTCCCTTCCAATAAGAACTTTAATGAACCGGTGATTGGGTATTTCTCAAACTAAGGAAGGACTCAAGGATTGCAAAGGGTGTGACTTCAAGGAAACTTGATGCTTTTGTGTTGGTCATTCTCTTGGATGCTTGGATGTTTTCTTCTTAAGTTTTCTTACCGTTCCGATGTTACCTATTCTTCGAAAGCTGAGACAATAAAAATAAGAAGTCTTTGCATGGTGTGGTCCCCACGCATAAAAACACAAAACACAAAAAAAAAAAAACAAACAAACAACCAAAGTGAGGATTCAAAGCACACCCCTTAGAAGAAATAAAATTTTGGCTGCAAGCACTGGTTATGGAACCAAAGTGTTCCCTCTAACTAAGGCCCTTCTCGCTTCCCATTCTCTCCTTTGTTTCATCAGAATGGTGGTGGCTCTTTGACGATGCATCCTTGTTATCCAAGTGGATGGTTTAATTGAATGCATTGATGCAATGTCATTGGAAGTGGTTGGTTTGAGCCCGGAGTTGGAATGAGATTTGCCAAGTCATATTAACCATAAAACACACAAGGGGCTGTACACCACCTTGTCCTTGGGATTCCATTCCATCCTCCTCTTTCCATCCTTCTCTCCATTGTTCACCTCATTGCCAGTTGTATCATTAGTGTATATTTTGGTTGATGCATTGTTTTATTTTTGGTAAATTCTAGCGGTTAAGACTTTAAATCTTGTTCCAAAGGACATTTCCAGAGCCTACGGACTCTTTCAATGTGGGATTTGTCAAGGCATTAAGGGCATGATCCTGCTTTGGGGAGGACCCACTGACATTCCTATTTGGAGCATTAGTTAACTTCTTTTCCTTAACATTTTGCAATTAATTTTATTTTTGTTCATTTCCATCTTGACATCCACTTCATTGATGCCATAGTTGTCCCTTTTTACCTATCTTTCTTACTCCTTTTCTTTCTCCATTCTAACGCTACCGGAGGTTTGTGATTAGTCATGGGGGTATGGGGCCTGATTTTTTGATTTTTCTCCTAAGCCTTGAATTTTTTTGTTTCTCTTCCTAACCCCTACACCTTCGGTAGTCATCAGTACCATCTTCCTAGATCCATATTAGCCATACCACAACCTAGCCAATGGACTTACACCAAAGCAAGGTATTTTTTACATAATGATTCAATTACCCTTGCTAATATATGCTTGTGTTGTGTGTGCAGATGGTAATCATATAACAATGAACCGGATCTGGAGCAGCGCTTGGAATGGACCAGCACTGAAGCAGCTATGCAAGGAGCAGAATTGATGATGCGCTTACGGATGGACAACGGAAGGTGCAATCTAGGCGTTGGCAGCATCAAGACTCTTCTCTCTTCTTCTCTTCTATTCTCTCTCCTCTTTTCTCTCAGCTGCCAAATGTGGCCTGATGTCATTATAATAAGGTGTTCCCCCTTGTTGTCATGAACACCAGTCTTGTCAAGTCTTGTAATAATGAACCGTTCTCATGTCATTCCATTAGTTCCATTCCCCTCAATAATCCTATACCTACCTGATATTATTGTAAAGAACTTGAGGATGAGTTTTCATTCAGTCATGGGGGTATGATGAGACGCGATATGCACAAGCTGCGATATCACATCCCCTGCGATATCGCGTACGCGATATCGCGTTGTTCCCTACGATATCGCGTACGCGATATCGCGGTCCGCCGCCAAATCTATAAATAAGAGGTGACACTCCCCTCATTCGACATAATAGGCGTAAAGTAGCGAAGCTCTGATGGATTGATCACCCCAGAGATAGAATATTTTCCATGTGCCTGCAGTAGGAGTCCCCCAAGTGAACGGTTCTTTATTCGAGCAGCTTTGTACCTGAACGCAAGTTGTGTACGGCAATAAAGACGAGCTTTGTGGATAAACCTTGCAGTGCATGGATAGGTTTAATTAATGTTATTTATCGCTTTCCTAGTAACGTGGCATGAGTATGACTTGGTTACGAGCATTGACGAACGTGTACGGCTAGCCAAGGAATCGGCTACTCATCGCGATTAGTTTCTCTTACACTTTCCTCCTAGAACGTGGGACAAGTACGACTTGATTACGAGCATCTACGGATGTGTACAGCTAGTCAATGAATCAGTTGCTTGTCACACTTAGGTTAGTTAAGTGCCTCAGTACGACCGCTTTGAGCACGTGCATTACGTGTGGTAATCCCAGTAACGATTAGCGTTTGGTAGCCACAATTGCATAGTTTAGGGTGTGTACGGCAAGTGGGAACGGATGTTGATGCTAGGACTTAGTGCTGTAGTTAGAGTTAGTTTTAGTTTCTCAACCCTTCACCTCTTAGCATAGGAGAAAACCGTAAAATACCAAAAAAATCATATACCTCGGACTTACTTAACCATACACCATGACAACAACAAGTAAGTCTGGGAAGACAACGAACGATTAACCCCAAGTGTTCCATGGGGCGTTTAGGCATTTAGTCTGCGGAGTTCGACCAGATCGCGTGTGCTACGCATTTTGTATGGTTGAGTGTAGGGGTACCTCGCCACTCATCAAGTGTAATTGAGGTACATGCTTTATCATTTTATATTTTATAAGTTTAATCGCCTACGACAAGAATGAAAGGTAGAATAATTTAAGATCTAATTCATTTATTGCCTAGCTAGCCTAACACAAGTACCCATCCAACTTTCCTGAACACATATAGCACTGTTGGGCTACCAAATGTTAAATGTTGCTAGGTTACAAAACACTATATGTATACTCAAAGTGGTCGTGCTTGTGTTCATTAACAATTAGAAATTAATTGCTTAATTTAAATGCATTAAAGTAAAGTATATGAAAGTAAAGTGCATTAAAGGAAACATTAATCTATTCTCAGTGCTACAAGGATTATCAAAAGGATTTGTTTTTATTCCTGTTACATTGTTGTGCTCAGGTACATCAGTGCTCGAATCAAGATCCATACACACTCACACTCCTATTGCAGGCACTTAGAAAATATTCTAACTTTGGAGAAAAAAAATTGCAAGAACTTCGTTACTCTATGCAAAAACTATGAAATATTATCTAAAACTTGTGAGCCCAAGCACTATATTTATAGGCTGATGTATACCCTATGATATTGGATATTTGACATCACGTCCTGGGCTCCATCATTGGGTATTTGATGTTACAACTCTAATATCGGGTATTCGATATCGGAGCATGTTAGAACATGACTCATCATACCCCCACAATTGAATGAAAACTTGTCCTCGAGTGAAGAAGAGGAGGAATGATGAGCCGCGATATCGTGGCCTTGCATGCAATATCACATACGCGATATTACGGCCTACCTCGTTGCCTATAAATAAGAGGCGGGTGCGCTTGGTTTGCATAGTTAGTCTTAGTCCCTTATCAAAACTCTTGCCTTTTATCCCTCTTAGAGTTAGAATTATTTCTACGTGCCCGCAGTAGGAGTCATAAAGTGAATGGATCTTTATTCGAGCATTGTGTACTTGAGCACACCTTGTGTACGGCAATAAAGATGAACTTTTTGATAAACCTTGTAGCATTCAGAATAGATTAATTAATGTTAATTATTGTTACTTAATGCTTTCCTTAGTTAATTAATGATTCTGTCTCACCCTACAACTCTCCTAAGTAAGTACACACAGTACGGTCACTTTGAGCATGCGTGTAACACTTGGTAACCTAGTAACGATTAGCGTTTGGTAATCCTAGTAGTATTGCATTCGTTCAAGATGTGTACGACAAGTGAGAACAGACACTAGTGTTAGGATCAGTTAGAGCCTAGTTAATAAGTAGTCAAATTAAATTAGTTACTTAGTTATCTCTCTACTCCCTTATTAGTAGCAAGACATAAAAACACATAAAAAGTATAAAAATCATATGCCTCAAGTTTACTTAACCATACAATCATGACATACAAGTAAGCTTGGGAAATCAATGATTGATCAACCCATTCTTGTTCCACAAAGGTGCATAAGCACTTAGTCCTTGGAATTCAACCGGATCGTGCGTGGACACTCGTATTCGTATGTTTGAGCATAGGGATACCTCACCGCTCATCATTGGCACTATTGTTGGGGACTTTGTTGTTTGTGCGCTAACCAGAACATAGAAAATATTTCACATCGTTGAAATGAACCCTTGGGGTTGGTTAAAGAAAAATAATAAATAATAATGCATTGCACACTGAATAGACAATCATGTCTCCTTCTTCGTACGAAAGTGTTTCACCACCTAGGTTTGATACAGGGAACAATCGAAGGCATAGTACACATGACAATCTACCAGTCCCTCAACAGTTTTGTGTGGTGTATGTTCATCCCGATGAATATGTACCGAAATTTACCTTTATCCTCCACTAGGATGAACAACTGCGTTGGTGAGATTTAGAAGGTAACATAGTGTTACCTCTTGATCGCTCTGTCCCGGGCATGCTTCTTCGTGATTTCACACAAATTGGTATGTAGCACTTACAGGCAGAGTACGTTGTGCATGATCATAACTCGAGAGAGTATCAACCCACGGAGGCACAACATCAAAGGGATTTGCAATAGAAGAGACGTCATGAATCCATGAAGGGAAAGTTGTCGTAGAACATCCCAGATGTCCTAAGAAAAAACGAGGGTGGTGAACTTGCCTCAAGCAGTCGCCCACACAATGATGTTCCTCCTATTGACTTCGGTTAAGGGGTTGTGTATCAGAATCTTTACTCTACTATCCATAACCCAGATTTTGGTACTGATAGACACAAAGGGTCTAAAAAAGGAAAATGAACACATGACAAAGATGGACATTCCGATTGTAACTGTGATCGGGGCTGTGACCACTGTAGAGAAGGAAGGAGGTACCGACATGGTGATGGTCCCCCTTCTTCTTCACCTTCATCATTTGCTTCACCCTCTCTTTTAGGATCTGGATGCAATCACAAAGAAAAAGACCATGAGGGTAAGGGTAAGTGAAATGGGAGTCATAGAAAAAATAGTCAAGAAAGGGGACGAGGGCACTCTAGAGAAACACACTGCGAAAGAAGTGAGAGTAGGGAACAAGATAGACATCATAGATGCCATAGATGGGATGATCACGATGAACCCCTACTCTATACTCAAAGTATGCTAGACATAACTGAGGTTGTCAAAATCCCAACAAGGCACCAAAAAGATAGTAGGATCAAGAGATTAGACATGAACAACATCCCATGATTTGAAGGGGGGTACAACGCTGATCCTCAAAATCATCTATAAGCATTTCATGATGCATGTGCCTTACAAAACATAGAAAGCGAATGGAAAAAAATTAAGTTGTTCCCATGGACACTAGTCAAAGAAGCAGAGAGTTAGTACCAGTCCTTAGAACCAGAATCCATTTCTTAGGTGGACTACCATGTTAGAATTGTTCAACGATAAGTACCAAATGTACTCTCGAGTGTCCAACCTGCGAAAGCAAATCCAAGGCTGGAAACAAGGAGGACATGAACCCTTGGATGATGCCATGGGTCGATATTATGCACTGTTACATCGTTGTCCTGGCCATGGTTATTTGCAATGGGACCAACTACGCCATCTCGTAGATGGGCTTAGGCATGAAACGCGAAGAACCCTTGGGAGTTATGCCCAAGGAAGACTATCCAAGCTTAGGATCCATCAAGTTCAAAGATTATTGGAGCAAGTTGCTAAAGAAAAAGGTGAGTTAAAGAAAAGAGAGAGTGTGAAGAAATATAATAGAGATCCTTCTCTCTGAAAGAGGGGAGTAAGATTCTGTGAGGATGAAGAAGATTCACCACTTGAAGAGATGGTGAATAAGAAAACCTTGCCTATCCAAAAATTAGCATCAGAAATATCGGCAAAGGTAGAAAAAATGTGGGATTTCCTAGATGATAGATTTCAAACTGTTCTCAAAATAGTAGAGGGGTCTAGAAAGCAAGGTAGTGATCATGGAAAAAAAAAGAGAGAAACTAAACATGCACGTAACAAGGGTAAGGGAAAAGTTGCCATCATTGAAGAGGTTGTGGATTTGGATACAGACAATGATAGTGGATGCAAGATATGCCAATATGACCATCCTAAGGGATGTTTTCCTATAATCTCACATCTGCAAGAGTCTAGGGTGTATGTACTTAACCCATGATTAAACAAAAGGCAAATACCCCGAAGGTTACCTTATCCTCAAGGTAACTTAAGATAGTTCCACCAACCCTTAATGTATTATCCAAGTGGAAATCCACCACAATCAATTGAGCACTATCAACAATGGTAGTACCCACAATTATGGGGCATGCCACCACCAAGGAAACAGTATCCTTACTGGTAACCTAACCCATATGGATATTACGTGTAGTAGCTAATCTCTCCATGTGACTCTATTGGTCACATTACTCCTCAACCTCACTACCAAGCTCATGAGTATTATAGGACTCCTTCTCCTAGGGGTGATGTTTCACAAACATACCATCCTTCTCATCTAGCTACACCTTTTCCACCTTTAACTCCGTTACCACCTACTTCAGCTATGCAAGGTGAAATCCCTACCTAGCCGTAGCAATGTAATGGCACAAGGGCTCTTAACCCTCAACCTATTATTGGTTCTAACAATTGCATGAAGAAAAGACCTTTTTTTAGAACTAATAGTCCAACTAAGCCCTTGCAACCACAAGCGGTTGGTTTTTCAATCGCCTCACTATCACTTGAAGCTTCAGAGCTCCCTTCAACCCAAAGACCGCGCTCAACACATACGGTCATGTTAACTCATGTTGTCACCGATTAGATAAAAGCTGGCCATCTTCCTAGGAAATTATCTAATCCTAGGAGTCCTCTGATATATCTACAAATCATTGGAAACGAGCCATGCAAAGCTCTTTTGGATTCAACTTTCGATGTCAACTTGATTTCTAAAGAAATGTACAAGGCCTAGAACCTACCTCCACTAAAAAAGAGTAACATTCGTTTAGAGTTGGCTGACCAGTCCATCATTGTCCTGTTGGGACTAGTGGAGGAAATTGTCACCACTATTTATCGATGGTCATATCTAGCTGACTTCCTAGTGATTCAAGTGAACAATGGCAAGGGGGACTTCCCAATCATAATGGAAAGAGCATGGCTAAGCACAGTTGATGTGCGCCTAGGAATCTGCGATCATTCCCTAGAAATATTGAATGAAAATACATTTGGAAAGATCGAGAAGAAGAAATTTCCATGCATCGCATACAGTGAATTAAGGTGTAATTGCGTGCAAAAGTCATGGTTCGTGCAACGTTTAACATTGCTTGCATGTAATCAGTGTGCACAAGTGACTGATATACAAAGATGTCTGTATGCAACAACCACAAGATAGGAAGGCACCCAATGGCTGACAGCTGATTAAGAGAGCAATTCAACTATATGCATGGAACCAACTGAGGGTTTGACTTGCACTTACATCGATAGCATAGACACATTAGAGCAAGTCCATCACCAACTTCCAAGTCTTGACCTTGAGAATATCAATTGGGGGAAGTTGAAAATCCCTAATAAGTTTACGCAAGAGCCTCTTGAGCTAAAACCATTGCCCACCAGTATGGAATACATGTTTATAAAAAATGGAAAACTAGTAATTATTAATGCAAAGATTGCTCCTCAACAAAAATAGAGATTGCTGAGGGTAATAAACAAATGGTCGAAAACCTTCGCTTGGTCATATCCCAAATTAATTAGAATAGATCCTAGGATATGCCAACATAGAATTTATACCAACCCCTCCATGAAGCCTTAAAGACAACCGCAGAGATGATTGAACCCAAATTTGAAGCAAGTAGTTATGGAAGAAATTGAATAGCTTCTAAAAGCTGGGTTCATCTACCCCATTGCTGATAGTGAATGGATTAGCCCCTTAGTTATAGTGCCTAAAAAGGGAGGCAAATGGAGGGTGTGCATAGATTTTAGGCTATTGAATATGGCAACATTCAAAGACCACTTTTCATTGCCATTCGTAGACCACGTCTTAGACACCATTGTAGGGCATCGCTACTTTAGTTTTCTGGATGGATACAGTGGGTACAACCAAATACAAATAGCCCCAGAAGACCAAGCCAAGACTACATTCACTAGTCCTTAGGGAACATTTGCATTCAAATAGATGCCATTTGGCTTATGCAATGCCCCTGCAACATTTCAACAATTAGTTCTAAGAATATTTCAGTAGTAGATAGGAAACAGTGTGGAGGTCTTCATGGACGACTTCTCCACCTACGAAGCAAACTTTGATCAAGCCTTGGACTAGTTAGAGCAAGTATTAAAATGATGTGTAGAAACCAATTTAAGGCTCAACTCATAGAAAAGCCATTTAATGGTCCAAGAAGGTATAGTATTAGGGCATAAGATCTCACAAACAGGGATAGAGGTAGACCCTGAAAAGATCAAAGTCATCCAAGGAATTACCTGTCAACTAGAAACTATAAAAGATATCTGATCATTCCTTGGACACATTGGCTACTATAGAAGGTTTATTGAGAACTTTTCAAAGGTTTCAAAACCATTGTTTGAACTAACAAAAAAGGACGCACCTTTCGAATGGACCAGGGAATACGAACTAGCTTTTCAAACCTTAAAATAGAAGCTTGTAGAAACACCCATTCTACAAGCTCCTGACTGGTCTAGACCATTTCACATAATGACTAATGCATCCAACTATGCTTTAGGAGCTGTACTTACACAATTAGATGATCAAAAACGTCCTTATTACATCCACTGTGTAAGTAGGAGTATTGCTGGTGCACAACTCAACTACACTACAACAGAGAAAGAATTAATGGTTGTAGTGTTTGCACTAGAAAATTTTAGGCACTATGTCTTAGGCTATAAGGTATTTGTACATATGGATCATAGTGCAATAAGGTTCCTAATGAATAAACCAATGGTGAGCCCTCACATCATACGATGGCTGGTAATCTTACAAGAATTCGATCTTACGATGATCGATCATAAAGGCACCAAGAATGTAGTTGCTGATCATTTATCTCGGTTGGGATAGGAAAGAGGATGAGTATCCAATTTCTAATTATTTCCTAGATGAACTCCTCTTTGCAGGTTTAGTGAATAATCTATTAACCACGAAGACAAACTGGTATAGTAGCATTCTCATCTATCTCCTTACACAACAAACACCACAAGGGTTTGATGCTAAAAAGAAACAACAGTTTCTTCACTGAGCCAAGTATTTTATGGAAATCAATGGAAAACTTTACAAAGTATGTCCTGATGGCTTGGTCCGATGGTGTGTTCCTGATGTAGATCAACTACGAGTGCTCCAAGATTCTCATGAGGGTCCTTGTGGGGGTCATTACGTCGAGGGATGAATAGCGATTAAGATCTTTCTTGCAGAATATTATTGGTCTACATTGTTTCGGGACACCCATCATTTCATCCAATCTTGTGAGCACTGTCAATGTGATGGGGGGATGACTGCTAGAATGGAGGGTTCGCAATAATGGATCCAACCTTTAGAACCCTTCGACATTTGGGGAATTTATTTTATGGGGCCGATTACACCAATGTCCAATGGAAAAGCTTATATTATTATTGCTATTGATTACTTTACAAAATGGGTAGAAGTAGTTGCTATTAAGAATTGTACATCATCTACAGCTACACAATTTTTTCAACAACAAATTGTAAACAGGTTTGGTGTGCCTCATGCACTTATTTCAGACAATGGTACACACTTCACAGGTGTGACTTTTAGAAAATTAATGCAACACTTAGGGGTTGAGCACAAACTAACTACACCATATCACCCCCAAGCGAATGGTTAAGCTGAAGTCACCAATAAGGAGATTACGAAGATATTGACAAGAACCATTAGCAAGTTTAGGAAAGATTGGAACACTAAATTGAACGATGCTCTTTGGGCATACTGCTCCACATGGAAACTCCCTATAGGCTACTCTTCCTATGATTTAGTGTACGGTAAATTACCAATGGTTTCCATTCAAACTAAGCTTTGTACACTATCCATGACATGTGACCTCAACCTTAACCTCGATCTAGCATAAAAACAATGGTTGATGACCCTTAACTTGCTAGATCAGAACCAATTGGCCACCCTGTCATCTAACAAATTATACAAGGCCTTCAATAAATAACGTCATGACCTAAGAATTAGGAAAGTTAAATATCAACTAGGAGATAACGTTCTCTACTAGAATCCCACACATGTGCCACAACATACCAAATTTCAAACATTGTGGGAAGGACCTTATGTCATCCATGTAACTTTTCCTTTAGGGGCCATGATGATATACAAACCTGAGAGCCCGGATAAGAAACTGTTGGTCAACGTCCAACAAACCAAACCTTTCCATGAGCTTAGATTAGCTAGTACTCATACTACCTTTGTTGGTGGACAACCTTGCTTGCTATTTCGGATCTCCTCCTTCCAACTCAGTCATGGGGGAGATGGCCACCAATGCTAACCATTCTAATCCGTCAACTCTTTTTATATTTTTGTTTTACACATTTTTGTTTTGCACATTTTTTAATCTTTCTTATTTTTGTTTTACACCATTGTTCACATTTTTACTATTTCTTTGTTTGGTTGATTTACTTCCATTCATCATACAATAAGTGCTCCTGATAGTGGATTGAATTATATACTATCAATTGCTGATGTTTGGTTTTTACCTTTGAATTATGATGCTAATATTATAATATGGTTCTTTTGATAAAATATGCAATGAGTCCACGTTGTCCATCCATCCATTCAACTTTGTGGTCTCCCTTGGCTTGGAACTGTACAATTCCTTTTTTCTAATCAACTTCTTAATAAATTGGTGGCTTGGTATTTTTCAAACTAAAGGATGGACTCAATGGTTGAAAAGGGTGTAACTTCAAGGGGATTTGATGCATTTGTGCTGGGCATTCTCTTGGGTCCTTGGATGCTTTTTCTTGGGTTTTCTGCCATTCTACCATTGATCAAATATCAGGAAGCTCAGTGAATAAAAATAAGTCTTTGCATGGTGTGGTTCTCACGCAAAAGAGAAAATAGAGAAAAAAAAGAAAAAAGTGGGAATTCAAAGCACACCCCTTAGACATAATAAAATAATATGGGCTACAAGCACTGGTTATGGCACTGAAAAGACATGTTACCCATGCCTGAAGGTTCCCTCTAACTAAGGCCCTTTCTTGCTTTCTGCTTCTCCATCTCGCTCTCCTTGGGATGGTGGTGACTCTTTGTTGAGGCATTCTTGTTGCTTCAAGAGGATGGATTGGCCAAGTGTATTGATGCAAGGTCACTGAGTGTGGTTGGTTTGAGTCCAGATTTGGAATGAGTTCTACTTAGTCACATTAACCATGACATACACAAAGGACTTTACACAACTTTTCTCTTGGGATTCCATTCCATTTCTACTCTTCATATTTCTTTCCATTTTCCACCTCATTGCCAGTTTTATGATTAGTCCATATCTTGGTTGATGCATTGTTTTTCCTTGGTAAACTCTTGTGGGTAAGTTTTAACTCTTGCTTCCAAATGACATTCCTAGAGCCTACAGACTCTTTGGTTTGTCGGTTTGTCAGGACATAAAGGGCATGAGCCTGCTTTGGGGAGGACCCACTAGCATTCCTTTTTGGTGCAATTTTTAAGTTATTTTCCCTAAACATTATCTGCAATCAACCATTTCTCGTTTCATCCCCATCTTTAACATTCATTTTATTGGCATTGCCATTGTTATTCTTTCCATCTTTCTTGTTTCTTATATTTTTCTATCTTATTGCTACTGGAGGTTCGCTCTTAGTCATGGGGGCCCTGGCACAAATTTTTCAATTTCTCCATTCTACTGCTTGCCTAACCCCTACACCTTGGGTAGTTATCAGTAATAAACCTCTAACCCAGTTTCTGCCATAACCACAACCCAGCCAATGTGCTTTATATCGAGGCAAGGTATTAATTGCAATGTGGCTTACTTATCCTTTCTCATTCATGACTATGCTATGTGTGTAGATGGCGATTACACAAACTATGGACTGGAATAGGAGGAACCACTCGGGATGGAATGGAGCTGGAATGTTTACATTGGGAACAAGTCTGGTCATGTCGCTATGGATAAATAACGGAGGGTGCAATCTTGGCATTGGCAGCAATACGCCTCATTTTCTTTTCTCCCTCTTTCTTTTCAAGCTGTCAAGTGAAGGTTTGGATGTCATCCATGTACAATGTTTACCAAAAAGGATGTGAACACCAATGTTGTAATATGTTTATCGATCCATTCACCAGGCACTTTGAGACTGTTATTCCATGTCGTTGTTAGTTCTCATTCAGTCAATAATCCCATACCTTCCCAACATTTTGTAAGGAACTCAAGGATGAGTTTTCATTTAGTCGTGGGGGTATGATGAGCTGTGACATCATGTCTACAATATCACGTTTGTGATATCATGGCCTTCCATACGATATCACGTACACGATATCATGGCCTGCCTCGTTGCCTATAAATAATAGGCGGGCACACTTGGTTTGCAGAATTAGTCTTAGTTCCTTACCCAAACTCTTACCTTTTCTCCCTCTTAGAGTTAGAATTATTTCTGCATGCCCATAGTAGGAGTCATAAAGTGAACAGATACTTATTCAAGCATTGTGTACCTGAGCACACCTTGTGTATGACAATAAAGATGAACTTTGTGATAAACCTTGCAGCATTCAGAATAGATTAATTAATGTTAATTACTGTTACTTAATGCTTTCCTTAGTTAATTAATGATTCTCTCTCACCCTACAACTCTCCTAAGTAAGCACACACAGTACGATCACTTTGAGCATGTGTGTAACACTTGGTAACCTAGTAACAATTAGTGTTTGGTAATCCCAGTAGTGTTGCACTGGTTTAGGATGTGTACGACAAGTGAGAATAGATACTGGTGTTGGGATTAGTTGGAGCTTAGTTAATAAGTAGTCAAATTAAATTAGTTACTTAGTTATCTCTCTCCTCCCTTATTAGTAGTAGGATATAAAAACACATAAAAAGTATAAAATATCATATGCCTCAAGTTTACTTAACCATAAAATCGTGACATACAAGTAAGTTTGGGAAGACAACGATTGATCAACCCATTCTTGTTCCAAAAAGGTGCATAAGCACTTAGTCCTTGGAATTCAACTGGATCGTGCATGGATGCTCGTATTCGTATGGTTGAGCATAGGGATACCTCACAGCTCATCAAGGAACAAGTTCCTTACAAAATATTAGGAAGGCATGGGATTATTGACTAATGTACAAACTGACTCAGATGGAACAAACAGACTCTGAGTGCCCAAGTGTACAAAGTTACAATCGTTTATAAAATTGGGTGTTCACAATAAAAGAACTAACATCCACCCGTCTTGGTGGCTGAAGAGCAAGGGAGAAGAGCTAATGATCATGAATGGTCCTCATTTTGTGGTACTGCTACATCATCCTTAGTGAAGATAGTCCCTCTTCTAGTCCATGCTTCCCACTGCAATCACAATAGAATTGTGAATTAGTACACAATGTGTAACACATAGCTATTAAATGCCTTGTGTCATCAGTGGTTATAGTTGACTAGGTTGTGATTGTGGTAGAGTGATTCCTTTAGTAGTGTTAGTGGGAAGGTTGACAAATAGGGTAAAATATTTAAGCGGTTCACTAAATTTGAAAAGGTTCTACACAAGAAAATATTTGAAGAGGGTGTAAAAATTTACAACAATAAAAAGGAAAGTTCACTAAAGAATGTTGTGAAGATGTGCACAATGGGATGTCATTGATGAGGTAAACAAAAGGATTTGAGTATAAGAGTGTCTAAGGGTAAAGAGCTTAACTAACCCAACCAAAAGATATGCAAGTGGGTCCTTTCAAAAGCAGGCACAAGCCTTTTATGCCTTTGCATAACTTCAAACCAAAGATTCCATGGGCTCCATGGATGATTAACGATTACAGAAGGTTAAGTACAAAAACTTGGAAGAAACTACCTAAGAATTTTGACACATCAAATTAGGACATCGAACAAGAACATGAAACCAGTAGTGAGGTGAGACATGGAAAGCATAGATGGATGAGAGAGAGTGAAATGGAGTTCTTGATTAAGGTCATATGAATTCCCTTGTGAATTTTATGGTTAAATGACTTGATAAGATCCATCATTAGTCCAGACCAAAACCAACCAAGTTCAGTGACTTTGCATCGCCATTCTAAGACCAAGCCATTCCCCTAAGACATAAGAGTGCTCCCACAAAACAACCACCATTCCTTATTGAAGAAGAAAAGAGAAGTAGGAAGTGAAGAAGGGACTTAGTTAGAAGGGACCTTCAAGCATGGGTAACATGTCTTCCTAGTTTCATAACTAGTGCTTGTAGCCTTTTTATTTTTTCTAAGGGATGTGATTTGAATTCCCATCATTTTTTTGAAATGGGAACCACACCATCAAAGACATATGCATTTATTTTGAATAAGGGTTGTGCTTTAAATTCCCATCATTTTTTATGAGAATCACACCATGCAAAGACTGATTCAACTTCCTTTTATTGGTCGACACATAATGGTAAGAAATCCATGAAAACACACATGCACCTTGACAAATAAAAAGGCACAAAGAATATCAAATCCCCTTAAAGTCACACCCTGTTCAAACCTTTGAATCCTTTTCAATTTCAGAAACTATAAAAGTTACAAATTTGTTAAAGTTGTATTAATGAAAAAGGAACTGCATATTTCCAGAACAAGGAAAACCATAAAGTTTGTGGATGGGTGGATGTTGTGGACTCATTGCCTATTGCATAAAAAAGAAACCATGTCCTAATCATCCATAACAAAATTCAAAGCTAGAATCCAGATACCAACAATCAAATAACAAAATAGTACATACCACTATCAAGCAACGCATTGCCACTGAGCCTAGCACTTATTAACAAAAAGTTAGAAAATCACACCAAAATAAAAGAAAATACAAAAGAAAGTATAAAATATTCAAGAAATAGCAAATGTACTAACAATAGTGTAAAACAAAAATTAGAAAAGATTAATAACAAGAAAAAAAATATGTAAAATAAAGGATGTGCAAAACAAAAAGTTGTAAAACAAAAAATGTGTAAAACAAAAAGGGTGAAAAACTGAGGAGCCACTTATATGGTTAGCATAGATTTCCATCTTCCCCATGACTAAGTTGAAAGGAGGAGATCCAAAATATGGAGCATGGTTGTTCATCTGATGAGGCATTTGTTGTATTAGCTGGCTTATGCTTATGGAAAGGTTTGATTTTTTGGATATTGATCAGCTGTTTCTTATTTGGGCTCTTAGGTTTGTAGATCATCATGGCCTAAGAAGGAAAAGTTTTGTAAATGATGTAAGGTCCTTCCCACAACGTTTGGAACTTAGTTCATTGATGTATGAGTGTGGGGTTATAGTAGAGAACCTTATCTCTCGATTGAAATTTGACTTTTTTGATTTTAAGGTCATGGTGCTTTTTTTTGTAAGCCTTGTGCAACTTGTTAGACGATAGGGCCACCAATAAGTTTTCGTCTAGTAGGTTGAGATTCAATAGTATTTCTTTTTGTGCTAGATTCAAGTCACGATTGAAGTCATAGGTTGTTGAAAGTGTACAGAGCTCAGATTGAATAGGAAGTGTTGGTAATTTTCTGTACACAAGCTCATAGGGAGAATAGCCTATAGGAAGTTTCCATGTTGAGTGATAGGCCCAAAGGGCATCGTTGAGTTTTGTGCTCTAGTCTTTCCTATATTTGCCAACAATTCTTGTTAGAATCCTTGTGATTTCTCTATTAGTAAGCTTAGCTTGACCATTGGCTTGGGGGTGGTAGGGTGTTGTGAGTTTATGTTCAATCCCCAAGCATTGCATGAACTTCCAAAAAGTAGTGCCTATAAAGTGAGTTTCATTATCAAAAATTAATGCACGTGGCACACCAAACCTATTTACAACATTTTGTTGTACAAACCGAGTAGCAGTAGAAGATGTACAGTCAATGATGGTTGTTGTCTTTGCCCATTTCATACAATAGTCAACAACGACTATGATGTACACCTTTCCATTTGACATGGGCATGATGGGACCCATGAAATTAATTCCCTAGATGTCAAAGGGTTATAGTGGTTGAATCCATTGCTGAGGTCCCTCCATTTGAGTAGTTATTCCACCATCTCATTGGCATTGTTTACAAGAGTGAACATAATGGTGAGCATCCCTGAAGATTGTTGGCCAATAGTACTCTACCATCAGGACTTTAATGGCTGTGTGTTTCCTAGCATAGTGTCCTCCACAAGGACCTTCATGAGCATCTTGGAGAATTTGTAGTTGATCAACATCAGGGACACACCAATGAACTAGGTGATTGGTGCACACCTTGTAGAGGTGTCCATTGATCTCTATGAAGTGTTTTACCTAGTGAAAAAACTGCTATTTCTTTTGGTGGTCCAACCCTTGTGGCATCTCTTGGATGAGAAGATAGGTGAGAATGCCATCATACCATTTAGGCTCATTGGGAAATTATTCAGTTATAGCCCCAGCAAAGAGGAGTTCATTAGGAAACGTATCAGATAGTGGGTTTTCTTCCTTTTGTTGTCCCATTGAAACTGAGACAAATGATCAGCAACCACATTCTCAGTGCCCTTTCGATCTACCATCGTAAGATTGAATTCCTTCGATCACCAGCCACTCTATGACGTAAGGGCTCACCATTGGCTTGTTCATTAGGAAGTGGGTGGCATTGTGGTATGTGTGCTCAAACACCTTATGTCCAAGCACATAATGCCTAAACTTCTCTAGAGCAAACACCACTACCATAAATTCTTTTTCTGTAGTTGTGGAGTTTAGTTGTGCACCCACAATGCTTTGGCTAGCGCAATGGATGTAGTATGGATATTTCTTGTCATCCATCTATGTAAGCATGACACCGAAGGCATAATTTGATGCATCCATCATGACATGAAATGGTCTAGACCAGTCAAGTGCTTGTAGGATTAGAGTTTCTACAAGTTTTTCTTTTAGCTATTGGAATGCTTTTTCACATTCTATGGTCTAGACAAATGGAGCATCGTTTTTTGTTAGCTCCACCAATGACCTTATGATCTTAGAGAAATTCTCTATGAATTGTCGGTAGTAACTAATATGTTGAAGGAATGATTGAACATCTTTGAGAGTTTCTGGTTGGTGAGTTATTCCTTGGATGACCCTTATTTTCTTAGGGTCTACCTCAATTCCTGCTTGTGATATTCTATGCTCCAATACAATGTCTTCTTGGACCATTAGGTGACTTTTTTACCAATTGAGCTGCTAGTTGGTTTTAACACATCATTTTAGCACTTGCTCAAGATGGTCCAAGGCTTGCTCAAATGTAGCTCCATAAGTGGAGAAGTCATCCATGAAGACTTCCATACCACTTCTGATTTGCTATTGAAAAATGCTTAGAACCAAGCATTGGAATGTAGCAGGAGCATTGCATAGACCCAATGGCATCTTGCGATATGCAAAAGTCCCCCAAGGACTTGTGAATGTTGTCTTCGCCTAGTCCTCTGGTGCAATTTGAATTTGGTTATATCCATTATAACCACCTAGAAAACTATAGTAGCAATGCCCAGATATTTTGTCTAACACTTGATTAACAAATGGCAATGGAAACGGTCCTTGAATGTTGTCATATTTAGTAGCTGAAAATCCATGTAGACTTGCCACTTGCTTGCTTTTTTGGCATAATCACGAGTGGGCTAACCCACTTACTATCTGCAATGGGATAAATGAACCCCACCTTGAGGAGTTGTTTGATTTCCTCTTTGATGATTTGCTTCAATTTGGGGTTCAATCACCTCTATGGTTGTCTCTTTAGCTTCATGGTCGGATTAGTGTAGATATGATGTTGGTATATCCTAGGATCAATCCTTGTGAGTTCAAGATGTGACTAAGAAAAAACTACTAACGATTTTTCAACCACATTCAATGGCATATTTTTTGCTTTGGAGCAAGGTTTGCATTAATTATGATTGGCTTCCCATTTTTTAAAAACACATATTCCATTCCAATCGGTAGCATTTTTATCTCAAGGGGCTCTTGTTTAAAATTTTCAAGAATCTTCAACTCTTTCCAATAAGTATCATCATTGGCATCATCAGAGAGTTGGTGATGAAATTTCTCTAGTTCATCCATGCCCACGACATATGCGCATGTTAGGTTCTTAGTTGGTTCCATGTAAAGTGTGCTACTCTCAAAATTAGTGGTCAACCACTAGGTGCCCTCCTATTTTGTGGCTACTACGTATAGATACCCTTGAATTTTTGCTTCTGGTACACATTGCTTACATGTAGAGATAGATGCTTATTTCATGGCCCAATGTTTTTGCACATAATTGCACCTTGTATTACTATACATGTGCTTGGAACTCGCTTCTTGATCTTTCTGAATACATTTTCTTTGGATATTTGTAGGGAAAGATCTCTAATACCCATTCTTACATCAACAGTGCTAAGCCATGCCCTTCCCATGATGATTGGAAAATCCCCTTTGTAGTTCTCCACCTTGATGACTAGGAAATCAACAGGATATGACCACCCATAGATAGTGGTCATAATGTCTTTCACTAGTTCTAATTGAACAATGATGAACTAGTCTACCAATTCTAATATGATATTTCTCTTCTTGAGAGGAGGCAGGTTCCATGCAATGTACATCTCATGAGAAATTAAATTAACACCAGAACCTGAGTCAAGAAGAGCTTTGCATGGTTCATTCCTAGTAATCTACAAATAAATGAAAGGACTTCTAGGATTAATTAATTTCCTGGGAAGGTTAACAACATAGATCCAATCAGATACAATGTAAGTAAGCATCACAGTATGGATCCTAAGTAATGTTTTATTTGAAAGGGACTCGAAGGAATTTTATATAGCAGAAGATGGAAGGATAGGGTTGTCAATTGCAAGTGTATTTGAGGGCTTAGGTGGACTACAGGATCAAAAGAAATGTCTTTTCTTTGATAAAGTATTCAAGCCACTCGATTAATTAACTAGTTGTAGATGAATAGCCTTAGTAGCATTGCATTGTTGCGGTTGAGATGGTAGTTCACGCTGCATAGGTGGAGTAGGTGGTTGTTATGCGATGGGAGGAGGAACATGTGCAGGGATAGGAAGGGGATAAGGATAAAAGGTGGCATCCTTTCTTTCATGTGGAGAATGAGTTTGATAATAATCAAAAGGGTGGTAGTGAGATTGGAAAGTGAAAACATGATTGGAGGAGTCACATGGAGATAGGGGTTGTTGAATGTAGTACCCATATGGATCAGGTTTTTTGTAAGGGTATTGCTACGTTGGTGGTGCTAGCATCCATGATTTTGGTTGCTTCCACTATCGATACTGCTCATATGGCAGTGGAGTTTCACTTGGATAATATTACTGTTGCTAGTGGAACTGCCTAAAATTACCTTGAGGATAAGGTAATCTTCTGAATGTTTGCCTTTGTGTTAGTTATGGATTCAAAGCATACATCCCAAACTCTTGTAAATGTGACACTATAGGGCAACATCCCTTATGTTCATACTGGTAGATGTCACACCCACCATCATCAACTTCCTTGTGCCTCCTACGCTCATGATCACTACCTTGTTCTTTGGACTCTTCAGCAATTTTTAGGATAGCTTGAAATCTACTATCCATGGAGTCCCATAATTGATCAACCTTGGCCATAATTTCAGATTGAAATTTTTGGAGTGGCAAGGTTTTCCTATTCACCACGTCATCAGGTGTGGGTTCTTCCTCACTTTCATAGAATCAAACCTCCCTCTTGTGAATGGAAGGATCGATTATATTTTTTTGCACTCTTTCTTTTTCTTAATTCACCCTCCTCTTTAGCTACTTGCTTGATTAGTCTTTTTATTTGATGGACACTTAATTTTGATAGTTGCCCTTGGGCATAGACACCAAGGGTTCTCTTCATTTTTGATTGAAGCCCATCTATAATGTGGTGAAGTTGATCTAGCTGAGAATAACCATGGCTAGGACATTTGTGCATTTAGGAATAGTATTGGCTGATGGTGGCATTCAAGGGTTTATGTGTTCCTTGTTTTCATCCTTGGATTTGCCTTCTCAAGTTGGACACTCTAGTGTATGTTTGATATTTATCATTAAACAATTCAAGCATGAAACTCCATCATTTAATAGATTCCGGCTCTAAGGACTGATACCAGTTCTCTGCTTCTTTTATGAGTATCCTTGGGAACAACTTAAGTTTTTTCCACTCATTCTCTATGTTTTACAAGGCACATGCATCTTGAAAAGCTTAGAGATGGTTTTACGGATTAGAGTTATATTCCCCTTCAAGCTGTGGAATATTGTTCATGTTTATCCTTTTGATCCAACTATCCTTCACATGCCTTATTGGAATTTGTACTACCTCTACGATATTAAGCTTACTTTGGGTAGCAAGCAAAGGCTCATTAAGATCATGATCATGATGACTACAATGCCCTCTGCTACAGCTTTGTTCATGAAGATGTTCCTCTCTTGAATGTCTACGTCCTTGATCTTGCCTTTCTTGAGAGTCCCTACAATCATTTCATTCTCATCAATCATTTTGGTCACCTCCATCATGGTCTCGCCTCTTGCAATTACAATCAGAGCCAAAAGAAGAAGAATATGACAACAAAGGTGAAGAGGAAGGAGGACTAGCACCATCACAGTACTTGCTACTCCCTCTTCGACGATAGCCATGATTACAATCTTATTTCTTGTCTACATCCCTGCCTTGGCTTGCCTCTTTGGATCCTTCTTTGTTATTGGATCCATTCTTACCAAAACCAGGATTGTGAATCGTAGATTGCAAGTTCTAGTTTTGACCTCCTTCACCAAAGTCAAAGAGAGGAATTTCACTGAATGGAAAACCCTCAAAGAAGGTTTCCCCATCATCCTTGTGGTATAACAGAAATGGAAAATCATTAAATCCTTTTTCCTTCACAAATTCATGACATTGTTCGAGCTATTGATCCCATAGATGTTGTGCCTCAATGGGACGATAATCCCTAGGATCCGTATCTTGCACAACATACTCAGCATGAAGTTCCTAAAGACTCCATCATATAAGCATTTGTTGGAGCATTGCAAGAATGGATTGGTGGCAACATGATGTTATCCTCCATGTCATGCCACCATAGCTATTCATCTTGATGTAGGATGAAGGTGAAATTGGGTACATACTCATCAAGATGAGCATGTGCCACTTAATATTGTTGAGGCATAGGCTGATGATCTCCATTAAAATTGGGTAAATAAGCACTCCTATGAGAAGAATAAATTTTCAATTAGATGATAAAAATGTAGTGTGCTTTTAAATTTTTTTGTAGTAATTATAAAATATGATATTACTCTAAGGTTTGTTCCAATGATTTTGAATAGTTTCCACTAAATTCTAGATAGTGCACAAAACAACCAAAAGGTCCCTAGCAACAATGCCAATGATGAGTGGCGAGGCACCCCTACACCCAACCATATGAATCACTAAGGCATTTACATGTGATCTGGTTGAATTTCATGGACCTATAGTTCTCCAGTGTACTAGTTCTTTTAGGAAGTGAAATGGACATTGAGAACATTTGTTGTCTTCCCAACTACACTTGTGAAGCTTAAGGATATGGTTTAAGTGTAACTAAGGTACATGATTTTATATTTTATAAGTTTAATTGCCTACAACAAGAATGAAAGGTAGAATAATTTAAGATCTAATTCATTCACTGCCTAGCTAGCCTAACACAAGTACCCATTCCACTTTCCTGGACACATCCTGAACACATATAGCGTTGCCAGGCTACCAAACATTAAACATTTCTGGGTTATCAAACACTATATGTATGTTCAAAGTGGTCGTGCTTGTGTTCATTAACAACTAGAAATTTAAATGCATTAAAGTAAAGTGCATTAAAGGAAACATTAATCTATTCTCAGTGTTACAAGGATTATCAAAAGGGTTCATTTTTATTCCCTTCACACTGCTATGCTTAGGTACATTAGTGCTTGAACAAAGATCTATACACACTCAGAATCCTACTACGGGCACTCAAAAAATATTCTAACTTTGGAGAAAACAAACTACAAGAGCTTTGTTACTCTATGCAAAAACTATGAAAACCTATCTAAAAATTGTGAGCCCAAGCACTCTATTTATAGGTCATTGTATACCCCGTGATATTAGATATTTGACATTGCATCTTAGGCTATGACATCGAGTATCTAATGTCGCAGCTCTGATATCAGGTATCCAATATTGGAGCATGGTAGAACATGACTCATCACTAGTAGAATCATGTCACCATTAGAGTTTTTGTTACAAATAAATGTATATTATGATTAGAAAAGAAGAAGAAAAAGAAAGTGTATCCATTAAGAATAATAGCATAGACTAAAGAAAGATATAAAGAGATAGTGCAAAATTGGTTGAATTTTGAAGGACATATTAAAGAGCTAGAGTAGATTTTATTAGAGATTAGTAAATAGGTTACTACCAATCACATGCATAATGCTCAAAAAACTTGGTTTAATGATGAATGTGTACATGCTAAAAGGGACATTAAAATAGTTGATAAGGAATAAGGGCAAAATTTGATTAAGAAATACAAGTATTTAATTAAGAAAAAGAAAAGAAGTTTTATCAAAGAATAGCAAGAGCATTTCGCATACATGATTACAAGGGAACCCAAAAGTTTTTGACAATATTTTCAGTGCAAACTCTCCTCATCACTTAGTATCTCCTTTCAAGAAATTTGTGCTTTGTTCATAGTCTCTTTTCACGAGAAGTTAAGAATTATTGTTCTAGTTCTTATCTTACATTCATCTACTTTACTCTAAATGAAGTAACAAAAGACATTAAGAGCTTGGCTACTAAAAAGGCTTATGATTCTGGATACTTTGTATGCTTAATTACTTAAATGAGTAGGGACTTCTCTTCATTAATAAATTTATCATTAACAAAATATAATTACGGAAAATGGCTTGCACCACTAATAGAATGTTAGCAAGGCAATGCTTTGGTATATAAAAGTAGATTAGAAACATTTTGAACAACTATTGCATGATAATTGTAAGAAATATCTTTGCTAAGGTGTTAGGCACTATTCTTGATAAAAGACTTAGCACTTGGGTGTAAGCTAATAACATTAGAGCAATGTATTAGCTTGGTTTTGGGTAGAACCATTCTATAATTGACTACTTAGTTACACTCAAATATTATATGAAAGTTGCAAAATGCTTCATAGAAAATTGTTTATTTTTTTGTCAACTTTGCAAAAGCATATAATTTTGTAATTCATCATGGTTGCACCTAAATAAATTAGGAATCCCTACAAAATTAATGATAACAATACAAAAGCTATATGAAGAAATCATCATTGAGCTCAAAGATGAATCACTAGATAATTTTTAACTTTGGAGCAAAATTGGAGTGAAGCAAGGATGCCCTTGATCCCCAACTCTCTTTGATTTCTTTATTGATGAGTTGTAAGATTGGATTTGATATGTATAAGAAACCATCAACATGCTATCAAGATAAGACCACATCCATGGAATGTACTTCTTTACAAATAATAGAAATTTTTTGTTTGTATTCTAGCATATAGGTTAATGTGGAAAAAAAATTGATGCTATAAAGTACAAGAAGTAAAAATTATAATTTTAAATTTGGAACTGCAAATGTATAATTAGTGAACTCCTTTAGATACTTGGGTTTTCATCATGTGAGGAATTACAGATGAGATAAATGTATTAAGGGGAGAATTGTAGGATGAATTAAGGCTCTATATGCAATTAAAAGTAGATGAAAATCGTTAAGAATAGTGGTTAAATGTGGAAGGTAAGAAAAAATTTTACTTGGAGCATATTAGAGGCAATAATCTAGAATAAGAAGTTTCTTATTGTATGCCTAAAATCCCAATCAAATCTCCTAGTTTCATTAGTGATGAGTTGCGATATCGCATCAGCCCTTGCGATATCACATATCGCAGCCCGTCGCTAGTTCTATAAATAAGAGGTGGATTTCCTTTGTTTCTCAATCTAGATCTAGATCCTTAGCTAAACTCTGGTAATTTTACCATTCCAGAGATAGAATAATTTCCATGTGCCCGCAATAGGAGTCTCAAAGTGAACGGATCTTTATTTGAGCAAATTGTACATGAGCACACATTTGTGTACGGAAATAAAGACAAACTTTCTGATAAATGTTGCAGCATGTGGACTAAGCTAAATAGGACTTAATTACTATTAAATGTTTAAATTCTTTCTTAGTTAATTAGNCTTCACCCTTTCTCCTCTTAGCATAGGCGATAAAAAGATAAAAGACATAAAAATCACATGCCTCAAGCTTACTTAACCATACAACCATGACAAATACAAGTAAGCTTGGGAAGAAAATGATTGATTAACCTTAAGTGTTCCATAAGGCATGGATGCACTTAGTCCTTGGAGTTCGACTGGATCGCACATGTAATGCTCATATTCGTATGGTTGAGTGTAGGGGCACCTCACCACTCATCATTAGCGCCGTTGCTGGGGACTTAGTTGTTTGTGCGCTACGTAGAACATAGGAAATCATCCACATCATTGGGAAGCTTAAACGAACCCTTAGGGTTAATCAAGAGAGAAATAACATAATGGTAAATAGCACACTGAACAAGGCTAAAATGTCTTCTTCTTCGAACAAAAGCACTTCACCGCCTAGGAACAACACTAGAGACAATCGGCGACACAACACACATAACTAAAATCCGCTAGTTCCTCAACAATTCAGTGTGGTATATATTCATCATGATGAATATATACCCGAATTTACCTTTGTCTTCCATCGAGACAAACAACTGCGTTGGAGAGACTGGGAGGGTAACATAGTGTTGCCTCTAGACAGAGCAGCCCCCAACATGCTCCTTCATGCCCTTGCACGAATAGGCATGTGACAATTATACACTGAGTATGTTTCATGCAATTACAATGCAAGGGACTACCATCCCACAGAAGCGCAACGTCAACGGGACTCGCGGTAGGAGAGTTACCACACATCATTGAAGGGAAAAGGCCCTCGTAATGCCTCATCCATC
Source organism: Gnetum montanum (assembly GCA_015680685.1). NCBI lineage: Eukaryota > Viridiplantae > Streptophyta > Gnetopsida > Gnetales > Gnetaceae > Gnetum > Gnetum montanum. The sequence goes on along the minus strand of MNCI01022842.1, from coordinate 201,535 downwards.
TTAAACGAAAATGAGGGTGGTGAACCTGTTTTCATAGGTTCTCCACAAAATGATGTTCCCCCTCCTAAAAATGGTCAGGAGGTGGTGTATTAGAACCTGCGCTCCACGATTCACAACCCTGGTTCTAATCCCCAAGAACACCAAGTGTTCAACGAGGGAACACAAACACATGAAAAGGATGAGCATTTTGATCATCATCACAATCAGGGTCGGGACCATCGAAGAGAAGGTAGGAAACATCGTCATGGTGATGGTTCTCCTTCTTCTTCTTGTTCATCATGACATTTACCCTCTCCTTCAACATCAGGATGCAGTCATAAGGAACCTAACCGTGAGGATAAGGGTAAGCAAAATGAGAGACCTCGACGACAAAGTCGAGAGCAAGGACGAGGGCACTCTAGATAATTAAGGCATGAAAGAAGGGAAAGTAGGGAACCACGTAGACATCACATATGAGATGAGAGAAATGACAACGAAGAAGCCCTACTTGCAACCTGAAGCATGTTAGACATAACAAAGGCTGTTAGAATACCTACAAGGCACCAAAAAGATAGCAGGATCAAGAGGTTGGATATGAATAACATCCCAGGATTTGAGGGGGGATACAATGCTAATCCTTAGAACCAGTTATAGGAATTTCACGATGCATGTGCCTTGCAGAATATAGAAAACGAGTGGCAAAAACTAAAGTTGTTTCCAAGGACACTAGTAAAAGAAACGAAAAGCTGGTATCGGTCCTTAGAACTGGAAACCATTAGGAGGTGGAGTACGATGCTAGAACTGTTTAACGATAAGTATCAAATGTACTCCAGGGTGTCCAACCTATGAAAAAAATCCAAGGATGGAAGCAGGGAACTCATGAATCCTTGGATGCTACCATGGACCGTTATTATACACTCTTACATCATTGCCCAGGCCATGGTTACTCGCAGCAGGATCAACTATGCCATATCATAGATGGACTTAGGCATGAAACTAGAAGAACCCTTGGAACATATGCCCAAGGGATATTATCTAAGCTTAGGTCCCATCGGATCCATAGATTGTTGGAGCAAGTAGGTAAGGAAGAAGGAGAGCTATGTAAGAGAGAAAGCACGAAAGAGTATAACCATGATCCTTCCCTCCGAAAAAGGGGAGTAAGATTCTGTGAGGAGGAGGATGAGTCACCACTCGAAGAGCTGGTGAGTAGAAAAACCTTGCTACTTCAAAAATTAACAATAGAAGTGTTGGCTAAGGTAGATCAAATGTGGGACTCCTTAGATAGTAGATTTGAAACCGTCCTTAAAATCGTAGAGGAGTCTAAGGAGTGAGGTAGTGACTATGATAAAAAGAAGAAGAGGGATTTGGACCATGCACATAACAAAGGTAAGGGTAAAATGGCTATCATTGAAGAGGTTGTGGATTCGGATATAGACAATGATGGTGGATGTGAGATATGCCAATATGACCATCCTAAGGGATGTTGCCCAATAATCTCACATCTACAAGAGTATGGGGTGTATGCACTCAACCCAAGACTTAAAAAATGAAAAGCACCTTGTCGGTTACCTTATCCCCAAGGTAGTTCCACCAATCCTTAACGTATTATCCAAGTGGAACTCCATCACAACCTATTGAACAACACCAGCAGTGGCAATACCCACAGTCATGGGGGATGCCACCGCCAAGGCAACGATACCCTTATCGACAACCGAATCCATATGGCTACTACGTGTAGCAACCAAGCTCTCCACCTGACTCTATTGGTCATATGACACCACAACGTCACTACCAAGCTCAAGAGTATTATAGGACTCCTTCTCCTGGGAGAGACACACCACATGCATATCATCCTCCAAATCCATCCACAATTCTCACACTGATAGCTCCATTACCATGTGCTCCAGCAATGCAAGGGGAACTCCCCACTCAACTGCATCAATGCAATGCTATGAGAGCTATAAACCTTCAACCCGTTGCTAGTTCTAACAATCGTACAAAGAGAAGACCTTTTTTCAGAACCCACAGTCTAAACAAGCTCTCACAACCACAAGCGGTTGAGCCTCCGAACATTCCTCCATCAAATAAGGCTTCGGAGCTCCCTTCAAACAAAAAACAGAGCTCAACGCATACGATTATGTTAACACATACCATCACTGACTGGATCAAGGAAGGCCACCTTCCCAGGAAATTCGCTGATCCTTGAAGTCCCTTAATTTATCTCCAAGTCGCTGGGAATGAACCACGTAAAGCTCTTCTTGACTTAGGTTCCGAAGTCAACTTAATATCACAAGAAATGTATAAAACCTAGAACCTGCCTCCACTAAAGAAGAGCAATATTCGCTTAGAGCTGGCTGACCAGTCCATCACTATTTCCTTGGGATTGGTGGAGGACATCGTTACCACTATGTGTGGTTGGTCATACCCAGCTGATTTCCTGGTGATCCAAGTAAAAAATGATAAAGGAGACTTCCCAATAATAATGGGAAGGGCATGGCTAAGTACCATAAACACATGCCTAGGAATCCACGATCTTTCCCTAGAAATATCTAAAGAAAACACTTATGGGAAGATCGAGAGGAAGAAAGTTCCATGCATCACATACAGTGATATAGAGGATGATGGCGTACAGGAATGTTCAACATTGCTTGCATGCAACCGGTGTGCCCAGGAAATCAACATACAAAAGTGCCTGTATGTAGCAACCACACAACAAGAAGACACCCAGTGGTTGATAGCTAATCAAAAAAGCAACTCACCAACATGCATGGAACTAACTAAGGGGACAACTTGCGCTCATGATGAAAGAATAGATACACTGGAACAAGAGTGTCGCCAACTTTCAATTGGGAGAAGTTGGACACTTCTAAAAAATTCAAACAAGCGCTCACTATTTTGGATCTCTTCCTTTCAATTCAGTCATGGGGGAGATGGCCACCTATGCTAATCATTTGAAGCCCTCAGTTTCTTTTTAAGTTTTTATTTTACACATTTTTTTTACAAATTTCTTTAACTTTTCTTATTTTTGTTTTACAACATCGTTTATACTCTTTCATTTCTTTGTGTGTTTATTTATTTATTTTGATTCGTCACCTAATAAGTGCTCCTGATGGTGGTATGAACTATATTCCATTGATTGCTAATGTTTGGTTTTTACCTTTGAGTTATGATGTTGATACTAAGGTATGGTTCTTTTGATATAACAGGCAATGAGTCCACTTCATCCATGCATCCATGAATTTCTATGGTCTCTCTTGGCTTGGAACTGTACAATCCCCTTCCTTAAACAATAAGAACTATCAACGAATTGGTGACTGGGCATTTCTCAAACTAAGGAAGGACTCAAGGACTAAAAAGGGTGTGACTTCAAAGGGATTTGATGCATTTGTGCTAGCCATTCTCTTGTGTGCTTGGATGTTTCCTACTTGGGTTTTCCTTACCATTCCAATGTTGCTCCATTATCGGGAAGCTGAGCTAATAAAAATAATAAGTCTTTGCATTCTGTGGTTCTCATGCAAAACACAAAAAAAGTAGTGAGAATTCAAAGCACACCCCTTAGATGAAATAATCATCTGGGCTACAAGTAGTGGTTATGGAACTAAATAAACATGTTTCCTCTAACTAAGGCCCTTCTCGCTTCCTACTTTTTCCTTTTTTCATTTTGTCGGAATGGTGGTGACTCTTTGGTGGAGACATTCTTGTTACTTCAAGTGGATGGATTGGCCAAATGTATTAATGCAAAGTCACTAGATGTGGTTTGTTTGAGGCTGGATTTGGAATGAGATCTACTAAGTCACATTAACCATTAACACACAAGGGGCTGTACACCACCTTGTTCTTGAGATTCTATTCCATTCTCTTCTTGCCATCATTCTTTCTCCATTTTTCACCTCAATGCCAGTTGTATCAGTAGTCCATATTTTGGTTGATGCATTGTTTTCTTTTTCATAAACTCTTGTGGTTCAGACTTTAACTCTTGTCTCCAAATGACATTCCTAGAGCCTACAGACTCTTTGAATGTGAGATTGTCAGGGCATTAAGGGCATGAGCCTGCTTTGGGGAGGACCCACTAGCATTCCTATTTGGTGCATCTGTTAATTTCTTTCCCTTAAAAATTTCTGCAATCACCATTTATTTTATTCATCTCCATCTTTGACATCCATTGTATCGGCATTGCCATTGTTTCTTTTTCTCCATCTTTCTTATTCCTTATCTTTTTTCATTCTCTCGCTACCGAAGATTCGCTCTCAGTCATGGGGATCCTGGTCCAGTTTTTTCGATTTTCTCTTAACCCCTACACCTTGGGTAGTCACCAGTATTATACCTCCAGATCCAAATTAGCCATATCACAACTTAGCCAATGGACCTTACACTGAGGCAAGGTATTAACTGCATTGTGATTCATTTACCCTTGCTAATATCAGACTGTGTTGTGTGTGCAAATGGAGATCATACAACAACGGATTGGAACTGGAGGAAACACTTGGAACGGACTGGTGCTAAAATAGTTATGTAAGGAACAAGATTGATGGTGCACTTATGGATGGACAATGAAAGGTACAATCTTAGCATTGGCAGCAGCAGACTTCTTCTTTTCTCTCTTTCTTCTCTCTTCTCTCTCAGCTACCAAATAAGGCTGGATGTCAAATGTGTATAGTGTTCACTCTTGTTGTCATGAACACTAAATTTTATCATGTATTGTAATGATGATCCGTTCACATGTCACCCCATCTACCATTAGTGTCATGCAAGTCAATAATTCCATACCTTCCCAATATTTTGTAAGGAACTCAAGGACGAGTTTTCATTCAGTCATGGGGGTATGATGAGCTGCAATATCGCATACGTGATATTGCAGCCCGTCGCCAATTGTATAAATAAGAGGTGGTTTTCCCTTGTTTCTCAATTTAGATCTAGATCCTTAGCTAAACTTTGGTAGTTTTACCATTCCAGAGATAGAATAATTTCCATGTGCCTACAGTAGGAGTCTCAAAGTAAACGGATCTTTATTCGAGCAAATTGTACCTAAGCACACATTTGTGTATGGAAATAAAGACGAACTTTCTGATAAACCTTGCAGCATGTGGACTAAGCTAAATAGGACTTAATTACTGTTAAATGTTTAAATGCATTCTTAGTTAATTAATTCTCTCTCAATCCTTAACTCTCCTAGTTAAGTGCATTCAGTACGACCGCTTCGAGCACGTGCGCTACACTAGGTAACCCAGTAACGAATAGCGTTTGGTAATCCTAGTAGCATTGCACTAGTTCAGAGTGTGTACGACAAGTGGGAATGGATACTGATGCTAGGATGATTAGAGCTTAGTTAGTGAAAGTTAGTTACTTAGTCTCTTCACCCTTTCTCCTCTTAGCATAGGCGATAAAAAGATAAAAGACATAGAAATCACATGCCTCAAGCTTACTTAACCATACAACCATGACAAATACAAGTAAGCTTGGGAAGACAACGATTGATTAACCTTAAGTGTTCCATAAGGCACGTAAGCACTTAGTCCTTGGAGTTCGATTGGATTGTGCATGTAATGCTCATATTTGTATGGTTTAGTGTAGGGGTACCTCACCACTCATCAATTAGCAATCTTTTTTTGAATTTGTATTGACCTCAAGATAGAAAGTAGGAGATGGATTTAACTTCCTATAGAAGAGTGCACATGTAGATTATTTTTTATTTTTTATTTGGGGGAGGGGGTGTTCCCTATAGGTATACTCGAAGATATATGATCCAATTAGAACTTCATAACTCAACATTACCTACTAGAATTAAACCCATGACTTGTTTGTTTTAAATCAAGACACTTACCACTAGGTTAACACCTCATGGTTTCACATGTATATTGTGTGGGCTAGGAGCTCTTAAGGATAAAAACATTGATGATTCATGAATTTTCTAGCTATGATATCACTATCATGATATCACAACCATGATATCCCAGTGGCTGTGATATCACAGCCGGGATATCACAGCTGCGATATCGCATGGGCTGCGATATCGCGTACGTGATGTATTGTACACGATATCGTGTCCTTTCCTCTGCTAGTTCTATAAATAAGAGGCAGCTCTCCCTCATTTCACAATAATAGAATAGGAGTAGCGAAGCTCTGGTAGTTTGATCCCTCCAGAGATAGATTATTTTCTAGTGTCTGCCCGTAGTGTGGTGAATGTAATTGTACGACATCCTTTATTCGAGTGTGACATACTTGGACACGCACATGACCGGCAATAAAGATCGAGATTACTTCATCATTGTAGCATTCACTTTGTTATTCATTTAATTAATGTTATTTATTGCATTCCTAATTACTCTCTCTCTCACCTTTATCTCCTAGTAACGCGGAATGAGTACGACTTGATTACTAGCATTTAAGTGTGACTACTTGGTAACCTAGTGGCATACCTAGGATCTGCGCTTGGTAATCCTAGCGGTAGTCATGCACGAAGTCCAAGATGTGTATGGATGATCAAGGAACAGATGCTCATCGCACTTAGGCTAGATTAGATTCTCTTACCCTTTCCCTCCTAGCTTAGCTTAGTTAATATTTCCTTCCACTGCCTTCAGGAGTAGCGTTAGATTAGGATCACATCATACACCTCACTCTGGACTAAACCATACGTGACAAATATAATACTAGTCTAGGTGGGAAGACAGCGAACTACGACCTAAGGATAACTATCTAGGTGCCACAACTAGTCCATCTGTGGAGTTCGACCGAATTGCGCGTGAGAACGCTCGTATTCGTATGGTTGAGTGTAGGGGTACCTCGCAACTCATCATTGGCACCCTTGCCAGGGACAGTGCTAGTTATCTAGATTAGTTATATCATACAAGGTCACTGTATAGAAATTAATGATACATCTTTTAGCAAGAAATAATTGTAAATAGTCACACATAAATTCACACACAACTTTGCAACAATGCCTCTCCTACAAGATTACGATAATGCCACACCTAGTGAGGAAATTCATTGGAGAATCGATGAATTATATGATAATGAAGATTGGAGTACATAATCTGAGGTGGGGGTTTCTTATAAACATCAACGAAAGCAATGCCATCCCAACGCACGAAAGCCTAACTTACCCAATGACGATGACCCCCACTGGCCACTACAAGCTTAACACAAATACAAGAGGCTATTCGAATCTTATGTAGGCATCGTAAAGAGATCCGTCTACCCAGGCTCAATTTAAAAAACTTCCCTATTTTTTTAGGAGGCTATGATTTAGATCTGCATCAACATTTACAAGCCTTCTACGATGCCTGCACATGGAATAACATTGATAACAGGTAGCAAAAACTTAAGCTCTTCCCTATGACACTCATTGACTAAGCGAAAGTATGGTATAGATCATTAAAGCCAAATTCAATACGACGTTGGTCAACAATGGTAGAAGTATTTAATGAAAAATATCAAACCTACGCAAGAGTGTCAGCCTTGAGGAAACAAATCCAAGGATGGAAACAAGCACAACACGAACCCTTGGACATGGTATTAGAAAGATATTATGCACTGTTAAACAACTGTCCAGGCCATGGGTTTTCCGAGGAAAGGCTAGTGTACCATATCATTGATGGGCTACGTAATGAAACAAGAGAGACCTTAGGAATGTATGCCTAAGGTCAACTATACAAACTATGAACCCATCAAGTCCAAGAGCTTATTAAGCAGGTAGCAAAAGAAGAAGGAGAAATTGCTCAATGGGAGAGTGTTGAAAAACATCAATGGGACCCAAATTTCAACTTAACAAAGATCCATGATCATAAAAAGGAGAAATCAACTAATCTCAAGGTGGAAACATCATCTTTGCCAATACAACAAACATTAGAAGAAGCCAAGGCAAAGATCAATAAGATGTTGGAATGGATGAATCAAAAGGGTGGAGAATATATCAACATCATTGGAGATATAGTTTTGACAACCCAAGAAGCAAAACGAAACAGTAGACAATCAGAAAGAAGGGATAAGGAAAATAAGAGCTCAACTGCTAATCATATGTACGAATGTAACATATGCCTGTACGATCATCCCAAGGGTCAATGCCCAATGTTGTCACATTTATATGAGCATTGGGGAAACACGTTACATCCAGCGTTTGTACAGAGATACTATGTTCGATCACAGTGGAAACAATCCCAGTCATGGGGGAGACCACCCTTAGACTAGAGACACCCTTCCTATCATCCGAATCTAAATGCTTATCACATTCCACATCCTGTTTCTCCAACTGGGCCAACATACTATATCTCACCACATTACCATTCTCCAGAATACTATCAACCTATGCCTCCAACACAACCACCACCTTGTGCACCTTATATTCCTTCTAACTTTCAACATTCTCATCCTTTCCCTCCTTCCATAGTGCCACCAACTATTCCTAAGGTGTCTGCACCACCGCAACAATCCATGAACGACACTTGTGCTACTACTACTAACAACAGTGAAAAGCCTCCTCAACATCAAAAGCGTCCTTTCTTTAAACACAGCCGTAAGAAGGGATAACACGATTCCAAGGCCACTGCATCTTCCAACCCAGCACAAGTCCCACACTGCGGTGCACCCTTACCTTCGAACCCAATGCCTCATGTAACTTCATCAGGGCCACCAACTCACACTCCAACAACCATACGGCCCAATGAACACAACCATGGGAGGCATCATTCTAATCCTTGCATACCATCTTCCAGTCCCAAACATCCTAGTGGATCAACTCGTTATCTAGGAACTACATCGTATAAAGTGCCCCACTATGCTTATTATAATCAAGTGTGTGAACCCCGACGGGGTAAGTATGGACCAGTTCCAATATTTCGAACATGCAAGGATCCTCGCCCTTCCTTTATTAATCCTTGCCATGCTCAACGGATTAGTTATGGGGTATCCCCCATTCCAATAACAAGCAAGATTAATAAATTTTTATTTTTCTTTAATTTTTCAATTTTTTTTTTCCATTTTTTCATTTTTCAACTTTTTGTTTTATCTTTTTATTTTATCTTTTTATGTTTTTGTAAGTAATCTTGTCTACGAATAAAACACTCATGTGGATCATTGGTTGAGGTGTGTTCTATGTTATTAAGTCATGAGCGATCAATTATTTGGATAGTGAGCCCATTACACCCACTCATCCATTCTACAAATAAGAGGTTCTGTTCAAGGGTACAATGATATTCTTGAAATTTTTAAAACTTAAAATTAATTTTGTGTTCATTGTACCCTGAATGAAGAAGGATAGACCAAGAGGGAATGATTAGGGTGTGACATCAAGGGGACTTGTAGATTCTCTTTGGTGACGTCTATGGGAGTTATCATGCAACATGGTTGTACTAAGATCCTTGTAGATCTAATGAAAAATGGGAGTAAGAGTAATCAAAAGGGCACTCAAAATCAAATGTTGTTCTAGGGGGTCCCACTGGAAATACATGCACCCATGCCTGAAGGTTGGTGGTTTCTCTGGATTTAGTATTCAAAAAGAAAAAAAGAGAGAAAAGAAAAAGAAAAAACAAAGTGCCACAAAAGAAAAGCACTCCTCCCTTGAATACAACTCCAAGTGATCGTATGCCTTGTTGTTATGGTACTCTCATAGTCATTGATCATGGGATAAAACAATGCGATGTCACTGATTAGAGGATGGACTTGGTCCTGATCTTGGAATGACGGGTTAATGACACTTTAATCATGCTTTACATGCAGGATTCATTGTGCCCTGGGTCAGTTACCTCATGTCCCAATCTCTACAATCCCTTTCTATACTTCACCTCATCTCACTGTTCATGTAATTGTAGCTCATGTCTCGTGTAGCATAGAATTTTCATCTCATTCCGGTGATATTTACATGTGTGTGTTTTGTGGAGTTAGTGCGGATTACATTTAACCGTTCTAGTGCCCACGGACACTTTAAGTGTGGCTACACAAGGGCAATATAGGTTGAAACCTACTTTGGGGAGGACCCACTTGTGTAATTTTTATGATTCTCACTTATGACATCGCTCACACACCATTTCTTACCCTCAGCATAATTTCTCAATAATTTTCCTTCCCTTATTACTATCCCTCCGATTCAACGTCCCTATGAATCATCACATAGCCTTTTTCTCTATCACCCAAGGTCCTTATTGATAAAACCCACAAATCATTATTTGTGCCTTTAAAACCATCTAATTACTTGAGAACCCCTTAACAATCGTCCATATGTCCTTAGTTCACATCGTTTAATTTCAAACAAATATTAAAAATTCGGTACATTCTTTAAGTGCCCTAACTTGAATGAAAATATATATACGTGACCCCCTTGTGGTTTTTCAACATCATTTGCAATTGTTCACGTAGGGGAAGTTTTTCAATTCCTCTCTACGACTCGTGATTGCACATCCCTTGCTTTCATATCCATAATTCACTCGCTGATACTCCAATTTTCATTCCGTTTGAACCTACTTGAACCCGGAGTGTTCAGCTTAGTCATGGGGGAGGGGCACACACCGAATAGTGCATATAGTACATAAATTTTTTGAAATTCATCATCGCCCGAAGGACATCTTTAAGGGTAATTAGTTGTAGAATTAAGAATAGCATGTGTCAAAAATAATTTCATCCCCTTAGCTATACCAGAAAATTAAATTTGGAAACCACCTAAGCAAAGAGGACTCAACACTATAATCTTT
>MNCI01022842.1:140807-190677 GCA_015680685.1 Gnetum montanum | reverse complement strand
GTGGTACTTAGGGAAAATGTACCAATTTTGGCACAATAAAGAAGAAGACACCATGGTTAACATTTGTGGTGTGACTATTGATTTCTCTGTTCAAGCCATTTTGGAAGTATTAAACCTTCTGAATACAGGGCCAAAGGTTGCTCAAAACCAGCTGGACACTTTCAAAACTGAGAAACTTAATAAACTATTGACAGAGAATAAAAGGGTGGCGGAAGAAAAAGAGAAGGCTGACTGGGCTATCTCTATGGCACAAGTGCAAACTTACACGCACGCCAAGGCACTCAAGGCCTTACAAGAGGAGAAACTCCAGTCCATACTTCAATGCCATCAAATCCCAAGACCTGGAGTGCAAGAAAAGGGAAAGACACCTATGGAGGAGCCACTGCCACCAGGAACTACATGAGTTCCAAATTTTTGTAGTTGTAGCCTATTTTGTGTGTTGTGTTTTCTTCCCACACTATAGCATCATCCCATTTCTTTTTCCATCAATAATCCTATACCTATCCACTGTGTAATCACTGTAACTCGAGGATGAGTTTTCATTCAGTCGTGGGGGTACGATGAGTCATGAATTTTCTGGTTGTGATATCACAGCCAGGATATCACAGCCGTGATATCGCATGGGCTGCGATATTGCGTACATGATATCGCATCCATCTCGATATCACATCCTTCCCTCTACCAGTTCTATAAATAAAATGCAGCTCTCCCTCATTTCACAACAATAGAATAGGAGTAGCAAAGCTCTGGCAATTTGATCCCTCCAGAGATAGATTATTTTCCAGTGTCTGCCCGCAGTGTGGTGAATGTAATTGTACGACATCATTTATTCAAGTGTGATGTACTTGGACATGCACATGACTGGTAATAAAGATTGAGATTACTTCATCATTGCAGCATTCACTTTGTTATTCATTTAATTAATGTTATTTACTGCTTTCCTAATTAGTCTCTCTCACCCTTATCTCCTAGTAACACAGAATGAGTACGACTTGATTACGAGCATTTAAGTGTGACTACTTGGTAACCTAGTGGCGTACCTAGGATCTATGCTTGGTAATCCCAGTGGTAGTCATGCACAAAGTTCAAGATGTGTGCGGATGATCAAGGAATGGATTCTCATCGCACTTAGGCTAGATTAGATTCTCTTACCGTTTCCCTCCTAGCTTAGCTTAGTTAATATTTCCTTCCACTACCTTCAGGAGTAGCATTAGATTAGGATCACATCATACACCTCACTCTGGACTAAACCATATGTGACAAATATAATACTAGTCTAGGTGGGAAGACAGCGAACTGCGACCTAAGGATAACTGTCTAGGTGCCACAACTAGTCCGTCTGTGGAGTTTGACCGGATCTCGCGTGAGAACGCTTGTATTCGTATGGTTGAGTGTAGGGGTACCTCGCCACTCATCAAACATGTTTTTCTTAATTGTCTTCTAATTAAACATCTTATGCAAAAGTATATTATTGTAACAAAAATTTTGTATGATCTATTTTTATTTTCCATGAAATGAATGTACTGACTCTTCCATAGATCTTCTTTGGTATATGGACATAAAAAAATTTTCAATTTCAGTTTCGGGTAACATTTGATACAATGGTATTTGCAACATTTGTGTAACATTTTTATGTGTGTGTAGAACATGAGTATTGATTGTTGTTTATACAAATGATGGTGGTAGAGTTTGTTGTCATCTATACTTTTTAGTTAGTTTTCTTATCCATTGGAAGGTGTCTATCATGTTTTCATTCGGGTATAAGGGATTTGTGTTGTGGTGTATTGTCTACAGGGAGGATATTTGGTACAAGGAGGTAATGGTAGGAGTGGTTGATTATAGGTTGCTAACATTGTATTGGTTGTAGGTTCATTTTTTTAAAAATTTTTTTTTGTTATTGCATGAGATGGGTTACAAAATTTTTGTGACTTTTGAAGATATAAAGGGTATAAAAAGGATGAGAAAAGACCTTAACACTTCAACTATAGCCAATAGGGTTTTTTGTAAGATTTGGAACAAATTAAACAAAATGGAAATTGACACATTAGAATGCCTAATGTTCTCAAATGCACAAAATTATATGAAATTAAAGTATTCATCTTTAATGCTATTTTGATTTTAGAATAAACTGTTTATTCTTGACAAGGAATTTTGAATTATCTACCTATTATAACTCTCAAAAGAGGAGATTCTATTGGTACTTTACTAGTTGTGTACTATAACTAGTGAGAAATAACAATTGTTGTATAGTTTGCCTTTGAATTAAGGTATTTCATGATACTATTAAAGTACAAATTTTTCCTTCATTTTGCATTTTCCAAAAGCTTTTGAAGTATTATTTATTTAATCATTTTGTGAACTTGCTTAAGATTAAATTAAAGAATGTGTTATTGAATATTCTATTTATTGAGACATAAAACTTCTTCTTGGAACTATCCTTTATCTTGGGTAGATAACATCACCTTTTTAATGTAAGGATTTATATTTTATTTTATTAAAAATATGTATTTTGAAAATTTTTAATGCAATAGTGAAAAAAAATTTATACAGCTATATGTAATTGAAATAAAGGTAGAATAATGATGATGAGGAAAGACATTTTAATTCTTTCAACACTTGTTTACTTGGTTAGAATATACAACTTATGGTTTTCAAGTTACAAGTTCAATTCCAAGAAGTACACTAATCTAACACCATTATTATAGCATCCATAGTGATGAGTGGCAAGAGTTCCTAATGCCCAATCATAGAAGTCACAATTGTATATGTATGACTAGATTGTAATTTGTGGATGGGACAATATTGTATTCTAGCTAATTGATATGAAGTTCACAATCATTATCTTCTTGCAAGAGTTTAGTGAGTATCAAAATGTATGGTTTAACTCACAATAAGGCATATAATGTGATGATGTTGATTGGCTATTATGTTGGTGGAGTAAAACATAGAAAATGGAGTATAGAATCTATTAACTAACGAACACTAGAAATAAGATGCTAAATTAGCCTAATGGCAATAAGAATTCAATCCAAGATTTTTGTATACCTTTTGGTTAGTAGAACCACCACTAGGATTACCAAGCAACTTGCTATTGGGAAAACCAAGCAAAGTTACTGCTGGGTTACCAAATGATTATATGTTGTGCTCAAAACTAGTCATACTTATTCTGGAAAATTACTACATGCATTGGAAATATAAGTGATAATTGAAATGAAAAGACATTGGAATATAAATGGTGATAAAAAGGAAAATCTATTCTAAGTAATATACTGCAATGATAAAAAATGATCTCAATCTTTATTGCTAGTTATGAAGCATGTCTAAATATGCTTTACTCGAATAAATATGTCATACAATCACTTTGTAGCATATAGGTGGCACTCACAACTAACTCTAACTTTATAAAAATAAACTGCAAGGGTCTGGCTATGGGATTAACCAAAAGATACTTGTGATACGATGATGGGCTAGTATCTATAGGCATGATGATGAGTGGTGAGTACCCCTACGCTCAACCATATGAATCACTGAGCATTTACGTGTGATCCAGTCAAATTCCATGGACTCTATGTCTTTCGATACATTAGCCTCTAGGAAGTGAAATTGTCCTAACAGTCATTTGTTGTCTTCCCAATTACACTTGTGATATGCAAAGGTATAGTTAAGTGTAATGAAGCTGTATAATTTTTATTATTTTTATGTTTTATGTTTTGGATGCTTAAAATAAAGGATGAAAGGAATGAAGTAATTTAATTGCTAATTTAATCTAACTAACTACACCTAACTAATCCTAACATAAGCATCCGTTCCCACTTGCTCTACACATCCTAAACACGTTTAGCACTATTGGGTTACCAAATGTTAAAAGTTATTGGGATTACCAAGTGCCAAGCGTATGCTCGAAATGGTTGTACTTATGTGCTTAATTAATCGCTACTTAATCTAGCTTACTGTAGCTTAGTTTAGCCTAATTAATTATTTAATTACTTAAAGCATTAAATAAAATTTCATAAAACATTAAATGCATAAATATATAATTAATCTATTTCCAAGTGCTGCAAGGTTGATGAGTTATGAGGTAGCCCTACACTTAACCGTACGAATATGAGTGTTTTATGCACGATCCGATCGAACTCCGTAGACGGACTAGTTGTGGTATCTAAACAGTTATTCTTAGGTCGTAGTTTGTTGTCTTCCCATCTGGACTACTGTTAACTTTGTCACGTATGGTTTATTCCAGAGTGAGGTATATGATATGTTCCTATACTAACGCTACTCCTGGATACAATGGGAAATAATATTAACTAAGCTAAGAGAGAGGGGGTGAGAGAGAATCTAAGCTAGCCTAAGTGCGATGAGCATCCATTCCTCAATCATCTGTACACATCTTGGACCTTGTGCATGACTACCACTGGGATTACCAAGCACATGGCCTAAGTACGCTACTGGGTTACCAAGTAGTCACACTTAAATGCTCGTGATCAAGTCGTACTCATTCTACGTTTAACAGGAGTTGAGGGTGAAGAGATATTAACTAAGAAAGCAATAAATATCAATGAAATAAATAATTAAGCGAAGTGGATGCTGCAATGATGAAGTAATCTCGATCCTTATTGTTGGTCATGTGCATGTCCAAGTACGTCACACTTGAATAAGGATGTTGTACAATTACAATCACCACACTGCGGGCATGCATTGGGAGAAAAGGGTTTAGAGAAAAGCTAACAAATAGACTCTACAAAACTGCTTAACTTAACTAGAAACTAAAAACTATCTCACTAACTCTGCCTACTTCTTATTTATAGATGAGAAAGCAGGCTGTGATATCGTGGATGCGATATCACAGCCTAGAAGCGATATCGCGGATAGCCAACAAATTTATGACTCATCATACCCCACGACTGAATGAAAACGCATCCTTGAGTTAAAGTGAGAACAAGCTCCATTGATTACACAGTGGATAGGTATGGGATTATTGACTAGTGAGAATGGGTTCATGTCGCAGTGTGGAATCAAAACAAAATTGAGACACAACACAGAGGATGCAAAAGAAAATCCTACAGCTACAAAATTGGTGGAGCTCATGTAGTTCCTAGTGGCAGTGGCTCCTCCATGGGTGCTTTTCCCTTGTCTTATGCTCCAGGCCTTGGAACTTGATGGCGTTGAAGTATGGCCTAGAGTTTCTTCTCTTTAATTCAGGGATCCTATGTCATCCATGCTAATGTTTCAATGGTTGATGGAGTCGGCACCTCCCATGGGTAGGGTAGTTATGGAAACATTTGATTTGACTTGACATACCAAGCCGCAAACACCCGTCGTTCCTCTTCGTAGGCTTTAGCTTTGTCTCTGTATTCTTACAAATATGCAAGTCATCGAGCCAAGTTTGTTGCAACACATTTTTGTCCCTGGTAGCTTTCTTTAACCACCTCAAGTTCAGAATTTGCAATCTCTAGTTTTTGCAATATCTTCTTGCGTTCTACAAATTCTGTTTCATATTTGATGTAGGTGGTGGCTACCTGTTGCTCAAACTCTATTCTCAGGTGCCCTGCTATTAAGATGGTGAGGTTGGCATACCATAGGTTTGCCAACTCCATGTATTCTGTAAGGTCCTAGATCTACAGGTCCCGATTCTTAACTTCCGCTTAGTGGGAAAATGCATATGTGTCCAATATGGCCCGCCAGTCAGTGTGTTGAGCACTGAAAGCATTTATGTGGGCCTTGGCCATATGTATCTCCTTCTCGAGGATTTGCTTGTACATCCCCACCTTGTCCCAGAAGTGCTCCTTTATCTTTTCATGCAGTTTAGCCTCATTTTTCCATGTGCTTATTTCAATAGCTGTCTTTTGGAGGATGGCATGTACCTCCTCCATTACGAGGATTCAATTTTCCCTGGCTAAAAAATTTATATCCTGGTCGACCATGATGAGTTTTTCTCACAATTGCTGAAAATGTTCTTCGAGAACATTCTTTTGCTTTTCCACAGAGATCAACAGAAGGTTGTTAGCAACAAGTTGCTTGTTTTCCTCTTGTAAGGCCTTGAGTACCTTGATATGCACATAAGTTTGCACTTATGCTGTAGAGGCATCCCAAACATCCTTCTCTTTTTCTTCTGCCACCTTCTTATTCTCCATTAGTATTTTGGTCAGTTGCTCAGTTTTGAAACTGTCCAGCTGGTCTATGGGAAAAAATTGCAAAGGGTCCTGCTATGCTGCTTGTATGGCCACAAGCCTTTCTTGTAATTTTTTCACCTCCGCTTTAGCATGCTTGGCCCTCATCTCTATCAAGACCAGCTTCCCTTTGGTGAAAATGAGGTCTGATTGAATTTCCGTAACATCTTGAGGGATGTCAAACAGGGATGTCATTACCTATCCTATTTGTACCAATTGGTCAAGTACATCCTCATGTTCCGTAGGAGTCATTGAGGTTTCAGCCAGAGTTTGAGCATCCCGTGCTCCTGTAAGATCTACTGGTGGCACAACAAGTACATTGAATGATTCTTTAATGTGGTCTATGACCACTTCAGCGACTCCTGCTACATCCTAGTGCTGCATGATCACCACTGTGGCCTCTTCACCAGCTTCTAATTGCACTTAAAAAGATGCAGCATTCCCTGAGATCTTTTGTGACCAAGTGATCTCCCCTCCTCCTATCTAGATGGACACTTCTCCCCTTGCATGATCCAAAGAAACTGTGGATGGTATGGCATCGTCGATGGCACAGAAGAGATTTGCATCATCACAACTTCCCTAACTAACCGTCTCAACAATGGCCCTGAGATGGCTCATCGATAATTTATAATCTTACGGAGGCCGTGGTTGATCTTGTTGGCTTGTTCTAGGCCCTGCTTCTTATTATTGGCTCGGTTCCATGCTTGGAAGTTGGCTGGGCCTTGCAAGTTGAGTTGCAGTTGGCGTCGCTGTTTGTTCCTTTTCTTGTTCTAGTCTTAGCATCTCACCAGTGATTTTCCTTGCAACTGGTGGCTTTAGCAGTTCAACATATGAAGCATTTTGGGATTTTCGGAGGACATCATTGGTGTATCCTCTGATACCAAGACGTCTACACAGCTTCTTGATAAGACAAGGGAAGGACAATCCAAGCTTCCCTATCTTTCGTTCTTCAAACCGCCTCAGGATCTCTGTAAAATATAGATGAGGTAGGTTAGCATTAACCTTTCCCATCAACACTGCACATCCTCTTGCTGCATATTTTGAAATTATTTTTAAGCCCTTTGTGGGGAAGAGGTGATAAGTTCCCATTTTGAAGTAAATTCTTTCTTCCGTCGTCAACTCCCCAAACATCTTATCTTCCTTTCCATACATCCTTTCCAACCAAACTCGTTGCACATCAGGGTCTAAATGGGTAGACAACTGAGCAACCTCTGGCCCTATATTCGGAATGGCTTGAACAGAGAAATCTACAGTCACACCACAAATGTTAACTCTAGTGCCTTGTTCTTTGTTGTGCCAAAATTGGTACATTTCCCCTAAGTACCAGGAACCGCTTTCAGAGAGGATAGGCCATAATGGGCATCCTTTAAGGTGATCCCTAATAGCCTCCAAAGAGAATTCTGCAAAAGATTCAAATTTAATTCCACAATTACCGCAGTGAATATGGACCTTTCATGGATAGCCTGAACACAATCCTGGGACAACATGAGATGTTGTCCCTGTTCAGGTGTTATAGTAGCTCCTCCTTCCACCTACCTTGATTGTACAGTAGTAGGGTCTTCTTGGTGAATGCTAAATGATTGTTCCTCTTACTCTGCATGCTATTTGGCAGGAACTTGTCCTTTGTCTCTCCTAGGTCGTTTGCCCCCACCTTGATCAGGACCTTCCTGTTGTCCACGTTTCGGGGCCATCTGTAATCACACAGGGCCAATCGTTAGTAAGGTTATTTTCAAAGTTAGGTTATACCTTATTGCTTGCCTTAATTAATTTATTTTATCTTCGTGTGATGTTTTCTGAGAGATTATAATAGTGAGTCCTTTTTACTTAGGTGGTTTTCAAAATTATTTTCTCGATCTAAGTAAGGGGATGAAATTATTTTTGGCACACTTATCCTTAATTTCATAGCTAATTACCCTTGATAATGTATTTCGGGTGATGAAAAATTTCAAAAAAAGTTATGCGCTATTCGATGTGTGCCGCTCCCCCATGACTAAGCTGAACACTTCGGGTTCAAGTAGGTTCAGAAGGAAAGAAAATTGGAGGACCAACAAGCGAGATATAGGTATGAAAGAAAGGGATGCACAGTTGCAAGTCATAGAGAGAAATTTCAAAAACTCCGCCTCGTGAATAGTTGAAAATGATGTTAAGTTGCATGGGGGGTAGGTATATATAGGTTTTTTGTGATGCGATATTGCATTGGCCGTGATATCGTGTACGCAATATCGTGGCCTATCGATATTAGGGCATAATTAAAGATACTGAATTTTTAAGAATTTTTAAGATTTTCTTGAAATTGCGATTGAAGTTAGGGACATGTGGACAAGTGTTAAAAGGTTTCAAGGTAATTTAACTAGTTCTTGAAGGCACAAATAATTATGATGGTGTGGAATGTATCAATAAGGCCTCGGGTGGTAAGGGAGAGAAAAAGGCCATGTGATGGTTCATAGGAACGTTTGAATTAGAGGGGTAGTAATAAGAAAAAGAACATTTTTGAAGATATGCTAAGGGTAACAAATAGTGTGTGGAAGATGTGTTATGAGTGCAAATTACAAAAATTATGCAAGTGGGTCCTCCCCAAAGCAGGTTCCAACCTATAACGCCCTTGCATAACCACACTTAAAAGTGTCCATAGGCACTAGAAGGGTTAAATGTAATCCACATTGGTTCCACAAAACACACACATGTAAGTATCACTGGGATGAGGTCGAAATTCTATGCTATACAAGACACGAGCTACAATTACATGAACAGTGAGATGAGATGGATTACAGAAGGGATTGTAGAGATTGGGACATGAGGTAACTGACCTAGGGCACAGTGAATCCTATGTATAAAGCATGATTAATGTGTCATTAACTCATCATTTCAAGATCAGGACCAAGTCCATTCCTCTAATCAATGACATTGCATTGTTTCATCCCCTGATGAGCAACTATGAGAGTACCATAACAACAAGGCATATGATCACTTGCCATTTTGTTCAAGGGAGGAGTGATTTTTGCTTTGTGGCATGTTTGTTTTTGTTTTTTTTTCTTCTCTTTTTTTTGAATGCTAAATCCNGGAACTTTCTTTGTTTTTTTTTCCGATTGCTGAATCCAGAGAAGCCACCAACCTTCAATCATGGGTGAATGTANTTACTTCCATTTTTCGTTAGATCTACAAGGATCTTAGTACAACCACATTACATGATAAGTCTCACAGACGTCACCAAAGAGAATCCGCAAGTCCCCTTGATGTCACACCCTAATCATCCCTCTTGGTTCATCCTTCTTCATTCTGGGTACAATGAACACAAAATTAATTTTAGGTTTCAAGAATGTCAAGAATATCACTGTACCCTCGAAAAAAACCTCTTATTGGTAGAATGGATGAGTGGGTGTAATGGGCTCACTATCCAAATAATTGATCATTCGGGACTCGATAACATAGAACACACCTCAACCAATGAGCCACATGAGTGTTTTATTCGTAGATGAGATTACTTATAAAAAGATAAAAAGACAAAATAAAAAGATAAAAGAAGAAATTGGAAAATGAAAAACTGGAAAATAAAAAGTTATAAAAACAAAAAGTTGTAAAATTAAAGAAAATGAAAAATATTTATTAATCCCGCTTGTTATTAGAATGGGGGATATCCCCCATAACTAAACGGTTGAGCATGGTGAGGATTAATAAATGAAAGGTGAGGATCCTTGCATGTTGGAAACATTGAAACTTGGTCATTCCTACCCCATTGGGGTTCACACACTTGATTGTAGTAAGTGTAGTGGGGCAATTTATAAGATGTGGTTCCTTGGTAAAGAATTGACCCACTATGATACTTGGGACCGTAAGATGGTATGCAAGGATCAGGATGTCACTCTCCATGGTTGTATTCATTGGGCCATATGGTTGGGGAAGTGTTAATTGGTGGCCCTGATGAAGTAACACAAGGCATTGGGTTCGAAGAGAAGGATGCACCACGGTGTTGGACTTGTACTGGGTTGGAGAATGCAGTGGCCTTGGAATTGTGTTATCCCTTCCTATGGTCATGTCTAAAGAAGGGATGCCTTCGATGTTGCGGAGGTCTCTCACTGCTGTTGGCAATAGTAGTACAAGTAACGTTTGTGGGTTGTTGCTATGGTGTAGACACTTCAGGAACAATTGGTGGTGATGTAGAAGGATGCAAAGGATGAGATTATTGAAATTTGAGAGAATTGTAACGTACACAAGGCGGTGGTTGTGTGGAGGACATGGGCTGATAGTATTGAGGAGAATGATAATGCGGCGAGATAGAGTATGTTGACCCAGTTGGGGAAACAGGATTTTGGACTTGATAAGCATTTGGATTTGGATGATATGAAGGGTGTCTCTAGTTTAAGGATGGCTTCCCCCACGACTGGGATTGTTGCCATTGTGATCGAACACAGTATCTTTGTACGAACTCTAGGTGTAACGTGTTTCCCCAATGCTCATATAAATATAACAAGATTGGGCATTGGCCCTTGGGGTGATCATACAGGAAAATGTTACATTCATACGTATGAACAGCAGTTGAGCTCTTATTTGCTTCATCCCTTCTTTTCGATTGTCTAATGATATTTTGTCTTGCTTCTCAAGTTATCAAAACTCTATCTCCAATAATATCAATATATTATCCACACTTTTTATGTGTCCATTCCAACATTTTATTGATCTTTGCCTTGACTTCTTCTAATGATTATTATACCAACAAAGATGGTTCTTCCTCCTTGAGATCGGTTGATTTCTCCTTTTTATGATTGTGGACCTCTGTTAAGTTGAGATTTTTGTCCTGTTGATGTTTTTCAACACTCTCCCATCTAATCATTTCTCCTTCTTCTTTTGCTACCCACTTAATAAGCTCTTGGAATTGATGGGTTCATAGTTCGTATAGTGAATCTTGGGCATACATCCCTAGGGTCTCTTTTGTTTCATCACGAAGCCCATCAATGATATGGTACATTAGCCTTTTCTCAGAGAACTCATGGCCTCAACAGTTGTTTAATAGTGCATAATATCTTTCTAAGGCCATGTCCAAGGGTTCATGTTATGTTTGTTTCCACTCTTGGATTTTTTTCCTCAAGGCTAACACTCTTGCGTAGGTTTGATATCTTTCGTTAAAGAGTTCTACCATTGTTGGCCAATGTCATATTGAATTTGGTTTTAACGATCTATACCATACTTTTGCTCGGTCAACGAGTGTCATAGGGAAGGGATTGAGTTTTTTCCAACCATTATCAATGTTGTTCCATGCACAGGCATCGTGGAAGGCTTGTAAATGTTGTTGCAGATCTAAGTCATAGCCTCATAAGAAATTAGGGAAGTTGTTTAAATCGAGCCTAGGTAGGCAGCTCTCTTTACGATGCCTACGGAAGATTCGAACAACCTCTTGTATTTGCATTAGGCTTGTAGTGGCCAGTAGGGGTTCATCGTCATCGGGTAAGTTATTTTTTCATGCTTTGGGATGATGTTGCATTCATTTATTTTTATAAGAAACCCCCACCTCGGATTGCCTCACTAGTTGTGGAATTATCGTAATCTTGTAGGAGAGGCATGGTTGTGAGATTGTGTGTGAATTTATATGTGACTTTTTATAATGATTTCTTCCTAAAAGATATATCGTTATTTCCTATACAGCAACCTTGTGTGATATAACTAATCTAGATAACTAACACCATCCCCAGCAATGGTGCCAATGATGAGTGGTGAGGTACCCTACACTCAACCATACGAATACAAGTGTTTCACGCACGATCCGATCGAACTTTGCAGATGAACTAGTTGTGGTATCTAAACAGTTATTCTTAGGCTGCAGTTCGTTGTCTTCCCATCTGGACTAGTGTTAACTTTGTCACGTATGGTTTAGTCCAGAGTGAGGTCTATGATATGTTCCTATACTAACGCTACTCCTAGATACAATGGGAAATAATATTAACTAAGCTAAGAGAGAGCGGGGTGAGAGAGAATCTAAGCTAGCCTAAGTGCGATGAGCATCCATTCCTCAATCATCTGTACACATCTTGGACCTCGTGCATGACTACCACTAGGATTACCAAGCACATGGCTTAAGTACGCTACTGGGTTACCAAGTAGTCACACTTAAATGCTCATGATCAAGTCGTACTCATTCCACGTTTAACAGGAGTTTAGGGTGAAGAGATATTAACTAAGAAAGCAGTAAATATCAATTAAATAAATAATTAAGCTAAGTGGATGCTGCAATGATGAAGTAATCTCGATCCTTATTGCTGGTCATGTGCATGTCCAAGTACGTCACACTCAAATAAGGATGTCGTACAATTACAATCACCACACTACAAGCATGCACTGGGAGAAAAGGGTTGAGAGAAAAGCTAACAAATAGACTCTCCAAAACTGCTTAACTTAACTAGAAACTAAAAACTATCTCACTAACTCTACCTACTTTTTATTTATAGATGAGAAAGCAGGCTGCGATATCGCGTACGTGATATCGCGTCTAGGCTGTGATATCGCATCCGCGATATCACAGGTGCAATATCGCAGCCAACAAATTTATGACTCATCAAAGGTTTATCAAAAAGCTCATCTTTATTGTTGCACACACTATCATACTCATGTATAACAATGCTCAAATAAAGATCTATACACTCTTGATTCCTATTGCAATCACATAGAAAAATATTCTAACTTCCAAATGATAAAACTACAAGAGCTCCACTACAACTATGACAATACATGCATAAATATGGTGGGTGAGTGCGTATTTATAGGCAAAAACAAACACTATGTCGATGAGGCCACATTAATGCATCAAATCATGCGTCGATGGGGCCTAGTTGACACAACCAATCCATGATTCATCATACCCCCAGGACTAAATGAAAACTTGTCCTTGAGTGTTTTACAGATTTGGGAAGGTATGGAATTATTGACTAATGACAAACATATGATAAACATAAAAAAACACTAAGTGCCTAAGTGTACAAATATACAATCATTACAAAATTTTCTGGTGTTTAGGACTACAAAATTAAACATGAAGAACAAATTATAGATACAATTCCTTTGATGGTATGAAGACAAGGAGGAAGATTAAATGATTCTAGGGGGTGGAGGTTTTTCGGGTTCTAAGGGAACTTCTCCTGCTTCAGGCGCATGCAATGGTTGAGGCTATTATGGCTATCCTGCTACTATTGCAACTTCTAATGGAAGACAAAAAGCATCCAACAATGCTTTCATCTTCTCCTCCTTACTCCTAGGATCATGCATGGTCCACGTAGCTTTACCAATGTGGGCTGGTGTGGGCACATCCCAAGGACAAGGCATTGTTGGAAACAACTCCTTGATATTAATGAACTAGGCAACAAATTATTTGCATTTGATGTTGAATGCCCTAATTACATTCTATAGCTCATGGTAATCATTCATTCTTTTGGCTAGGTTCTCAAAAATTGATCTTTGATTAGTGAATCTTACCCTGAGAACTTTGAGTTCAGAGTTTGCAGTCTCAAGCTTTTTCTTGGTCTCCTTGTGGTGCTTGAACTCTACCTCGTACAATAAGTATGAGTTGGCCACTTGTTTTTTTAACTTTAACCATGACCATTTGATAGTTAGCATTACCAGGTTTGCATATATGAGATTGGCAAGCTCCATGTATTCAATTATCTCTTCTATTTACAACTCCTTCATGTAGATCTTCACTTTGCTGTAGGCATCTATCCCATCAATGATAGGTTGCCACACTTATTTTCCTTGTTGGAGGGTCTCGTTGACTTTTGTCTTATCCATTTGGATGTGTCTTTCATTAACTTCTTTTTATAGGCTAACTTGATCTATGTAGTGGTTCTTGACTCTCTCAAATTTGAGAGCCTCATTCTTCTACGTAGCAATATTGATTGGAGATTTTTGGCATAAGGCACAAACTTCTTTCATGGAGAGATTTCTATTCTCTGCTACCAATTTCCTAAGCTTAATGTTCACCCTGGCTAGCTACTCTTACACTTGATGGATGAATTCTTGCATTGCTATTTCTGCACATCAACATTCCATAAGGAATGATTTTTTGCGATCAACATTTCATTCTCTTAGTGCATCTGGACCAAGTCCTTCTAAACTGAATATGTTTTGGCGTTGGTCACGAACTGGTTAAAGAAAATCATCACCATCCACCTTTCAACCTATTTGAGTCTATCTCGAAGCTATTGAAAAGTTTTATCTCTTGTCAGTGTAGGGTTGAGGAGTGCGGGATCAACAAGATGGGCTTTGAATTTAACAACCTTCATGGCCAAGCATTGGTTTTGTGCTTGAGATATTTCAAGTTGTCCTTCCAAAATGATGCACTTTCCCTTTGCTTCAAGTAGCTCTAACTGGGTTGCAATGATATTATCTGAAAAAAACAAAGATATTTGGAATCAGTTGACCAGTTCCCACTAGTCGGTCCAAAAACTTTTCATGCCAGGTTGCACTTAGTCTTTGGTTGATAGTTCCTACAAATCTCTGCACATCTCTGAGTGTAGAAACATCTAGTATAGATGTTGCATGTGTGTTCAATGCTTTGATGATTCTATTAGTAATCACTTCTACCGATGTCTCCTGCCCTTGGTACTGCATCACCAATACAATTTCCCCTTCATCCTCCTCCAAGCACACCAAAAGTATAGCCACATTTCTAGAGATTTCTTGGAATTTTTTTCATTGTGAGAGTGACACCATCATCTCTCAAGCACTAAGATTCAACTTTGTCAACAACTATATTCTTTGGGCTCAAATATTGGCTCACCTCCCTTCATCTGGCTTATCATTTAAGCCACTTTGTTGAGGTGACTCATTGTAGGATAGTACATAGATGGGTCTCCATCACTTGTTCTTGCTTGCTACTCTGGCTCATGCAAGAGTTACTCTCGGATCTCATGTAGGTGCTCAATGGCTGCGTGGGCCTCCGACATTGTTTCTTGAGTGGATGGTGTAGGTTGCAGTGACTACTCCTTTTCTTTTGACATGGTAGAGGTCTTATCATTCATCATTTTAGATTAAGAGGTAATGGGAGTATGCTAAATTGTGTCATTAACATAGCGAACTATCCCTGCCTTTTTGCAGAGTTTTCTAATAAGGCATGGAAATGACAGGGTTTTCCTTCCACGTTCATTCTCCTTGAAGCATTTCTCTATCTCTAGATAGATCAACTGTGGAAGGTTAACAGGGAATTTCCCACTTAGAGTGATACAGACATAGGTGAAGAAAGCTATCACCTTGCTAGGCCTCACCATTGGATTGAGGTGATAGTCCACTATATTGAAGTATATTCACTTTGTTGGTGTGAGCATGCCAAAATCCTTATGGTCAACCCCATAAAACCATTAGGTCCACTCCCTTTTGGCCTTAGGACTTGCTTGTGTTGAGATTTTTGCCAAATGGATGTTAGAATGAGGTAAGCCAAGAGCTTGTGTAATCTCTTTTACCGAGTAAGACACTTGGATGTCCTTGATTCTCATAGTGGCTCTTACCTTCTTTCTATTCTAGAAGAGATACATCTCTTCCATGTCACTCCCCACTAGTGGTGATGACTGGCCACATGGAAGAGCTTTGCAATTGTGTCTTGACTTCTAATGGAGCATGTTCCAAGAATGGTCTAAAGTTTGGTTCTTAGAGAACTAAGTGTTGGAAATCATGATGCTTGATCGTGTCTAGGCAAGCTTGTGTCAATGTGACCTCAAGTCTTGGTATGGGTCCTAGTGCCTCTTCTCTTTGGGATTATTTAGTCGCAACCTTTTCTTTAGGAATCTATTGAACAAATTCCACTTTGGGCTCCTCTTGAAGAGGTCTCGTTGCATGATTTTTTGTTGCTTACTCTTGGGCTTGTTCTTCTTGGCCTTTTCCAATTCTAGATCATTTGTGCTTTAGTTGTGATGGTCCTCCTTCCTATGGGCATTTTGTTCTAGGTGCCATCTATAATCACAACATGATCAAGGATTAGCACTTAATGTGTAACTTTGAAACAATGGGAATATGTTAAACCCAAAAATTGGTAGTTTTAAAATCTTAATTATATATTGTTAATTATTTAATTATTTTTAATTAATGTTTATTTTAGTTATTTTAATTTATTTTATTTTAGTTTATTATTATTAGTTGATTAGTTTTTATGTACTAAAGACTCAAACTAGAGATGCATGTTTTGTTGTTGGGCAGCCATCTAGTGGTAGTTGAAGAATCCAATTTCTTGATCTATACTAGTGTTATGTTTTCTAGTTTTTAGTTTTGTTTTTGCAGTAGTAACAGAAATGCATGTTGAGGATTTATGATGGTAATGGAGTTGCAACTTGGATGTTGGCATTGCAATGTGGGTGTGCTTCTCCATCAACCACATTCTTTGACTGTGCAACTGTAGCTATTTCCTACATGTTACCTTGATGGAGACTACCATTTTTCTGCAGTGGATGTTACATGGGTAATGATGCATGGTTCCTAATCATTTTTATGGCTACACATTCTTGCAACTGTTACCTATGCATGGGTAGTGGGAGCTGTGCATTTCTTTTCCACATGGTTGATGGACGTTACAATGAACATTACCTACATGGGTGGTGGCAATGGATGTTACAGTGGACATTATTGCCATGGCCATTACGCATGGGTGGTGGCTTCTTATGTGCGAGACTGATCCTTATAAATTCTCTTGCCAAATGCAACAGAAGGGGAAATGGAAAATAGAAAAAAGGATTGAAGAAATAGAGAGAGGATACTATTGAGAGAACCACACTAGATTAGAATTTTTGTTTGTGCACAAAATTGTGAAGGAAGAGTGTTGATGCTTTATGGAAATTAATAGCCAATAATGGTTTAAGATTGTGAAGTTGTTGCACTGGGAAGACAACAGAGCAAGGTTACAAATTAGGTGAGATCTCCTTTGTAATCTTCCTTATTTCTCATAAATTTATTTAAATTCAATTTGGTTTAATTGATTTCATTCATCTTTGAACTTAATGTTAGAAGTTGAGGTGAATATTGTTGATTTTACTTATGGGTGATAGCTATAAGTGTGGTGTTCTTAATTGAATCTAAATCTAATCATTGGTTTTATGTCTTGATGATATTTTGACTTTAAATTGTTCCTTCATGGGATATGACTTGTAGGTCAGTCATAGATGAGGCGACAATTTCTACAATGAAAGAGACAAAGATAAAGATTAAAGGTATCCAGCACTAAATTTTGCTTGGCTTGTCAATTTGGCACCATTGCCAAGGAGGCTGGGAGAGTTAATCATCATCAAGAGTTCTATATGTTTTAATTTTATTTTGTAATTTCATATTTCATGTACATTTTATTTTATTTTATTTTATTTAAGTAATTTGAGAAATGGTTTCTTTTACTTATTTTTCTCACATTAAAAAAATCCAAAGATAAGAAAAAATCCCAGGAATTAGCTCCTCTTATCATACAACCAACTAAAATTGTTTAAAAAGTTGCAATTAGACCACAATAGTAGGAGTTATTAAATTAGTTTGTAAATTCTTAGGAATGGTAGCTCATGAATGTGCCAATGAAGAATGTTCTTGTTAAATGAAACCAACAAAGCAACCAAAGAAACCAACACGAATTCAACCTTCTAGGAGCACTCTTAGCCTTTCTAAACATACAATATTCACTCAAAACCAAGACCAAGAGAAACCAATACAATCAAGATCTGATTTTTCTTTCCTTATGACAACACAAAGTGCCTACGAAAAAACGCAACATCATTTTTCCATATTTGTTAATCCTCTATTTGATATTCCAACTACAACCATGAGTTCAACTACAAGGGTAGGGTCTCAAAATCTAAGTACTACCCCAATATCAACTTATGTGACCACAATTGGAGGTATTACCCAACTAGTGAGTACTTTGAATTTACAAAATCCACCACCAGTCCCTATTTCTATACCAAATCCTATAGTAACCCCAATAGTAACCTCTACTTACACGATGGGATCATCTTCACATCATACACCTCCCCCATGTTCCTTAGGTTCCATTCCTCTCTCCTTTGGTAGTTTGAGTTCTAGTGTTCCAATTGGTCTGCCCTACCTAGGACAAACTCTTGGGGAGTTATTGAATCAAAGAACATCCATTATACCTTAGGGATCATTAGTTTTTCCATAAGGAAGAGATGTAGAGGTTAAAAATATTCATTTATTACCTATCTTTAAAGGAACAAATGATGAGGATCTGATTACCCACATAAGAGAATTTGAAACAACATTAGCCATGTTAGCACCTTAGAGTGGGGATAGAACTAAGATGATTGACTTTAAATCAACCTTAAAAGAAAAAGCTGGTTTTTTGCTACAAACCCTTAGAACAAAAATTAGTTCATGGGATCAATTTAAGAATGCTTTTCTACAAAGATTTCTTTTTAATAATAGGCTATATTCATTAAGGAAGCAATTAATGAGTTTTATGCAACATGAGGATGAAGACTATGAGAGTACCTTTGATATATTTAAAGGATTATGCTTAAAAAATCCAAACCATGGATTCCCAAGCCATCAATTAATCCAAATATCTGTAGAAGGCTTATTACCTTATTGTAGGAAAAATGTTGACTTTGCATGTGGAGGAAATATTTTAAATGTGACCTTAGAAGATGGTTGAAGAATCATAGATTCATTAGTAGATCAAAGTAAATGTTGGCCAAAACCCAATATTATGCAAGGCATGACTCAACAAATAGAATAGTTAAATAAAAAAGTGGATGAGTTGATATGATTAATTAAAAAACAAGCTCATGGAATTCAAGGAGAAATGTGAAACATTTGTGGTAGTCCCCAACATGACCAAACAACCTGCCTAGCCTTGTTCTATTGTCAAGAGAAAATGCAAGAGTTAGTAAAGGCTTTTCAATAATTTAAGAGCCAACGAACAATGAACTTTCCTCAACAACCATTTTACCAACAAAAATATCCTTAAACTAATTTTAGGCCATCTAAGAATCCAACTAATGAACACTTGGATAAACTCATCCAAAGCCTTACTTCCTTCATAAAAGAAAGTAGGTAATTTATGAGTGAGACTAGAAGGAGATTTTAGGACTTAATAAAAAATGAATTACCATCCCAACCTAAACCAAATCCTACATCTCAAAGAAAGGGTAAAGAGCAATTACATTTCATCACTACAAGGAGTGGAAAAAAAATTGAACCTAAACCCCAAAAGAAGGTGAGATTTCAGGAGGTAGGGACATAAGAAGAAATTTAGCCACAAATAATAAATGAGGAAGATCAACCAACTAGGGAAAAAAGAACAACCATTATTCTTTAGGAAATCAATTTTACCTTCTTTTCCTAAATGATTACAAGAGGATTTTACAACTAAAGCCCATTTTGAAAAAATGTTTAATGAATTGTATTTGCATATTCCTTTAGAACAAGTAGTAAAAGACATACCTCTTTATGCCAAATACCTAAGGGAATTATGCACTATGACAAGAAAGGAAAAAATTTCTAAAAATGTTTATTTGGTTGACAATCTTTCTCAACATATACAAAATCATGAGATTCCAAAATACTAAGATCTTGGAGTCCCTACCATTCCAATCAAAATAAAGAGCCAAGTAATTAAAAATGTCCTATTGGATTTAGGAGTCAGCATTAATATCATGCCTCTTGAAATGGCTAGGTCACTTGATTTACAAGATATGAAAGGAGTAAACATGACAATATCATTGGCTAACGGTTCAAATGTAAATCCCATAGGAATACTAGAGGACTGGATAATTGAGTAGAAAAAGGAAAATACCTAATTTACTTTGTTATTTTGGAAGTAAAAGATTCTAATTGTTTTCCTATTATATTAGGTAGACCTTGATTAGCAATAGCTAATGCAATAATTAATTTTAGATCTAGACAACTTCAACTTTTCGTTGCCAATATTACTTTTACACTAAATATATATGATAAGGTAAAAGAAGATCATTTAAATGTAGACTTGAAGGAAGCAAGAATGTTGTACACTTTATCCACTTCAATAATGGCACAAGATAGGGAAACCTTAGTGTTGAATAATTTTGATAAAGGACCTTTAGATTCCTTAACTAAAAAACAAAAAGATCTCCTTGACCAGATTTTGAATTTGGGTTTAGGGAATATTGGAACTGTACTTCAACCAACAAATAAAGTTTCCTTGGATCTTAGAGAATTACCTAATACACATAAGTATGCTTTCCTAGATCATAATAAACCATTAATAATAAATTCCCAACTTACTAATGAACAAGAAAGAAAATTATTAGAAGCTCTACGTAGAAAATCTAAGGCATTTGCATGGAGATATGAGGACCTTCACTAAGGAATCTCACCCAACATCTGCCAACATCATATCTATCTAGAGGATAATGTAAAACCAATAAGAATTCCCTCAAGATGAATTAATCCAACCTTAAAAAAATTTTAAGGATGAAATTTTAAAACTTTAGAAAGAAGGAATAATTTATCTAATAGCTGATAGTGAATGGGTAAGCCCCATTACTGTAGTACCAAAAAAGGATGAAAAATGGAGAGTCTATGTACATTATAGAAGGTTAAGATAAAATAAAAAGGAAGACCATTTTCCATTACCATACATAGATCAAATTTTGGAAAAATTAGAACATGAATATTATTGCTTTTTGGATGGATTTAGTGGTTACAATCAAGTAGCCATGGCCCTTGAAGACCAACATTTACATGTTCTTATGAAACTTTTGCTTATAAATGTATGTCTTTTGGCCTTTGTAATGGACCAGATACTTTTCAAAGAGCCATGATCTCAATATTTTCTTATATGTTAGAAGATTATGTTGAAGTTTTTATGGATGATTTTTCAGTCTATGGGAATACTTATGATGAAACTTTACAACATCACGAACATATCTTAGATAGATGTATTGATAAAAATTTAAAATTAAGTTGGAAAAAGAGTCACTTGATGGTTACGAGTGGCATAGTGTTAGGACATGTTATTTCTAAAGATGGGATAAGCATGGATAGTGAGAAAATAAGAGTCATATCTACACTTATAGCTCCAACTAATTTAAAGACTCTTCGATCTTTTCTAGGACATGCTGGGTATTATAGAAGGTTTATCAAAGACTTTTCAAAAATTGCTAAACCATTATACATGCTCTTAGAAAAATATTTTTCATTTGTTTGGACTAATGACTGTCAAAAAGCATTCTTGAAACTGAAAACATGAGTAACCACAACCCCTATATTAAATGCACCTAATTGAGATTATCCATTTGATCTCATGTGTGATGCTAGTAACACAACAATAGGTGTAGTTTTAGGACAATACATTGATCATAAACCACGAGTGATCTATCATGTGTTCAAAAGTTTAGATCAAACCCAAGTAAACTATACAACTACAGAAAAAGAATTATTAGCTATTGTATATGCTCTAGATAAACTTAGACATTATTTAATAGGATATAAAACTAGAATATATACTGCCATTAAATTCTTAGCTACCAAAAAATAGAAAATGCAAGAATAATGAGATGGTGCTTATTACTCCAAGAATTTGACTTAGAGATTTTAGATAAAAGAGGAGGGGAAAATGTAGTAGTAGATATTTTTTCAAGGCTACAAACTACTGATGAGAATTGAACATAAGGAATCTTTCATGATGCAGTTCCTAATGAACAACTTTTTTCTACAAGAAAGGATTCTTTGTTTGCTAATATAGCCAACTATTTAGCCACTATGAAAACCCCTACCAATTGGACTAAGGAAGAAAAAAAATCTTTCTTATGCATCATATCTAGGTATATCTTTATCAAATCTGTAAGGATAACATAGCAAGGAGCTGTGTGGCTAAGAATGAATAACAAGAAATTCTACAAATGTGCCATGATGATTTAAGGGGTGGTCACTTTGATAGCAAACATACCACTATCAAAATCCCTAAAAGTGGATTTTATTGGACCTCAATTTTTAAAGATGCACATATGTATGTGCAAGAATGTGATAAATGTCAACGAATGAGAGCCATAATAAAAAGACATGAAATTCTCTTAAAACTAATTTTAATAATAGTACCATTTGATGTGTGGGGTATAGAATTTTTAGGACCATTTCCATTATCTAATGGATGTTAATACATTTTATTTTTTATCGACTATGTCACCAAATGGGTAGAAGCAAAAGCCACCCCAACAAATGATGTTAAGGTTTTTGTAGCATTCCTTAGAAAAAAAAATTTTAACATGTCTTGAAACTCTAGGAGCTATCATTAGTGATCAAGGAATCCATTTTGTAAATAAAATCATAGAAATTTTTTTTAAGTCTTGTGGTATTTACCTATCATCCTCAAACAAATGACCAAGTAGATAATGCTAATAGAAATATCTTAAATATATTAACAAAAATTGTATGTACTAAAGGAAAGGATTGGTCTAAAAAATTACAAGATGCACTTTGGGCTTATTGGATTACCTATAAACCAAGTTTAAGATATTCACCTTATCAAAAAGTATGTTTATTACCTGTTGAACTTAAATATCAATCTTTATGATTAGTCCAACGACTCAACTTTAATGAAGACATGAACCGGGCCACTCAAATCAACCAACTTCATGAACTTGACAAAATGCAGCTACATGCTCTTGACAAATAAAAGAGTGTAAAGAAATGAATGAAGATATTACATGGTAATAATATCTTTAAAAAACACTTTTCCATAGGTGATAAAGTTCTTATCTACAATATGAGATTACATAAATTTCCAGGAAAGTTAACAACTAGGTGGGAAGGCCCTTATTTAGTTATCCAACCCCATGATAATAGAAGTATTCTCATATCACTTATTGATGATTCCTTAACTACATTCTTAGTCAATGCATAAAGACTTAAGTTATATCATCAACATCACATTGAGGAACCTAGAGAAGATGAACTTGTAGAGCTAAGTGATCCAACTTATCCCATAACTAATGAATTACATAACAACGATCCATTAGAAGTCTTAGCTCTTAAAAATAACCTTCAACAAAACTATTATGTCATAGAATAAACTATAAAGTATTTACAATCTACAACTTTTACCTTGGAAAATGTAGAGGGTCATAGGAAATTCTATCGTTAGTTGGGACTATAAAGAATTTAGTAACATCATGTCTGGAATGCAAGGGAAAAGGAAAACTCCTCCTACCTTGAGATAAATAGGTTAAAATCCAAAATCCAACTAAGGGTGAGCCTTAGATTAATAAGTGTCTTACACATAATGAACTTTATTATTTTTCAACAATATTCTTTAAGTACAAGTTTCATAAGTCAAGGTGGCTAAATAGCTTAGTTTAGGGTAATGCTTATTAGTGTTTGGTTTCTATTAAATACCTGATTGGATGATATCAAGCCATGTGAGCAATCCTTAGAAAATGAAATTAGCTCTCACAAGAACCTCATGGTTGAAGCTGGTTAGATATTGAATTTTTTGCGAAAAAAAAAGAGAAAAGAAAAAAAAAGAGAAGAAAAGAAAAAAAAGTAAGAATTAAAAATAAAAAATAAAAAATAAAAGAAAAAAGAAAAAAAATGATCCCATAAGAACCTTCAATCATGAGTTGAGCCCCACTCCCACAAAAACCTTATAATTGGGCAATGCTCCAAGATCATTCCTCTCCATAGTTGGTATCTTAACAAGCACCTTCACCTTTAATCATTCCTCTTACTTTGTTATTTAGTTATTTTCCTTTTGTTACTTTGTACTTATCATATTATTGTTCTTTTTGCTTTTTTTTTTATAGTCTAGTATTTTTCTTTTTAATTTTTGTTGTGTTATCTTCCTATTTTCTCTTGCATGGTCATCTCTCTAACTAGTGATACTTTTGTGCATGGGTTTTCTTTATGTTTCTCATCATGTCTTTCGTAGGCATTAGTGGTCAACATCCTTTGACCATATCTCTTTTTAATAATTTTTATATAAAACCCAAGGCAACTTTTTCTTTTAGTATATCCTTTGACCATATCTCTTTTTAATAATTTATATTTTCTAATTAACCTAGGTATGTTACATACCTTAGCTTAATCAGGGGAAGGGGATAACTAATTAATAAAGGACATGATAATAGGATATAACCAACTTGGAAGCTGAGCCAAGATCAAGTTAGGGAATGAGTTAGATGTAAGTAATGCATCTTGAATCCTTGAATCATAGAAAAGGTTTAAACCTTGAGTTTATAAGACATTCTTGCACCTAATGAAGTAGACATTGTGAGGCAAGGTTAAGTTTAATTAATTCTAGGTAGAACCTTCCTAACTAAATTATATGGGAACTCATATTCAAGAATAAAAATTTATCATCAAAAGAGAAATAGGTATAATTAGTGAATAAATATTTGGACATTTAGGCAATAGATAAATTTATTTTTGTTTAAATTTTTTTCTTGTTAAATGTCTACATGTTTTCAATATGTTAAATGCCTAAAAAATGTCTTGAAATAATTCTATTTTCTTATACATCTATTAATGTTTTATTTTATTTTATTTTTGCCTTTATAGCCAGGCATTGGCCAAAGGCTAGTCGAGGGCTATGTTAAACCCCAAACTGGTAGTTTTAAAATCTTAATTACATATTGTTAATTATTTAATTAGTGTTTAATTAATTGTTATTTTAGTTATTTTAAATTATTTTAGTTTATTATAGTGATAAGTATTAGTTTATTATTATTAAATTATTATTAGTTTATTAGTTTTTATGTGCTCAAGACTTGAACCAGAGGCATAGGTTTTGTTGCTGTGTAGCCATGTGGTAGCAGTTGAAGAATCCAATTCCTTGATTTATACTAGTGTTATGTTTTCTAGTTTCTGGTCTTGTTTTTGCAACAGTAAAAGGAATGCATATTGAGAATTTATAATGATAATGAAGTTGCAACTTGGATGTTGGTGCTGCAATGTGGGTGTGCTACTCCATCAACCACATTTTTTGACTGTGAAACTATAGTTGTTTCCTACATGTCACCTTGATGAAGATTGTCATTTTTTTTTGCAATGGACATTATGTGGGTAATGAGGTGTGGTTCCTAGCCATTTTTATGGCTACACGTTCTTATAGTTTTACCTATGCATGGGTGATGGGAGTTGTGTGTTTCTTTGCCACGTGATCAGTGGATGTTATAGTGAACATTACCTATGCAGGTGGTGGTGATGGATGTTACAGTGAACGTTACCTGCGTAGGTGGTGGCGGTGGACATTACCTGTGTGGGTGGTGGTAGTGAACATTACTTGCATGGGTGGTGGTGGTGGACATTACAGTGGATACTACTGCCATGGCCATTACACATGGGTGATGGCTCCTCATGTGTCAGACTAGTCCTTATAAATTCCCTGGCTAGATGCAATAGAAGAGGAGATAGAGAATAGAAAAAAGGATTGAAAAAATAGAGAGAGTATACTATTGAGATAACCACACCAGATTAGAATTTTTGTTTGTGCACAAAATTGTGAAGGAAGAGTGTTGATGCTTTGTGGTAATTAATAGCCAACAATGTTTTAAGATTATGAAGTTGTTGCACTGCGAAGATAATAGAGCAAGGTACAAATTAGGTAACATCTCCTTTGTAATCTTTCTTATTTCTCATAAATTTATTTAAATTCAATTTGATTTAATTGATTGTATTCAGCTTTAAACTTAATGTTAGAAGTTAAGGTGAATATTGTTGATTTTACTTATGGGTGACAACTGTAAGTGTGGTGTTCTCAATTGAATCTAGATCTAATCATTGGTTTTATGTCTCGATAATCTTTTGAATTTAAACAGTTCCTCCACGGGATATGACTCGTGTGTCAACTACAAATGAGATGACAATTTCTACAACAAAAGAAACGAAGATAAAGATTAAAGGTATCTATCACCGAAATTTTCCTAGCTCATTAGAATACCTTATCTCTTAGGGTAGTTACACTTTTGCTAAGTTGTGATCATGACCTAGTTGATTATTTTAATAATTTTATCATTATTTTAATATTAATAAATAATTTTAAGTTTATTGGTGATGAGTGGCGAGGTACCCCTACACTCAACCATACGAATACGAGCATTTCACGCACGATCCAGTCGAACTCCACAGACAAGCTAGTTGTGGTATCTAGATAGTTACTCGTTGATCGCAGTTCACTGTCTTTCCACCTTAACTAGTATTTGCTTTGTCACATATGGTTTAGTCTAAAGTGAGGTGTATGATATGTTCCTAAACTAATGCTACTCCTAGAGGCGATGGGAAATAATCTTAGCTAAGCTAGGAGGAAAAAGGGAGAGAGAGTTATGCTAAGAGGAAATAGGGGGAGAGAATCTAAACTAGCCTAGGTGTGATGAGCATCCATTCCTTAATCATCCGTACACATATTGGACCCCATGCATGACTACTACTAGGATTACCAAGCACAGATCCTAAGTATGCTATTGGGTTACCAAGTAGTCATACTTAAACACTCATAATTAAGTCGTACTCATTCTGCGTTTAAGGAGTTTAGGATGAAGAGATATTAACTACGAAAGAAATAAATAAAAATAACAATTAAATAATTAAACTAAGTGAATGCTGCAATGATGAAGTAATCTTGATCTTTATTTCCGGTCATGTGTGTGTCCAAGTACGTCACACTCGAATAAAGGATGTCGTACAATTACAATCATCACACTATGGGCATGCATTGGGAGAAAAGAGTTGAGAGGAAAAAGTGACAAAAAGACTCTACTCTAACACTAAACTAACTCACTAAAAATGACTGAAAAAAATACCTCTTCTCATGTGCCTTCATGTGTATTTATAGGCCCACATAGGAACCACGATATCGTATATCTGATATCGTTGTTGGGGGCGATATCGCGTACTCGATATTGTGGGTCCGATATCACAACCAGATGAATCACAATTCATCAATTGGAGTTTGTTGGAAGGGTTAAACTCTCAAAAATTGATTGTTTAATATTATTTTATTCATTAACCCTTTGAGGGAGTTAGAAAATTTTTTAAAAAAATTCATCTAAAACCTTAAGATTTGTGGCCCCCATGATTAAGAGCTTTCCTCTAGTAGCTATAAGATTGAAGAACAGAGTGATTTGAACAAACGGTGTGAAAGTTATGGGCTTTGGAAGGTTTTGGGCTCTAAAAAATTACAAAAAATCCCCTCTTTTTTTGAAGTAAATGATAAAAAAATTTCAAAGTGTTGGATGGTATTTATAGAATTTTTGGGTTATGTCGATGAAGCCTAGTTGATAGGATGAGTCGATGTGGTTGTTGACCACTGTTGACTTGTCAGATTTTGATAAATATAAGGAGGTTTTGAACGAAATTGGGGTCAAATGGAAGTTTGAAATGGCAAGAATATGATGAAATTATTAGAAGAGGGTTTTCATATTCAAAAAATTAAGGAATGAGTAGAGAAAAAGATTTAATGAAGAAGAATGCCTTAAGGAGCACACAATTGGATGCACAATGGGGTGCACAAAAGATTTTGATTGCAATAATTTCTAAGGGTAAGGAACTTAACTAACCAAACCACGAGATATGCAAGTGGGTCCTCCCCATAGGGGCACATGCCATTTTTGCCCTTTTATAATCTCAATTAAGGAGTTCGTGATTCCCATAGTTGACGAATGGTTACAAAAAGTTAAGGATCAAACCTAGAGTTTCTATTTAGGAATTTCAACATATCAAATTAAAAAATAAAACAAAAATATAAAAACCAGTAGTGAGGTGAGTTATGAAGAGCACTGATGGATGAGCTATAGAATAGAATGGATGTCCCAATCATGGTTACATAAAGTCCCTTGTGGGATTTGTAATTAAATGACTTAATAAAGTCCAACCTTAGTTCAGACCAAAACCAACCATTTACTTCGCATCGCCACTATAGGACCAATCCAACCCCTTGAGACACAAGAATGCTTCCACAAACAACCATAGTTCCTTATTGAAGAAGAAAAGAGAATCAAGAAGTGAGAAAGGACCTTAGTTAGAGGGGATCTTCAGGCATGAGTAACATGTCTTTCTAGTCCCATAACCAGTGCTTATAGCCCATTTATTTTGTCTAAAGGGTGTGCTTTGAATTTTCATCATTTTTTATTTTTTATTCATTTTTTTATATTTTTACTTTTTTTGAATTTTTGGATGGGAACCACACCATGCAAAGATTTATTCAACTTCCTATTATTGGTCGAGATGAAATGGTAAAAAATCCACAAAAAAATACACTGCCCTCAAGATGGTAGAGAGGCACAAAGAGTATTGAATCCCCTTGAAGCCACACCCTTTTCAAACCTTTGGACCTTTTCCAAGCTTGGAAACTACCAAGGTCACAGGTTCGTTCAAGTTTTATTAATGAAAAAGGAACCTCATATTCCCAAAATAGGGACAACCATAGAGTTTGTGGATGTGTGGATGACATGGAATCACTACCTATTTCATGAAAATAGAAACCAGTATTAGTTATCAATCATCAAAATTCAAAAATAGAAGCTAGACATTAGCAATCAAAAACATTAAATACAAACCACCATTAGCAAACAACAATAGCACTATTGTGTCCTATTGACAATTGATGGGACGTGAT
This sequence comes from Gnetum montanum, assembly GCA_015680685.1. Classification (NCBI taxonomy): domain Eukaryota; kingdom Viridiplantae; phylum Streptophyta; class Gnetopsida; order Gnetales; family Gnetaceae; genus Gnetum; species Gnetum montanum. Next base: position 161,958 of record MNCI01022842.1, on the reverse strand, counting down.
ATCGCATGGGCCACGATATCGCATCCCCCGCGATATCGCGTACGTGATATCGCAGTCCGCTGCAATGTCTATAAATAAGAAGCAGCTCTCCCTTGTTCATCATGAGGAGTTAGATTGTAGCGAAGCCCTGGTAGTTTGATCCCTCCAGAGATAGATTATTTTTCCCATGTCTGCCCACAATGTGGTGAATGTAATTGTACAGCATCCTTTATTCGAGTGCAACGTACTTGGACACACACATGAACGGCAATAAAGATCGATATTACTTCATCATTGTAGCATTCACTTTGCTATTTATTTATTTAATTGTTATTTACTTCTTTCCTAATTAGTCTCTCTTACCCTTATCTCCTAGTAATGTGGAATGAGTACGACTTGATTACGAGCATTTAAGTGTGACTACTTGGTATCCCAGTGGCATACCTAGGATCTGCGCTTGGTAATCCCAGTGGTAGTTATGCATGAAGTCTAAGATGTGTACGGATGATCAAGGAATGGATACTCATCGCACTTAGGCTAGATTAGATTTTCTTACCCTTTTCTTCCTAGCTTAGCTTAGTTAATATTACTTTCCACTGCCTTCAAGAGTGGCATTAGATTAGGAACACATCATACACCTCACTATGGACTAAACCATACATGACAAATATAATACTAGTCCATGTGGGAAGACAACGAACTGCAACCTAAGAATAATTATCTAGGTGCCACAACTAGTTCATCTGCAGAGTTCGACCGGATCCTACGTGAGAATGCTCGTATTCATATGGTTGAGTGTAGGGGTACCTCGCCACTCATCAGCAATAAATCACTTTTATTAGAAAACAAAGAAAATTCACATCAAAATAAGGGAAAATATAAAATAAATTATAAAATGTTTAAGAAAAATAAAACATGCTAATGATATTGTAAAACAAAAATTTGGAAAAATGACAAAGTGTAAAACAAAAATGTGAAAAATAAAAAGATGAAAAACTAGAACCCACTATTATTATTCGCATGGATGGCCATCTCCCCCATGACTAAGTTGTAAGGAGGAGATCTAAAAAATTGAGTGTGGTTGTCCATTTCTTGAGGTGGTTCTTCCACTAGCTTAGATGGGTTCATTGAAAGTTTGACTTGTTGCGTGTTGACCAGCTACTTTTTGTTCAAGCTCTCAAGTTTGTAAATTAACATGGCCCTAGAAGGAAAGGTTTTGTAAACAATGTAAGACCCTTCGCACAATTTTTGGAACTTATTTCGTTGAGGTACATGTGTGGGGTTCCAGTAGAGAACCTTATCTCTCGATTGAAATTTCACTTTCTATATTCTAAGATCATGGTGCTTTTTGTTAAATTCCTTGACACTTCATTCCAATATAGGGCCACTAGTCAATTTTCTTCTTGCACATTAAGGTTGATCAATTGTTCTCTTTGTGCTAGACTCAGGTCAAGGCCTAGGTCACATGTTGTTGAAAGTGTACGGAGCTCGGATTGAATAGGAAGTGTGGGTAGTTTCCCATACACCAGCTCATAGGGAGAGCAGCCTATAGGGAGTTTCCATGTTGGGTGGTAGGCCTACAAGGCATCATTGAGTTTTGTGCTCTAGTCTCTTCTATATTTGCTAATAGTTCTTGTTAAGATCTTTGTAATCTTCCAGTTAGTAACTTCTGCCTGACCATTGGCTTAGGAGTGATAGGGTGTTGTTAATTTATGTTCAACCCCCAAGCATTGCATGAGTTTGTAAAAAGTGATGCCAATGAAATAGGTTTCGTTGTTAGAAATTAGTGCATGTGGCATCTCAAACTTGTTTATAAGATTTTATTGTACAAACCACATAGCAATAGATGATGTATAATCAATAACGGCTGCTTCTTCTACCTATTTTGTGTAGTAATCAATAATGATGATTATATATGCCTTTTCATTTAACATGGATGTGATGGGACCCATGAAGTCAATGCCCCAAATGTTAAGGGGTTTAAGTGATTGAATCCACTATTGAGGTCTCTCCATTCGAGTAGTTATCCCACCATCTCATTGATAGCATTCACAAGAGTGGACAAATTGGTGGGTATCCCTAAAGATAGTTAGCCAATAATACCCTGCCATAAGGATCTTAATGGATGTGCATCTTCTAGCATAGTGGCCCCCACAAGGACCCTCATAAGCACCCTAGAGAACATGTAGTTGATCAGCATCAAGTACACATCAACAAACCAAGCCATCGGTGCACACCTTGTAATGGTGTCTATTGATTTCAATGAAGTATTTTTCCTAGTGAAGAAATTGTTGTTTCTTCCTGTAGTCCAAATCTTGTGGTATATCTTGAGTGAGAAGATAAGTGAAGATGCCATCATACCATTTTGGTTCATTGGACACTTGTTCATTAATTGCTTTTGTAAAGAGAAGTTCATCAAGAAATTTGTTAGAGAGCAGGCTCTCCTCCTCTTTGTTATTCCATTATAACCAAGACAAGTGATCAGCAACCACATTCTTAGTCCTCTTTTGATCTACCATTGTAAGATCTAACTCTTGTAAGATCACCAACCACTGTATGTCATGAGGGGCTCATTGTTGTTTTGTTCATAAGGAAGTGAATAGCACTATGGTCAATGTGCACAAACACTTTGTATCTAAGCACATAGTGCCTAAAATTCTCTAGAGCATACACCACCACCATTAGTTCTTTCTTCGTTGTAGTGTAATTCAGTTGTGTATCCACAATGCTTTGACTTACACATATGGATGTTTCTTGTCATCTAATTGCATAAGCATAGATCCCAAGGCATAATTTGATGTGTTTGTCATGATATGAAATGGTCTAAACTAGTTAGGTGCTTGTAGAATTTGAGTCTCTACAAGTTTCTGCTTGAGGCTCTAGAATGTATTTTCACATTCCTTAGTCCAAATGAATGGAGAATCTTTCTTTGTAAGCTCAACCAATAGTTTTATGATCTTAGAGAAATTCTTTATGAATCGTCAGTAGTAGCTAGTATGTCAAAGAAATGATGAAACATCCTTAATGATTTTTGGTTGGTGAGTTATTCCTTGGATTACTCTTATCTTTTAAGGGTCCACCTCAATCCATGCCTAAGAAATTCTATGTCCCAGCACAATGCCCTCCTAGATCATCATATGGCTCTTCTGCTAATTAAGCCAAAGAGTCATTTTCACACACCTTTTAAGCACTTGCTCAAGATAGGCCAAGGCTTTCTCAAATGCAATGCCATAGGTGGAGAAGTCATCTATGAAGACTTCCACCCTACAACCAATTTGTCACTGAAAAATGCTCAAGACCAAGAGTTAGAATGTTGTAGGAGCATTTCATAAACCAAAAGGCATCTTTTGATATGCAAAGTTTCCCTAGGTACTTTTGAATGTTGTTTTGGCTTGATCCTCTAGTGTGATTTGGATTTCGTTATAGCCACTATAACCAGCTAGAAAACTGTAATAGCAATGCCTAGATATAGTGTCTAACACTTGATCCACAAATGGCAATGGAAAGTGATCTTTGAATGATTCCATATTCAATAGTTAGAAGTCGATGTAGAGCCATCACTTGCCACATTTCTATAGCACAATCATAAGTGGACTAACCCACTCATTATCCGTAATGGGATAAATAAACCCCACCTTGAGGATTTTCTTGATTTCCTCTTTGATGATCTACTTCAATTTCAAGTTCAATTGCGACTACAACTGCCTTTCTAGCTTCATGGCCATATTAGTGTATATACGATGTTGACATATCCTAGGATCAATCCCTATGAGCTTAGGATATGATCAAGCAAAGGCTATTGGCCATTTGTTGACCACCTTCTACAACATCTGTTTCTGTTCAGAAGTAAGATTGACATTGATTATTACTAGCTTGCCATTTGTCAAAAATGCATACCCCATGCCAGTAGGTAGAGCTTTTAACTCTAAGGGCTTTTGTTTAATATTTTCATGGATTTCCAACTCTTCCCAATTGGTATCATCATTTGCATCATTAGAAGGTTGTTGATGAACTTGCTCTATTTTATCCATGCTTTTAATATAGGCACATACCAAACTCTCAACAAGTTCCATGCAAAGTGTGTTACTTCTAAGCTCAATTGTGAGCCACTGGGTGCCCTCTTGTTTTGTGGCTATTGTGTATAGACACCTTTGGATTTCAAATTTATTTGCATACTATTTGCAAGCTTTGATGAATGTGCTCTTGACAAACCAGATTTTTTGCACATAGTTGCAGCCAGTATTGCTATATGTGATGCATGTAACTCTCTTCTTCTTGGTCTTTCCAAATTCATTCTCCTTGAAACTTTTTAGGGAGAGATCTTCGATGCCCATTTGCACATTGATAATGCTCAACCATGCTTATCCCATAATAATTTAGAAGTCTTCCTTGTAGTTTTTGACCTTGATCACTAGAAAATTGGCAGGATAGGACCACCCATAAATAGTGGTCACAATGTCCTTCATAAGTCCCAAAGGAACAGTGATTGACTAATCTGCCAATTCTAGATGGATATTACTTTTGTTAAGAGGTGGTAGGTTCCATGCTTTATACATGTAATGGGAAATTATATTAATGCTAGAACATAAATCAAGAAGAGCCTTGCATGGCTCTTGTCCAGTGATTTGCAAGTAGATGAAAGGACTTCTAGGGTTAGATCCTTTCCTAGGAAGTTTGCCAGTCTTGATCTAATCAGATACAATATGGGTTAACATGATAGTGAAGATCTTAGGAGGCATTTGGCTTAAAGGGCTCTTGAAAGGATTTGATGTAGACAATAATAAAGAGACAGGGTGGACAACCACATTAGTTTATGAGGAATTTGAAAGATTTTTGGGTTGGAAGAATGGTCATTTTTGGGATCTGGGTTCCAAATCATTTGGCTAGAAAGTTTGTTGTAAGTTGACAACCCTAGTAGCATTACGTTGTTGTGGCTGTGATGGAATTTTTTCCTGCATAGATGAAGCAAGAGGTAATTGGGTGGAGGATGGAGGAGCATGTGCTAAGGGATGAGAAGGGTGATATGAATATGAGGTTTCCCCTCTAGTAGATGAAGAATGGGTTCTGTGATACTTTGGAGGGTAGTAGTGGTTTTGAAAAGAAGCATGACTAAAAGAGTCATGCTAAGACATTAGTTGTTGAACATAGTACCCATATGGATCTGGCTACCTATAAGGATACTGCTACCTTGGTGGTAGCATCCCCCACGATTGTGGGTGTTGCCACTACTAATACTGCTCATACAATTGTGGTGGAGCTCTACTTAGATAATAAGGTTATTGTTGTTGGTGGAACTGTCTTGGATTGCCTTGAGGGTAAGGTAATCTTGTGGGTGCTTTCCTTCTTGCCAATCTAGGATTCAACATGTACACCCCAGACTCCTACACGTGTGACATAATATGGTAACATCCCTTAGGATGTTCATATTGGCAAATGTCACAGCTGCCAACATCATCTAATTCTATCTCCACAACTTCTTCTGCTGCAACAACTTTACCCTTACCTCTTTGGTAGGTACATTTAGCTTCTTTTTGCCTCTTGTGGTAACAATCACTACTGTGCTCTTGATTCTTCTACGATCTTTAAAGTAGTTTAAAATTTTTCATCCAATGAATTCCACATTTTATCTACCTTGGCTAAAATTTTAAAAATAGATTTTTAGATTGGAAAGGTCTTTCTATTCACCACCTCATCAAGTGGTGACTCTTCCTCATTGTCGCAAAATCAGACCTTCCTTTCTTTGATGGAAGGATCCTTATTATATTTCTCAGCAATTTTTTGTTTCCTCAGCTCTTCTTCTTCTTTTACTACTTGCTCTATCAGCCTTTGGATCTAATGGACTCTAATTTCTAATAGTCTACCTTGGGCATAATTCCCAAGAGTTCTTCTTATTTCTTATCTAAGTCCATCCATGATGTGGCGAATTTGTTCTTGTTGAGAATAACCATGGCCAAGACATTGGTGTATGAGAGAATAGTATTTGCCCATGGTAGCATCCAAGGGTTCATGTGTTCCTTGCTTCCATCCTTGGATTTGTCTTCTTAGATTAGACACTCGGGAGTACATCTAATATTTATCATTAAATAGCTCTAGCATTGTACTCCACTTGTAGATAGATTCTGGCTCCAAAGATTAATACTAGCTTTCAACTTCCTTAATGAGTGTCCTAGGAAATAGCTTTAATTTTTGCCAATCATTTTCAACATTCTATAAGGCACAAGCATCATGAAAGGCTTGAAGATGTGTTTGTAGATTAGAGTTATATCCCCCCTCAAATCTGGGAATATTGTTCATATCAAGTCGCTTGATCTGACTATCTTTCACATGTCTGGTTGAAATTTTCACTGCCTCTACAATATTCAGCATACTCTAAGTTGCCAAAAAAGGCTCATCATCATCATTATTTTGATGATGCCTATGATGTTTTTTGCTACCCCTTCATTCATGATGATCTTTGTGATTATCATTGTTATCCTGTTATTCACCTTCATTACAGTTGTCCTTTTTGCGGTAGCTGTCAAAACCATAATGGGAAGAAGAAGATGTAGACGAAGAGGGCAAAGAAGGAGGAGGACTGCCACCATCATGATGTCTACCACCTTCTATATGCTTTTCATGACCACATTCATCAGCTTTCTTGTCATCTTGATGCTTGCTCGAGCCCTTTCTTTGACTCCCAGTTTTGCTTAAGCCCAAATTGTTGATAGTGAACTGTAGCTTCCAGTTCAAGCCCCCATCACCAATATCAAGGGATGGAGAATCTTCATGTTGAGAACCCCTAAAGGGAGGATCCTATTTGTTATTTTGATTGAGTAGGAAGAAGAGATTGGTAAACCATTTCCCCTTCATAGCCTCATGGTGCTTCTCTTGGTGTTGATCTCTCCTACATTGTGTTTCAGTGGGACAGTAGCCCCTGTAGTCATAGTCATGCACAACATACTCTTCTTAAAGATCTTGTATGCCTAACTTCCTAAGAGTTTAGAGTAGCATCCTAGGCACAAATTGATTGGGAAGCATTACAATGTTTCCCTTCATATCTTGCCACTGCAATTGTTCATCTTGATGTAGGATGAAGGTGAAATTATGCACATACTCATTTGGATGAGTATATACCACCTTGCATTCTTGAGGCACTAGAGGTTTAGTATCATCATGCATATGAGAAGAAGACATTTTTCAAGTACAATAAAATATATGTGTGCTTAAATTATTATATTTATTTTGAGAATGATTTTGAGCTTAGGGTTCATCCAACAATGTTAATGATTTTTACTATGCCTAGATAGCACACGTTTTAAACAAAAAGAGCTCTTGACAATGATGCCAATGATGAGTAGCGATTACCCCTATGCTCAAGCATACGAATCACTAAGCATTCACATGTGATCCTATCAAATCCTATGGATTCTATATTTTTCGATACACTAGCCACTAAGAAGTGAGCTTACCCTAACAATCATTCATTGTCTTCCCAATTACACTTATGATATGCAAAGGTACAATTAAGTATAATTGAGGCGTATAATTTTTATTATTTTTATGTTTTATGTTTTGCATGCTTAAAATAAAGGATGAAAGAAATGAAGTAATATAATTGCTAATTTAATCTAACTAACTACACCTAACTAATCCTAACATAAGCATTTGTTCCCAATTGTCGTACACATCCTGAACACGTTTAGTGCTACTAGGTTGCCAAACATTAAGCATTACTAGGATTACCAAGTGCCAAGCGTATGCTCGAAGTGGTCATACTTATGTGCTTAATTAATTGCTACTTAATTTAGCTTAGTTTAGCCTAATGAATTATTTAATTACTTAAAGCATTAAAGGAAATTGCATAAAACATTAAATGCATAAATAAATAATTAATCTATCTCCAAGTTTTGCAAGGTTTATCAAAAAGATCGTTTGTAGTGCTACGCACACTACGTGCTTAGGTACAACAGTGCTCGAATAAAGAACAGTACACTCTTAACTTCTACTATGGGCACTTAGAAAAATATTCTAACTTCCAAATGACAAAACTGCAAGAGCTCTACTACAACTATGACAAAACATGTCATAAACACAGCGGGTGAGCATATATTTATAGGTGAAAACAAACACTACATCGATGAGGTCATGTCAACTCATCAAATCATGTGTCTAGTCTATGCAGCCAATCCATGATTCATCACATGACTATGCTCAACTACATTGTATCTATGACATCATAGAATGAGCTACACTATTACAACTACATCATTAAAATAACCATGATTTATCATATAGCTTGCATTTTGTTTTTGTTTTTTTTTCTTTTAACATTGTTGGAATCATACTAGATTCATCATTGGTTGCAATTAATGTATAAGGATTAGAGATTAAATAAATAGCATTATAGTTAACAATCAAGAGATGTACATGTAATGGTTAATTTTTCAAGTTCTCTGAAACTATCTTGTTGGTTATATGTTCTAAGTGTACATATATGGTAAAATAGTTTCATATTTGAACACCCTTTTTTTAACTTCTATTATTCTATAATTTTAATTATACTTAATTTAATTGCTTGTATTTGGAGCTATTGTGACACAAACTTGCAACCTTTACCTAAGATAATGAGCTATGCACTCGAGCTACATATTAAGAGGATGAGGTGTTAGCCTAACGAGCTAGGTCTTGGCCTAGTAACCCCAAGTCACAGGTTCAGTTCTACTAGGTTGCATTGAGCAATAAACTTCTATGAATCTTGGAGTGCACCTATGTAATTAATTTAGGTTCCAACACCTATTATTTCTTAATAAAAGAAGTGCATTAAGCAACATGGTATAAATACTTATAGAAAATGACAAACCAATTATAATTATTAATTACTTTTAATTTAGGAAAATGATATTGTTTATTTAATATATTAATTATGATATGATACTTAAAATTAATTTACATTTCCACTCATGATAAATGGTACTCTAACGATCCCTCTTTGGATCACGTCCCAATTTTAAAGTAAGTAATTTGGCTTTTATGCAAAGCATGTGGATCCGGTAGCAGTTAAGGTGGCTACAAATATGATAGTATTTCTCAAAAGGCTTCATTTAATTGATGGGGTGCAGTTATTTATATGTTTGCTATTGTGAAACAAATAGAAAGTAAAATTTCCAAAGCTTTAATGTCCTCCTCGCTGTAAATATTTGAAAGACAAAAGCATATCCTATCTTAACGGAGTCAAAATTTGAGCTTATTAAGATATTCCAATTGGTCCGTGATCTTCGGAAATCGGAACACATGAATGTGCCTGGATTAATTTTAGAAAAGCACGTATAGATGGCCTAAATACATGTAATAAGGCCATATAAACAGCACCTTAATTAGGCACAAACTAACTTGTGCCCTATTTACCCACCTATAAAAATCTGTTTATACCTTGATAGTGAGGAGCATTGGAAGAAGAGAAGGATCCTAGGGAATTCCTGGAAATAGTTTAGAACATCATGTGAAGCCTTCCTTCTTCCTAGATATGGCTATTTCTGTTTTCTATCATCATTCCATGTTCATTTTGGAATATATGAACAGTGTTTTGATGGATATTTGGAACTAAAGCCCTCAATCAGGAGGCATTTTTCACAAATGTGTCTTCAAATTGTGGGAGGTTTCTCCACGAAGTTTGTCTATTCTGAAGTGATTTAAATTGTTTACAAATATTTATGTGGGTGATGATTTAAGATTAAGTGCATGTTTGGTTAGAAGAACACTTTTGTCACATTCCTAATTGTATTTCTCTAAGTTAGTGCAAGAATTTCTATCACATCATGTTGTTTGATTTACCCCATGTTTAGTTCCCCGGCAACGGTGCCAAAATCATGTTCTAGTGAAGATCAGTGCTTGATATTTATTGTATAAGTCAGCTCATCTAAGACTAACCCACATCTTGTATCTATAAAACCTTGTGTTGATTGATTGTTTCAAGACATCAGTTTCATGGATGCTACATAGATGAGATGTAGAATCTATAGCATGGATCGAGTTGGATCATCCTTTTGGCACCACTGCGGGAAGCCAAACATGGAGTAAATTAAACAACATGATGAATTAGAAAATGCTACACTGAAAATAAGCAAAGATGGTACTGCTAGTTAGTTGATGTAGGCAATAAGGATGCAGCATTACACTTAAGAAAGAAGAATGATCTTTCAAAGCCAACTCATTATGGAGAAGCTGCTTATGATGTAATTGATAGCTGCCAATTAATATGAAGTTCTCTTTTCTGAAGATTATTTTAAGCCAGTTGCAAATATTTCCTTTCTGCTATGTTCGGTATAAATGATGTCATAAGAAACTTCATGTTTTTTAATATGCATGGGCACCAGAGAAACAGGATGCACGTATAATGGAAGACTAAAATTTAATGATTTTTCAGACATACAAGGCATTTAATTATATTATTCAGTCTCTAGCAGGTTCCGATGTCACTGTCCCACACTATGCAAACCTGACATCGATACCAAACATTAGTCTTTCCTGCCATTATATTTTGCCATTTAGGAAACCAACTTCCCTGGAAACCTGGTTTTTGTGGTAATTTCGTCCTAAAATGCTTAAGGTTATGTACAAGCAAGTTGTTGACATCTATGCAAGGAGCTAGAAAGGCTTATCAGGTGATAAATTTTAATTATCTGTTCATCTGCCATATCTTTTTTGGCTAGAAGATATGCCCAGTTTCAAAGGCATCTGATTTCTTGATCCACTACTGTTTTATTTCCTGGAATCACTGAATGATCATTTTGTTTATAATTGAGATCGTTGATAATTTTCAAATATTGGCTGCCTCTAATTAAATTGTAAAAAAAAATTGTGCAGAAAAATATTGGCCAAAACATGCATCTAACCAAATTGAACAAAATTAACCAGAAATAAATCAAAAATTGACCTCCAATTTTTTATGCTTTTATGTGAACTTGTTTCGAAAAGTGCTTTGATTCTTCTATCACAATAATGCTCAACAACAACAATGATGTATGTAAACTCTAAGTATTTGTGTTAGAGAGCAAAACTGTAGTGATATATTCCGATTTCATTTGTTCTTCCACCAAGAACATTTTATAGGCTAGAATATGTTACCAAAGATTAACTTTTATTTAAATGGAAAATATGAGACTATTCTTGTGGAAACTGTTACAACAAATTTAATTGGTTTCTATTTTGGAATAGTTAGTTTTTCATTGTGTGTTACATTGAAACTTTTCTTAACCCATTTTCAATTACATTGAAACTTTTTGTGACATGGAAATAGTTACATTGAAATTTTCCGTAAAGCATTTATGGTTACATTTTCACACTTGGCCTCAATATTTAACCTACCCAAATTTCAAAAAATAAATACATAAATCATGGGAGTAGTTCATCTAAAGTATTATCTATTATGTATTACAATGTATTGTTTATTAAACTTAATTCAAACTTTATGAAAAAAACGCATTGTTTATTTTAGATCCTACCATATGTGAATTTTCTTTAACTAGCTTAGATATATATATATATATCTATAAATTGGCCAAGATGATTTTTTTAAAAAATGATGTTAACCAAGCCCAACTACTAAACCAGGTAATAAGATAACTAAAAACGGAATCACTCATCCCTTCTTTATTTCTCTACCACTTAACCAATTTAGTTTTATCCTCTCAGTCAAGTTTGCTCTTTTNTGTATATGTTGATAAAGGAATACATTGCACAATTATTGCAACAAACATTACAAAGTTGTATAATAGGATTGAGTAAAAAGCAAAATACAATGATAAGTATGAACTTAATATGCTTAATTCTCCAATTAAGCAAAACGAACTTCCTGTGCAATTCTACTTTGGAGATGTTTCGCATCTAAAATCTTTTTGTATCTTTGCACATACAAAGGAAGATGAATCTTTAAAGAATCAATGGTCTTGACTCCAAATAATGTAATAAACATTAGACCCGTAAGTTCTCTTATGTAGTGGTTTCCCGGGCTATGAGTAGAATTTAATTATTTTTTTATTTTTTAAGTTATCATGACTATTTGCATTCCAAATAATATATACTGATAAACATAAATTGGTTAAATAAAAGTTTATATATTTCGTATATGTTGATGAAGGAATACATTGCACAATTATTGCAACAAACGTTATAGGGCTGCATAATAAGATTGAGCAAAAGGAAAAATACAATGATAAGTGTGAACTTAATATACCTAATCCTCCAATTGAGTAAAACGAACTTCCTGTGTAATTTTACTTGAAAATGTTTAGCATCTGGAATTTTTCTATATCTTTGCACATGAAAAAGAGGATGAATCTTTAAAGAATCAATGGTCTTGGCTCTAGATAATGCAACAAATGTTAGACCCGTAAATTCTCTTGTGTAGCGGTTTCGTGAGCTATGAGTAGAATTTAATTATTTTTTTATTTTTTTAAATTATCATCACTATTTGCATTTCAAATAATATATACATAAATTGGTTAAAATAAAAGTTTATATATTTCGTATATGTTGATGAAGAAATACATTGTACAATTATTGCAACAAACATTACAGATAATCTATAATAAGTGTAAACTCAATACGCCTAATTCTCTAACTGAGCAAAACAAAATTCTTGTGCAATTCTACTTTGGAGATGTTTTGCATTTGAAATCTTTATGTATCTTTGCACATGAAAAGGAGGATGAATCCTTAAAGAATCAATGGTCTTGACTCCAAATAATGCAACAAACATTAAACCTATAACTTTTCTTGAACCAATGTGAATAGTAGCCTTATCTAGTGTTATTCCTTAAGATTTATGAATAGTCATGGCCCATGCCAACCGTAATGGTGACTGACGAGATACTCCTTGGACCACAGGTATAATTGGCACATGATGAGGATTACCATTATCAAAGGCACATCCCATGTAGGAGTCAAAATCAACAATAACGTATAATGGTAATGTAGGTGGCTATTTACCTTAAGGATACATAATACTATGAATCATGCTAAGTGCACCATTCACCAATCCTGCTTTAGGAAAAAGGTTAACTGTAAGCATTACCCTTGTACCTTCACATATAAGCAGAGATTACATTACTTGTTGCAGTAGATAATTGTTGCACTACTTGTTGCAATAGATGGTTATTGTTGCTGATCTTGAAGAAAGTGTTCTTCACCTTCTCTATTAGGACTAATAGCAGCAAAATCTATGTTTCTAAAAACACATGAATTCCAATATTGCACCTCTTAATCTTGTGACACAATGCCTAAGTTCAATATCTATAAATACTGCATCACACCATAACCGTCATCACCTTAACCGTTGCCATGATTGTAACCGTCATTGTAACCATAATCGTCATCATTTATAATAATAATAAATATTCAATATTACCCACTATTTATAATAATAAATATTCATTATTACCCACGTCAGGCCCTACATGTGAAAGAATACGAAGAGATGAATGAGGAGCCTAAGGGTTAGGGGGCATCAATTGAATAGAGATTCGGCTCCCCTATAGTGACTCTTTGGCTCCCTTGCATGTGGTGTGTGCATGTGAGGGAATACAAAGAGACGAATGGGAAGCTCAGGGGTTAGGGGGCATTAATCGAGTAGAGATTCAACTCCCCTACACTAATTCTTTAGCTCCCATGCATGTGGAATATGAAGAGATCAAACTAAATTGGCACTGCAACATATATTTGTAATGCGTATTCATTCGTAGAGATATAAAAAATCACGTTACAAATGCATAAATAATGTTATTAGTATATCACAGGCTTTTGTATATTGACATTATTGTTACAATGGACAAGATATGAATTATGCTAACACCTCATTCATAATTATTATATTATAATTATTATGGAATCCAATAAATGTTATGAGATTATTATAATTAGAGAAATAATCCATAATTATAATCTAAGATATTATGGATTATAAAATTCATTTGAACAATAAACATTTCATAATAAACAAAGCCAAGATATGATGAAATATTACTCATAATCCATAATTTTAAAGATATTATTTATTCATTCATAACGCTAACCCATAATGATTATATCTTGGTTAGCATTATCCATAAGATATATATAATGAAATGATTATAAATAACTGACTTTATTTATGATGAAATGTTTATAATTATTATATATAATCATTTATGTTTATGATTATAAATATATCATTATATATAACCGAGATTATGAATAACCAAGATAAATATAATCATTGGCTCCCCTACAGTGACTCTTTGGCTAGGGAAGATTTATAAATAATTGCTTATTTATGATTATGTTAAGACATGTGCATCGACAGAGAGCTCGTTGCCATTTTCCTCAGCATTAACTAGGATCATCACAGCATGATCTTGCTGGAGATCTTCCCAGGGTCTAGGCTACCAGAGGTGCAAAAGTTCTAGTTTTTAAAATTTACCAGGTTAACAACCATATCATCCATTAGATTCCATCAATCAAAGAATATGTATATAGAGAAAAGGTCTCACTACATGCTAGAAGGTAAGAAGAAATTATCAAATTTGAACTCTTTAAGTCCTCCCAATAAGTAGGAAAAATTGTTAAAATTATGACGAAGTTAGGCTGACATCTCAAATTGGTTAATAATTTTCATGTGCTAGCAAAAATGCTAATGCTTTTGCATTTTATTAAAATGCATATTGCAAACGAAAAAGCAATCACAATTGTAATAATAGAATGCATCTACTCCATGGTAACTACTTAATTTCAAAATACAACCATAGAAATGATAAAACCTACACAAAATATACAATGAGATAAAAAGAAAATGAACTTACAAATGCTCCTTTACATTGAAAAAAGGTGTAACAAAAGAAGATTACTCAAGATAGTAGCAAAAAATTACAATTTTAGAATTCCTTGCCACTCTAGAAAGCATTGAAAAAAGAATAGAACCAAATTTTGAAATGTTTTTACATTGGGAATGCAAATGTATAGGAAGGCATGCTAAGTACTGCTGACAGAAGAGCTCAGCTTGAAGTGAAACTATGAAAATTACACAAAATCATCAAAATGTAATGTTCAACACGTTATAATTCACTATAAAAATTTAACAAAAACACACATAAAAAGACTGGAAGAAAATTTATTTCTAGAAAGAGATTCCAATAACCAAAGGCTATTGTTGACACAGAAACTTTAGAAGACCCTTCCCCTCAGGCTACAACTTCAATTGTAGCCATTACCGTCTTTCTTCGAATGCCTTTGGCTCTACCCCTCATCCTACCCCTACCTACAAAATTTTATGCTTAAAACATACATTCAAACAAAGCTACTCAAGAAACATATTGGCCTAATTCATATATAAATTTTATCTAAAAAAAAGAAACCTAAATGAAGGGATTTCTTAGCTATTATAACAAAAATTGTATTATGATTGTCGATAATGTGTGCATGTCATGGCCCTTGGTGTTAAGTAATGATCCAACAAGGGCCAACTGGCCTACTGCCTTATTGTTACCTTAGTTAAAGAAGCACATGTTGATGAGCTTGTTATTATAGCTGAAGCATGGGCCACCATCGTAGGTGCCTTTCCGATGCTCTGGTAGAGCTTTGAAGTTGGCATCATTGAAGCTGGTTTGGTTGGGCCAGGTGGCCTACAGCAGCTGTTGCAAACGGAGACGGAGACAGAATGGAAATGAAATTCTCATTCCCATTCCCATTCCCATTCTGCATTTGGTTGTGTTTGGCCTTTTTATGTGTGCAGCAAGAATATGAAAAGCTATGGCTCTTTGGTTCACATTCTGAGCAACGGGAATATGAAAAGGTGTGGCTCTTCGGTTATGTTTTTTTCTATTTCATGGGATCTTACATGGTGCGTGACGTGGAGGGTGACAAATGCACTCCCCCTTCCCCCCCTATCCTGTGAGACGAGTTGGCCTCTCGGCCAAAATAATTGTATGTGCAAATTAAATATGAGAAAATATCACAACTGAAGTAAAGTTTTATTAAGACTATAAAATTGTACATACAAACAAATTATATTATGGAATCAAGTCCCATCTAAAATACATTATCCTTAAATAACTTTGGTGGCATTCCTTTTGTCAAAGGATCAGCTATCATCAATTCAGTGCTTAAATGCTTAATGATCACTTTGTTTTCCTTAATACATTTCCTTATGGCTAAGTACTTTATCTTGATGTGTTTACTTTGACTGTAACTTTTATTATTTTTAGTCATAAAAGTAGCAACTAAATTGTCACAAAATATTTTTAATGGCCTAGATATATAATCTACAATTCTAAGACTTAACATGAAACTCTTCAACCATACACCATGTGAAGTAGCCTCAAAACAAGAAATGAACTTTGCCTTCATTGTGGAAGTAGCAACCAAAGTTTGCTTTCCACTCCTCCAGGACACAACTCCTCCAACCAGCATAAAAACATAACCAAATGTTGATTTCCTTGAATTAACACAACTAGCAAAGTCTAAATTAGAGTAGCCAATCACCTCCAAATTGTTAATCCATCTATGCTTAAGCATGTAATCTTTTGTACCTTGAAGGTACCTCATCACTTTCTTTGTAGCCCTCTAGTGGTCAATGCCTAGATTACTCTAATATTTGCCTAACATTTCCATAGCAAATGCAATGTTAGGTCTTGTGTAGATGTAAGCATAAGTCCAGCTTTCAATAGTTGAACCATATAGAATGTTACTCATCTACCTTTTCTCTAAATCATTCATGGGGCACTGGTTCAAATTAAACTTGTTACCCTTCACAATGGGTGTTATACTCAATGACAATCTTTCATTCGAAACCTCTCTAAAACTTTATTAATATAGATTTCTTGTGATAGTCCTAAAATATGTATAGATCTGTCCCTATGGATCTTAATGCCAATGACATAAGATGCCTCACCCATATCTTTCATGTCGATGTTCTTAGAGAGAAATTATTTCACCTCATATAGAAATCCATTATCATTAGTGGCAAGAAGGATATCATCCACATATAGGACAAGGAAATAGATTTTGCTCCCATTGACCTTCTAGCATACACATTGATCCATGATGTTCTCTTCAAAACCAAATGAAGTGATGACATCATGGAATTTTAAATACCATTAACGCAAGGCCTATTTTAGTCCATATATGGATTTCTTAAGCTTGCAGACCAATTGCTAAACACCACTAGAAGAAAATCCTTATGTTGTTTCATATAAACCTCTTCCTCTAAATCACCATTGAGGAATGTCATTTTCACATCCATTTGATGTAATTTGAAATCAAAATGGGCAACCAATGCCATAATCACATGAAGGAAGTCCTTCTTAGATATAGGAGAAAATGTCTCTGTGTAATCTATTCCCTCTCTTTGAGCGAACCCTTTAGCAACAAGTCTTACCTTATATATTTTAATGTTGCCTAATGAGTCTTTCTTTCTCTTGAAGACCCATTTGCATCTAATGGTTTTTACACCATCAAGCAACTTGACAAGATTCCACACTCCATTAGATGACATAAAGTTCATCTCATCTTTCATGACATCATACCACAAGTTAGATTCCTTACAACTCATGGCTTGTGAAAATGTTCCAGGATCATTTTCAACTCCTATGTTGTGGTCAGACTCCTATAGATACATTATATAGTCACTAGGAATTACTAATCACCTTACTCTAGTAGATCTCCCTAATTTTGGTTCATCATTTTCCTGAGGACCATGTTGTTCAACAGGTTTTGGTTTCTATTGTTCAGCTAAATCTACTACTTCTTGATCAACAGTCTATGGAACTTCAATGATTTTTTGTTGTTCATCATGCATTTTTGCTCTAGGTGTGTTGTGTACAGTAATCGGTCTATCACTTGAAGTAGAGGGTTGAGCGTTTGCATGATCTTTCTCAGGAATAGTGTTGCAGGATCGATTGCTCCCACTAATCAATGCATTCTCAAGAAATTTAAAATTCCTTAATTCTAGAAACCTAGTAGTACATGATGAACAATAAAATCTGTATCCCTTAGATTTTTTGGCATATCCAATGAAATACCCACTTATGATCCTTGGGTCTAGCTTCTTTTCTTGCAGATTATAAACTCTTACTTTAAATGGGCATCCCCAAACACAGATATGTCACAAAGTTAGTTTCTAACCTTTGCATAATTCAAACGGTATCTTTGAGAAAACCTTAGTTGGAACTCGATTTAATATAGACACAGTCATCTTTAGAGCTTTAGTCCACAAGAACTTAGAAAGCTTAGAGCTACTAAGCATACTCTACACCATGTCCAACAATGTTCAGTTTCTTCTCTCTACCACACCATTCTGGTTTGGACAACCAAACATAGTGTACTGGGCAACAATCCCATGCTCTTGAAGAAACTTAGTAAATGGACTAGGCACTTGTCCATCATCAAGTATATCTACCATAGTATTTACCACCTTTATCAGATCTCCCTATCTTTATTTGCTTATCGCATTGTTTCTCTACTTTAGCCTTAAACACCTTAAAGGCATCTAAAGCTTCGTTCTTATTATGAAGTAGGTAGAGATACATATATCATGAGTAATCATCAATAAAAGTAATGAAATACTTTTAACCATACGTGTCCATATCTAGACTACAAATATCTATATGTATGATCTCTAATATGTCTAAACTCCTCTTGGCATCTTTCTTTGACATAATGGTCTACTTTCCCTTTATGCAGTTCACATAAGTGTCAAAGTCAATAAAATCTAGAATACTAAGTACTCCATCATTTACGAATCTCTGTCTTCTCTCAATAGAGATATGTCCTAATCTATGATGCTATAACATAGAGGATTCTACATTCATAACACATCTCTTAATGCCAGCACTATCATGAACATGCATAGAAGTATAAGAAGTTTCATTTTATAAACTAATTTTGAAAAGACCATCTGTCAATGTACCATTTCTAATGAGCTCATATCTATGATATAAATTGAATGTAGTGTCTAAAAAATTAAAGGAAAATCCCAATGATACAAGCCTTGAAACAGAAATTAAATTCCTTGAAAAACTTGAAATATAAAATGTCTTTACCAACTCTAAAATAAAACCACTACTTAAAACTAATTTTCATGTTTCGACTGCCTTCACACGTGAGCTCATCTTGTTGCCTAAATAGACGCACAACTCACTTTCCACTAACTTCCTTAGGTTTTGCACCTCATGCAAGGAATTAGTAACATGGATTGTAGAATCAGAGTCAATCCACCATGTGTTATGACCAACATCAGTCATATTAGATTCAAAACAAACAAGTCAGAATTGAGTACCTTTTGTGCAAGCCATTTTTGATATTCAGGACAATCCTTCTTTACATGTCCTTTCTTCTTATAGAAAGAGCATCTAGATTCCTTCTTAATATCATCTTCTGCCAGTAGTTCATCCTTTCACTTATTCTTGGCTAGCCCCTTATTCTTTCTTTTTGTAGCCAGATGCACACACTCTCTCGCTTCCATAGCAAGTCTACCCTCTTCTTGTACATACATGATCATTAGTTCATTAATTGACTATTTTTCCCTATGTGAGTTATAAGAAATCTTAATGGGTTTGTACTATTGTGGGAGTGTGTTCAAGATGTAGTGCACAAGAAAAGACTCTAACATCTCAACCTCAAGTGTTTTTAGTTGAGCTGCTATATCTCTCATTTACATGATGTGCTCACACACACCATGAATTTCGGTGAGCTTCATAGATGAAAATTTCATTATTAAGGTGCTAGCCAAAGTTTTGTTTGATGACTCAAATTGTTCATCAATTACTGTCATTAAAGCTCACACATTGTCATATTGTTCTAATGAACCACACATACCAAACAAGATCTTGGTCTTTATGAACATGACACACAAGCGATTAGATCGCTCCCATTTTTCATAATGACCAACATCATCTGCTTGGATAGTTTTTGTAATGGTAGGTGTTTCATCCTTATGAATAGCATAGCCAATGTCCATTTAGCCTAAATGAAGGAGAGTTCTTTCCTTCCACACCTTAGAATTATCACCCTTTAATTTAGAAATGTCACATTTAAAATTATAGTAGTTCATAGGTTGTATAACTGCATAAATTAAAACATGCTTATGTCACTAAATTTGAGGTTAAAATACTATATGACATGTTCACCAATGTAAATCATGCATAAAATATGAATCAAATGACATAAAAATTGCCTATGGGCTATATTTTTAATTCAAACAGATTCATATATCCTTATGATGAAACTATCAAATTACATCCCTTTTCTTAATCCCTATGCATAAATTAAGAAAAATAATTTAATACATCATCCTAACTAATCATATTAAATATAATAAAAATTCCTATGGGATCAAATCTATTATATTACAAATGATTATTTACAATTTAATGTTTGTTTACCATATGTGATCCAAAAGTTCTCAATAAATAATTTTGCATAATTAATGTTGTGGCTACTCTCTAATTATACAAAATTATACGTATCACTAATCATAATTTTTATGCAGAAAAACTATCAACATGTCACTTTATAGATATATATAAAAATTGCTTCATTACTTTGACAAATTTTGCTATTCCAGTGGCAAAATGTTTATTTTGGAAAATGTTGCAAATATGATGATTCATCTAGATTTTGAGCATCCCATGCAAATAATGCAAATATGACAATTAA
The DNA here is from genome assembly GCA_015680685.1 of Gnetum montanum. Lineage (NCBI taxonomy): Eukaryota > Viridiplantae > Streptophyta > Gnetopsida > Gnetales > Gnetaceae > Gnetum > Gnetum montanum. The sequence continues at coordinate 141,315 of MNCI01022842.1, read as the reverse complement.
TCTAGATTTTGGAACCCAAGCAGCTAAGACCAACTATACTAAATGTTTACTTTCAACACATCTTAATAGCTTCATTTGAGAGAACTGAACAAAAATGCGACAGTTGTAACTTAGCTTTTTTTTATTCAAAGTTCAAAAAAATTGAAAATCCAATAGCAACTTTTTGTGTGGTTTATGTTTGGCTATGAAAATTCAACATGTATCCAAATAACAATACATTATATATTAAGTCCAGCATCTAATGATACCCTGTAGATACTAGAAATACAAAGGTAGATATTTATTAGATACATTCCAATAATAATACTTGGTAGATAATATATAGCATAGCATTGGCCGTTTAGAAAACTTGAAAATAGGCATCAAATTCACACTGCATGAGTGTTATCTTATTTAACTAATAATCCCAACAATGGTTACTGATGAGACGCGACCTGCATGTGCCGCGATATCGCGTACACGATATCGCGTCTTCCCCTGCGATATCGCGTACACGATATCGCGTCCC
>MNCI01022842.1:54864-135243 GCA_015680685.1 Gnetum montanum | reverse complement strand
GATGAGACGTGACCTGCATGTGCCGCGATATTGCATACGCGATATCGTGGCCGCCGCGATATCGCATCCCATGCGATATTGCGTACGCGATATCGCGTCTTCCCCTGCGATATCGCGTACGCTATATCGCGTCCCACCACCATATCTATAAATAAGAGGCAACACTTCCTTCATTTCCCAATCCTGGCTAGAAGTAGCAAAGCTCTGGCAGATTGATCACTCCAGAGTTAGAATTTTTCCCATGTGCCCGCAGTAGGAGTCCTAGAGTGAACAGCTCTTTATTCGAGCAGCTTGTAACCTGAACCCAAGTTGTGTACGGCAATAAAGACGAACTTGATTGGATAAACCTTGCAGTACATGGTTTTATTGTTGTTTATTTACTGCTTTCCTAGTGCGCACAAGTACGACTTGATTACGAGTGTCTACGGACGTGTACGGCTAGTCAAGGAATCGGCTACTTGTTGCAACGCATGAGTACAACTTGATTACGAGCATTGGCTGCTTGGTAACCCAATAGCGTATTCCAGGATTTTGCACTTGGTAATCCTAGTGGTAGTCCAATGTGTACGTCTAGTCAATGAATCGGCTACTCATTGCTAGGCTAGAACGTGTGATAAGTACGACTTAGTTACGAGCACCCACGGGTGTGTACGGCTAGCTAAGGAATCGGCTGCTTATCACACTTAAGCTAAATAGGTGCCTCAGTACGACCACTTCGAGCACTTGCGTTACGTGTGGTGATCCCAGTAACGATTAGCGTTTGGTAAGCCACAGTTGCATAGTTCAGGGTGTGTCCGGTAAGTGGGAACGGATGCTGACGCTAGTTAATTTAGACTTAGGACATTAGTTAGAGTTAGCTTAGTTTCTCAACCCTTTCCTCTGATAGCATAGAAGATAAACCGAAAAATACCAAAAAAATCACATACCTCAGACTTGCTTAACCATACACCATGACACTTACAAGCAAGCCTGGGAAGACAACGAACGATTAACCCCAAGTGTTTCTTGTGGTGTTAAGGCATTTAGTCTACGGAGTTCGACCGGATCGCGCGTGCACGCTCGTATTCTTATGGTTGAGTGTAGGGGTACCTCGCCACTCATCAGTTACTAAAAAGAGAATATGGGTCATAATCGTAAGAAAGTATTAATAAAAAGCCAAAAGATAATATTAATGATCTCATCATTATATAGCTATGACACTTTGACTATATTCAAAGTATTTCTTAGTTTAAGTGACTTAACGAAAGTCTCAATTTTCAAACATTATCTAACACAAATCACAAAATTTCTTTGAAGATCATCCCAACATTAAAGTAATCCAAATGCATTTCATGAAGTATGATAATGAAATTTATAATCAAGGAAACTTGCCCAATGGTTCCATAACATGCCAAACAAAGATGCAGACATTGATTATTACAAAAATAATGATATAGTTTTATCTGTCAACAAGTACATTGTCTTGGATAAGCTGCTACATGTATGATGACACCCAAACAAGTTTTAAGCATCAAGACAGAGAGTTAATAAGCTCTAATACCAAATGTAAGAAAATTTGTGTAGAAAAATATTGGCCAAAACATGCATCTAACCAAATTGCACAAAATTATCAAAATGTGAAATGTGGAAATAAATCAAAAATTGACCTCTAGGCATTGATGCTTTTCTATGAATTTGTTTTGGAAAGTGTTCTGTTTGTTCTATTACTTTAACGCTCAACAATAATGGTGTATGCAAACTTTGAGTGTTTGTGATAGGGACCAAAACTATAACACTATCGTGATGTATTCTGGTACTATTTGTTCTACCATCAAGAACATTTTATAGGCCAAAAAAAATATGTTAGCAATGATTAACTTTGGTTTAAATGGAAAATATGGGACCATTCTTGAAACCATTACAAGAAATTTAGTGGTTTCTATTTTGGAACCATTAGTTTTCCATAATGCGTAAAAGGTTACATTGAAACTTTCCATAACGTAGTTATGATTACATTGAAACTTTCCATAAACGATTACATAAATCCTTGAAAAAACCTATACATAATTAAATATTTTAATCCTTAAAGAGTATTAAAAACCAAACACTTATAAGAATACATAATTAAATATTTTAATCCTTTTTGCTTAAGAGGTAAGGTAAAACCAAAATTTCTATTGTGTTAAATTTCAAAGTTCCAATTTAAATGCATGGAAAGTTGTAGAGGGAATTTTTTATTTTAAATTGCATTTTTATTTAATGTTGCACCAATTTTAATGGTCTAATTTAGAAATGCCTAATTGGAAATGGAAATAGAAATAAAAATGCATAATTACATCCTTGTGAAACCACGAAAAGTCTATAGGACATAATGGTAATATCGTAAGTTAAAGGGTTGATAGTAGAATTAATGATAACTAATTATGCTAAAATTTTAATTGACTATTTATGACTAAGGTACTTGTATGAGAAAACATCACGAATTTACTTTGAATAATTTTGCAGCATGTGGAATAATTTGCAAATGTTACTTCCAAATTAAAATTAATTACTAATTAAAGGTTGCTATTGAGTTATAAACCTTCAAGTTATTTACATTTTCAAGTTGTATAAGTAATTAAATCTCAATGATGATCAATTTTTATATTCCTCGTGAAATTTCATTTACTTTTATTTAGTTAAGTAAAATTTACAAATGTCAATCGAATGCTATTTAACAGTTATTTTGATTTTCTATATTTTTGGTGTATTTTAAATTTGCTAGCTTGAAGAAAAATTTATATTTAAAATTGAAATTAATATAACTTCCACAGAATTATAATTTTAGAGCAAACATTTGATTTCATTCGTAATTAATTTATTAATCATGTTTGTATTTGTTAACAATTTTTTTCTTGGAAACTTTTTTCTTAGAAGTCATTTTCATTGTATCACATCATAATTAGCAAATAGGGGCTTGTAAATCAAAAATGGTAGACATCATTTTCATTCTATTTTTTCTAGGTTAATTACTTAATTTTGACCATGAAAAAGTCTAAATTATTTTGTTTTTTGAACATTGATAAAGTGAGAGAAATTGACACTTTTTGTACCGATTGACAGATAATCATCAAACACATATTTAAGATATGTCATTAACTTTGATAGAAACTATAAAACAAAGTTCTCTATCCCCAACTTCTTTAAGTAATATCTGTAAGTCAAGAAATATTCATAATTTTCTTGCGCATACATCCTATTTTTGTTTAAGCCAGTTTGTTTAAAGATAGGGGTTGGTATTTAACTTCAATACATGTGATGAGTGGCAAGGTCTATGCCCAACCATACGAATCACAAGCGTTCACGTGCAATCTAGTCAAATTCCACAAACTATAGTTATTAAGTACACTAGAGCTAAATAGTGTATGCATGTTGTTCATTCATTGTCTTCCTAGTCCCACTTGTGGAATGCAATTGTATGGTTAAGTGCAATTGAGGCATATGATTTTTATTATTTTGTGTTTTTATGAAATTACTCACCTAGAACAAGAATAAAAGTAAGAGTGATTTAAAAGTAAAAGCGATTAATTACTAAGTAAACTATAATCTAATCTATCCTAACACAAGTAATCATTCCCACTTCTCGAACACATCCTAAACTTCATGCAAACATTGTTGGGCTGTCAAATGCTAATCGTTTCTGAGCTACCAAGTATCACACGTATGCTCAAAGGGGTCGTGCTTGTGTAATTTAACGTTTTGCTTAATTAATCAAAACTAATTGCTGCATAAATAACATTAATATAAATTGCACAAAATAACAATATGTAAATGCATAAGAAAGAAAATCTCAAGTGCTGCAAGGAATGGATCAAAGAGCTTATCTTTATTGCCAACACAATGGTGTGCTTAGGTACATCAATGTTTGAATAAAGATCCATTCACACTTAGACCTCCTGCTATGGGACTTGGAAAATATTCTAACTTTCAAATTGACAAACTACAAAAGTTTCGCTACTTGACTACTAAAAACTTCCTCCCAATTGTGCACTTGGGCACTGTATTTATAGACCTGGGAGTAACCTTGCGATATTGAATGTACGATATTGCATCTTGGGTCATGATATCGCATACACAATATTGTATACTCGATATCGCAACTACCTCGATATCAGAATATTGAAAAACACGACTTATCATACCCCCGAAACTAAATGAAATCTCATTCTCGAGTAAAGAAGACGAACAAGTCCTTTACAAAATATAATAGGGGGTGTAGACTTATTTGATTGACATGCAGAGTGACACAGAGAAAATAGACAAATACAAAAGTGCCCGAGCATATAATATGACAATGGTGTATAACATTGGGTATTCATGACAATAGGAAAGAACACCAATAGATCCAAAGAACATCCAACCCCTCTTGGTAACAGAAGAATGAGGGAGAGATAGAAGAGATCCAGTGGTCATGAACAATCTCACGCGAGTGACATGGTTGCATCCTCCTTGGTGATGACAGTCCCGCTTCCTATCCACACTTCCCACTACAATCAGAAAAAACCGAAGGATTAGTATATATGGTGCAATAGATAATAGTTGAATACCTTGTCTTGTCAATGATTTTATCTAGCCAAGTTTTCATTGTCATAGATTGGTTGCTTGATGTTGTTAGTGGAAAGACTGACGAACGGGTTAAGTAAGAGAAGCGATCCATATAATTCAAAAAAAGCTTAACACAAGGAGTAGTAGAAAGAGGGTATTCACAACAATAAAAAGGAGTTCATTACAAACAGTTATGAAGGTGCATACAATTGGATGACATGGATGGGATAAATAAAAAGAATTTGATTATAACAATGTCTAAGGGTAAAGAACTTAACTTAACCAAACCAAAGGATATGCAAGTGGGTCCTCCCCAAAGTAGGCATAGGCCTTTTATGCCCTTTCATAACTTCAAACCAAGGAGTTCATGGGCACCATGGATGATTAATGGTTACAGAAAGTTAAGTACAAAAAACCCAAAGTGACTGACTAAGAAACCCCACACATCAAACTAGAACATTAAATCAAACATGAAATCGGCAGCGAGTTGAGGCATGAAAAGCATAGATGGATGATAGAGAGAGTGAAATGAAATTCCAAATTATGGTCACATACAGTCCCTTGTGGAGTTTGTGATTAATTAACTTGGTAGGATCCTTCCTTAGTCCAAATCAAAACCAACCACTTTCAGTGACTTCGCATCAACATTCTAAGGCAAGTCCATCCCCTGAGACATAAGAATACTCCTGCAAAACAACCATCATTCTAAATTGGAGTGAAGGTAGGAAGTGAGAAAGGGTCTTAGTTAGAATAGACAAGACAAGTCTCATAACTAGTGCTTGTAGCCCTTTTATTTGGTCTAAGGGGTGTGCTTTGAATTTCCATGTTTTTTTTCTTGAATGGGAACGACACCATGCAAAGACCCATGCATTTTTTGCATTTATTTTTTCCATGGTTTGTGCTTTGAATCCTCATCTTTCTTTCTTTTTTTATTATGATGAGGACCACACCATGCAAGGACTTATTTGACTTCCTAGTATGAAATGATGCAAAATGGTGAGAAGCTTACGAGAACACCCCTGCACATAGGAAAATAGAAAAGCACAAAGAATACTACATCCCTTTGAAGCCACACCCTATCCAAACCTTTGATTCCTTCCCAATTCTGGAAACTACACAAGTCACCAATTTATTAAAGTTATATTAATGAAGAAGAAACTGCACACTTCCAAAACAAGGAAAATCATAGAGTATGTGGATGGGTGCATGATGTGGACTCACTACCTGTTACATGAAAAGAAACCATTTCCCAGTCATTAGTAACAACATTCAAAGTCAGAAACTAGACATCAACAATCAAATTACAAATGAAGAATACCACCATTGAGTAGTGTATTACCATTGTACCTGCCATCTTATTAGCTGAAAAAGCATAGAAACACATCAAACACAAGCAAACATAACCATAAAAGAAAGTAAAAGAATAGACAATAAATATTAAATATATTAACAATGATGTAAAGCAAAAACTAAGGGAAAACCAATAACCTTAAAAATACAAATATGTAAAACAAAAAATGTAAAACAAAGAAGATGAAAACAAAAAGTTGTAAAACCAAAAATGTGTAAAAAAAAAAGGTCAAAACTAAGAAGCCACCTAAGGTATTAGTATGGGTGGCCATATCCCCCATGACTAAGTTGAAAGGGAGAGATCTGAAAGATTGAGCATGGTTGTCCATCTAGTAAGGTGTTTGTTGAGTTGGTTGGCTTGGGCTCATGGAAAGGTTTTATTTGTTGAATGTTGACTAATTATTTTTTGTCTAGGCTATTAGGCTTGTAGATGATCATGGCCCTAGATGGAAAAGTCTCATCAATGATCTAAGGTCCTTCCCACAATGTTTGAAATTTGGTTTGTTGGGGTACATGTGTAGGATTCCAATAGAGAACCTTGTCTCCTGGTTGAAACTTGACTTTTCTTATTTTGAGGTCATAACATTTCTTGTTGAATGCCTTATGCATTTTGTTGGATGATAGAGCCATTAATCAATTTTCGTCTAGCAAGTTGAGGCTCATTAATCATTTGTTTTGTGCTAAACTTAAGTCTAAGTCAAGACCACAAGCTATAGAGAGTGTACGGAGCTCAGATTGAATGGGCAATGTTGGTAGTTTTCCGTACATAAGCTCATAGGGAGAATAACCTATGGGGAGTTCCATGTGAAGTGATAGGACCAAAGGGCATCATTTAATTTAGTGCTCTAGTCCCTTCGATATTTGCTAATAGTTCAAATTAAGATTTTTGTAATCTTCTGATTAGTAACTTCAGCTTGACCATTGGCTTGGGGGTGATATGGCGTTGTGAATTTATGTTCAACCCCCAAGTGTTGCATCAACTTTCAAAAAGTGACACTTGTAAAATGAGTTCCATTATCAGAAATCAACACATGAGGTACACCAAACTTTTTAATGATGTTTTGTTGTACAAACCAAGAAGCAGTTATGGATGTACAGTCGGTGACAGCTGCTACTTTTTCCCACTTGGTATAATAGTCAGCTGCTTCTATTATATATGCCTTTCCATTTGATAAAGCTGTGATGGGACCCATAAAGTTAATGCCCCAAATGTCAAATGGTTCAAGAGGTTATATCCATTGTTGTGGTCCCTCCATTTAAGTTGTCATTCCACCATCCCTCTAGCAAACGATCACAAGCACAGACTAATTAATGTGCATCCCTGAAGATTGTTGGCCAATAATACCCTACCATGAATATTTTTATGGTCGTGCGTCTCCTAGCATAATGGCCCCCACAAGGACCTTCATGAGCATCTTGAAGAATGCGAAGTTGATCCGTATCAAGGACACACCAACGTACCAAGCCATTGGAACAAACCTTGTAAAGGTTCTCATTAATCTCCATGAAATATTTGACCTGATAAAGAAACTGTTATTTCTTTCTAGTGTCCAACCCTTGCGACAGTTCTTGCTTGAGTAGATAAGTGAGGATGGTGTTGTACCATTTTGATTCATCGGGCATTTATGCATTAATAGCACCTACAAGGAGAGATTTGTTAGGGAATTGATCAAATAAAGGGCTATCTTTCTCCTTGTCCTCCCATCTTAGTTGTGATAAGTGATCTACGACCATGTTCTCCACACATTTATGATCTACCATTGTGAGATCAAATTCCTAAAAAATCACGAGCCATCACATGACACGGGGCTTCATCATTGGTTTTTTCATTAAAAATCTGATGGCACTATGATCTGTGTGTAAAAACACTTTGTAACTAAGCACATAGTGCCTGAAATTCTCTAAAGCAAACACCACTACCATCAACTCCTTTTCTGTGGTGGTGTAGTTTACTTGTGTACCTACGATGCTCCGGATTGTGTAGTGAATGTAATATGGATGTTTTTGATCATCCATCTATACAAGCATTTCCCCTAAAACATAATTTGATGCATTAGTTATTACATGAAATGGTTTGGATCAATCTAGTGCTTGAAGAATGGGGGTTTCAACAAGCTTTTGCTTCAACTATTGAAATGTTGATTCACATGCAAGGGTCTAGAAAAATGATGCATCCTTCTTTGTTAATTCTACCAATAGCTTGGCAATTTTGGAAAAATTCTCAATGAATCGCGGTAGTAGCTAGTATGACTAGGGAATGACCGAACTTCTTTGACTATTTTAGGTTGGTGGGTTATCCCTTGGATGACCCTTATTTTTTTAAGTCCACCTTGATTCTGCTTTTGAGATGCAATACACCAAGATTACACCTTCCTGGACCATAAAATGACTCTTTTTCCAATTGATTTAGAGGCTTTTTTTGACACATCTCTTCAACACCTGCTCAAGATGATCTAGAGATTACTCGAATGTAGCTCTGTAGGTCGAAAAATCATCCATAAAAACTTCTACCCTGCTACCAATTTGCTATTGAAAAATGCTGAGAACTAATCATTGAAATGTGGTTAAGGCATTGCATAGACCAAATTGCATCTGTCGATAGATAAAAGTCCCCCAAGGACTTGTGAAAGTTGTCTTTGTCTAGTCTTCTAGTGCAATCTGAATTTGGTTACAACCACTATAATCATCAAGAAAGCTGTAATAGCTATGCTCTAAAATGATGTCCAACACTTGGTCAATGAAAGGAAATAGAAAATGATCCTTGAAAGTTTCCATGTTGAGCAGCCAAAAATCAATGCACACCTATCATTTGCCTCCTTTCTTTGGCACAATCATGAGAAGGTTGACCCACTCACTATCTACGACAGGGAAGATGAATCTTTCTTTGAGGAGTTTTTCAATCTCCTCTTTGCCAATTTGTTTCAACTTAGGGTTCAAACATCGCTACGGCTTTCATTTCGGCTTAACGGCGAGGTCAGTGTATATTCGATGATGGCATATTCTTGGATCTATCCCAGTGAGTTTGAAATATGACCAAGAAAATGCTACTGACCATTTTTCCACAACTTTTATCAATTTTTTCTTCTATCCTACAACAAGCTAGGCATTAATAATAACTGGCCTCCCACTTTTCAAAAATACATACTTCATTCCAATCGGTAACATCTTTAATTCAAGGGGCTCTTGTTTAAAGTTGTCAAGAATTTCCAACTCATCCCAATTGACATTATCATTTACTCCTTTGAAGAGCTGGTGATGAAATTTCTTGAGTTCATCCATACTTGCAATGTACTCATACATTAGGCCCTCAGTTAGTTCCATGCATAATGTACTATTGCTAGCATCAACTGTCAGCCACTGGGTGCCTTCTTGTTTTGTGGCTACTACGTACAGACATCTCTAGATATCAGCTTCTAGTGCACACTACTTGCATGCAAAGATAGATGTTTTCTTTACTGACCATAACTTTTGCACACAATGGCATCCTAAATCGTTGTGCGTGATACATGGAACTCTCTTCTTCTCGATCTTTCCAAACTCATTTTCTTTTGATATTTCCAAGGAAAGATCTCTAATGCCCATTTTGGCATCAACATTACTTAACCACGTCCATCCCATAATGATTGGAAAATCCCCCTTGCAGTTCTCCACTTTGATTACTAGGAAATTAGTGGCATATGACCACCCACAAACAGTGGTGACGATGTCCTCAACCAATCCCAATGGAACAGTGATGGATTGGTCCACCAGCTCTAGCCGAATGTTTCTCTTCTTCAAACGAGGAAGGTTCCACATTGTATACATCTCATGTGATATCAAATTAACACCAGAACTAGAGTCAAGAAGAGCTTTGCATGGCTCATTCCCAGCAATTTGCAAGTAAATTAGGGGACTCCTAGGATCAGCTAATTTTCTGGGTAGGTTACTAGCTCAAATCCAATCAGATACATCATGTGTCAGCATTATGGTATGGATTCGAGAAGGATTTTGGTTTGAAGGGGACTTGGATAAAGAGGAAACAACGGAAGTTAGAGGAGCAAGGTTACCAACCACCAATGTGTCTAAGGGCTTTGGTGGACTGTGAGGTTAGAAGAAGGGCCTTTTCTTTATTCATGGTTCTAGCTCAGTAGATGAGTTAATCGATTATAAGTTAATTTCCCTCATAGAATTTTTTTACTGTGGTTGTGTAAGTAATTCACCCTACATGGACAAAGTAAGCAGTAGTTGTGTAGGAGGAGGAGGAGTAGGTGCAGGAATAAGAGATGCATAAGGGTCGTAGGTGGCATCCCTCCTTGGATGGGTTGATTAGTGTGTTTTAGGAGGGTAGTGGTGAGATTAGTAAGAAGCAATATGACTAAAGGTGTCCCTTGGAGATGAAGGTTGCTAAACATAATAATTGTAGGGATCTAGTTGTTGGTAAGGGTATTGCTATCTTGGAGGTGGCAATGCCCATGATTGAGGTTACTACCACTACTGGTACAATTCATAGGATTGTGGAGGAGTTCCACTTGGATAGTATTGTTGTGGTTGGTGGAACTGTTGAGGATTTCCTTGTGGATAAGGCAATCTTTTGGATGTTTGCCTTTGTGCAAGTCATGGATGCAAGGCATACACCCCATATTCCTACAAGTGTGATATAACTAGACAACATCCCTTAGGATGTTCATACTAGAAAACATTACATCCACCATCATCATCTAAATTGCTATCCGCAACCATTGCTATTACAGTCATTTTACCTTTACCCTTAGATGTGATGCATTCAGCCTTCTTACATCTCCAATGCTCTCGCTCACCACCTTGCTCCTTAGACTCTTCAGCAATTTTTAGAATAACTTGAAATATATTGTCCATAGAGTCCCATAATTGATCAACCTTAGCTATGATTTCTAATTATAATTTTTGGAATGGCAAGGCTTTTTGATTTACCACCACATCTCTGATGAATTCATTCTCACTGTCACAAAATCTAACCCTCTTTTTTAAATAGAAGGGTCTATGTTGGCTACCTGCTCAATTAGTTTTTGGATCCAACAGATGCTTAACTCTGTCAATCTCCCCTGGGCATAGACGCCAAGGGTTTTTCTAATTTCAAACTGTAACTCGTCTACGATATAGCGAAGCTAATCAAGTTGAGAGTATCCATGGCTGAGACACCTATGCAACAAAGAGTAGTATCAACCAATAACAGCATCTAAGGGCTCATGATTCCCTTATTTCCACCCTTGAATTTGTTTCCTTAGATTGGATACTCAAGAGTCTATTTGATATTTTTCATTGAATAGTTCCAACATCGTACTCTACCACCTGATTGATTCTGATTCCAAGGATCGATACCAACTTTCTGCTTCCTTTATAAGTGTCCTTAAAAATAATTTCAACTTTTGCTAGTCATTTTCAATATTTTGCAAGGCACATGCATCCTGGAAGACCTGAAGATGATTTTGTGGATCAACATTATATCCTCCCTCAAACTGAGGGATCTTGTTCATATCAAGCCTCTTTATTCTACTATACTTTAAGTGCTTGGTTGGAATCCTCACAACCTTTGCAATATTTAACATTCTCTAAGTAGTAAGTAGAGGTTCATCAAGGCCATGATGGTGGTGCCTATGATGTTCCCTACTAGCCCTTCTTTCTTGATGATGGGCCTCTCTGGATTGCCCATGTCTTTGGTCATGACTATCTCGATAGTCTCTTCTGTTATTCCAGTCCCGTCGTTCACCTCCATCACAGTTATTTCTTTTATGATCACAATTTGAACCAAATGAAGAAGAAGATGATGATGATGAAGAGGAAGAAGAAGGGGAACTTGCTCTACACTAACACCTATCATCCTTCCTTTTATGGTTACGACCATGATCATGATCATGATCTCCTTTGTCCCCCTTTTCTTGACTTGCTTTTCTAAATCCCTTTTTTTTCATTGAATTCGTTCTGACTAGAACCTAGATTATGGATTGTAGATTGTACATTCTGGTTGAGGGCTCCTTGAACAAAGTCAAAGAGAGAAGACTCACTACAGAAATGGTCTCCTTCATCAATTGGGCCAAGCGAAGGTGGAAATATGTTTGACCCCTTGCCCTTCATAAGCTCATGTTGATGCTCCAGTTGACGATCCCTTAATATTTTTGCTTCAGTGGGATGATAATCCCTTGAGTTGGGATGTCACATCTTGTATTCTCCATGAAGATGTTGAAGCCCATGTCATCCAAGCATTAGCTGGAGCATTGCTAAAATAGATCGATAAGGTGGCAACATAATGTTTGCTTCCATATCGCACAACCACATCAGTTCATCTTGATGCAAGATGAAGGTAAATTCTGGTACATACTCATCAAGATGAGTATATACCACCTAGTATTGTTGAGGTACTTGAACTACCCTGGGAAAAGATGGGCTCCTGTGAGAAGAAGAAATTTTGTGTTAGTAAATAGTGTGCAGTTAAGATTTAATTTAATGATGGTAATAATAATTTTTATTTTTGTAGGATTTGACTCTTCGTGTTCAAACAACGAGGTTACTAAATTTTAGTAGGCTTAAATAGTGTATGAAGAACTACAGTCCCCAGCAATGGTGCCAATGATGAGTGACAAGGTACCCCTACACCCAACCTTACAAATCACAAACGTTCATGTGCAATCTAGTCGAATTCTGCAGACTATAGTTACTAAGTATACTAGAGCTAAATAGTGTGTGTGTGTTGTTCATTCGTTGTCTTTCCAATCCCACTTGTGGAATGCAATTGTATGGTTAAGTGTGACTGAGGCATATCATTTTTATTATTTTGTGTTTTTATGGAATTACTCACCTAGAACAAGATTAAAAGTAAGAGTGATTTAAAAGTAAAAGTGATTAATTTCTAAGTAAACTATAATCTAATCTATCCTAACACAAGTAACCATTCCCACTTCTCAAACACATCCTGAACTTCATGCAAACACTGTTGGGCTATCAAACGCTAATCGTTTCTGAGCTACCAAGTGTCACACGTATGCTCGAAGGGGTCATGCTTGTGTAATTTAATGATTTGCTTCATTAATCAAAACTAATTGTTGCATAAATAACATTAATGTAAATTGCACGAAATAACAATATGTAAATGCATAAGAAAGAAAATCTCAAGTGCTACAAGGAATGGACCAAAGAGCTTTTCTTTATTGCCAACACAATGGTGTGCTCAGGTACATCAATGCTTAATAAAGATTCGTTCACACTTAGACCTCTAGGTGCGTGCACTTGGAAAATATTCTAACTTTCAAATGGACAAACTACAAGAGTTTCGATACTTGACTACTAAAAACTTCCTCTTAATTGTGTGTCTGGGTGCTGTATTTATAGACCCAGGAGTAACCCTACGATATCAAATGTACGATATCGCATCTTGGGACATGATATCGCATACCTGATATCATGTACCCGATATCACGGCCACCCCAATATTGGAGCATTGAAAAACACAATTTATCAGCATGTTTAAACAATCACATATCAAAGTGGAAGATGGATTTAATTCTTTCGAGAAGAGTGCATTTGTAGGTTGTGCAAGTTAAGAGCCCTTGAAGATAAGTTACATGTGTTTCTATGACTATCCATTTAAGACAACATTATAATGTTACAATTAAAAACTTATATGACTTTTTTTTTATGCTCCCATTGGTCCTTGGTCAATTTGTAGATTCTATCTTTAATTTTCATAAAAATGTAATATATTTCCAATAAATCCTATGGGTCTTCAAACATAATAAAGCTTGAAATTCAATTTCAATTTTTAATTTTATTAATTATTTAGCAATAATGAAGAAATTAGTTCATATTTATGCTTGCAGTGTTAGTTTTTTATTTTAAAAAAAAATCCCACGTTTTTTAAAAAGCAATGGGGTATCTTGTCTTCCTTTCATTAGAATCCTCAACCAAGATTCTTTCCCATTTATTGATTATATATGTTGACTTTATCAAAAAAATTTATATACAAATAGATATAAATTTGATAAAAGATAAAAAAAAGATTCTTTCTTTGTTGTTTTCATCATCATCTTAGCCTTGTCCCAACAAAATAAGGTCAAATACATGAGTTCTTTTTTTCCATTCACCTCGATGAAGAGCTAGATCTTTCATTTTTTACAATTTTTTTATATCATCTTTAATTGTTTTTTCCAATGTCTTTTTTAGTTTTCCTTTCAATGGCTTTCCTTGAACAATGATATAGCAATGTTTTTTTTATAAGCTCATTGTCTGATCTTCTTTGTACATGCCCAAACCATTTAAGTCATTGATGAATCATTTAAACTAGTTGTGTTGATGAGCATGTGTTGACATAGCCCCATCAACGTAGCCTTGTTGACACAGCCCCATCAATACATGATTTGATGCATCGATGTAATGTCTAGTCTTGCTTATATAAATGCACATACCCACCGCATGTATGACACGTGATCTCATTAGTGTAGTCGAGTTCTTGTAGTTTTCTTCTACTAGAGTTAGAATATTTTTTGAGTGCTTGTAGTAGGACTTCAAGGATTGTATGGACCCTTATTCAAGCATCAATGTACCTGAACACTTTGATGTGATAACAATAAAGACAAGATTCTTGGAACTCCTTACAACACTTAAGAATAGATTAATATTTCTTTTCATGCACTTCATTATTTATGCACTTTACATTCATGTTTTAGTTAATTAACAAACTTAATAATAACACATAAGTACGATTTCCTCGAACATATCATTAACACTTGGTATCCTAGTGGTGTTATTACTTGGTTCACCTAGTAGCCTAACCCTTGGTAACCCAGTAGCATTTATAACGAGTTCAGGATGCAGATGGTAGGTGGACCCTAATGCTTATGTTAGGTTGGTTAGATTAAGGCACTAGATAGTTAAAATAGTTAATTTACAATTAATTACCTTTGTTTCATACTTAGATTAAATAAAATAAAATATAAATATATAAATAAAAATCATGTGCCTTGGCTTACACTTAACCATACAAGTGAACCCACACAAGTGAAGCCAAGAAGGCAACAGTCACATCTCTAAGACACTATCTTTGCCCATTGGTGCATTTAGGGGCTAAGTCCACAAAATTTGACCAAATTGCAGGTGAACGCTTGTGATTTGTATGGTTGGGCAGAGTAACTACTTGTTGCTCATCATGAGTGTTGTTGTTGGGAACTTAGTCTAGCTAAGTGTGCTACATAGAAAAAATAGTGAAAATCATCTAAAGATGTTGTAAAGAATAATTAACACTAAATCATTAAAAATATAATAATAATAAATGCACACTATTTTTGAACAAAGACTAATATGGCATCATGCTAGTCTCAAGACTAGGGAACCTCAAAAGATGGTTTCCATAGCCAATCACCCAAGGAAAGAAAAATGATAAGCACTGGGAAAAAGATAAACATGGTGATCAGGGTAGGAAACAAAGAAGAGGAGGTAGTAGGCATCATTTTGGTGCTAATTCTTCTTCCTCTTCACCTTCATCACCATCCTCATTATCTTCCTCCTCCAACTTCAATCAGAGAAGCAAAGGTTAGGACTATGGAAAGAGCAATAGAGATCATGATGGAGATGAACGGCAGGATAGAGATGATCATAGATCCCGCCAAGATACCAAAGAGCAAGGGCATGAACATCATAGAGATAAAAGGCACAACAAGACTCATCATAGGCATCATGGCCATGACAGGAGCCACCGCAACTTATATGACTATGATGAGCCTCTACTTGCTACGAGGAACATGCTAAACATTTTAGAGACTATCAGAATTCCAACTAAGCACTTGAAGGATAGTCACATCAAATAGCTGGATATGAATGATATCCTTAAGTTTGAGGGGCTATATAATTTAGATCCATAGAATCATTTGCAAGCCTTCCATGATTCTTGTGCCTTGCAAAATGTGGAAAACGAATGGCAAAAGCTAAAACTATTTCCAAGGACACTCATAAAAGAAGCAAAAAGCTGGTACCAGTTCTTATTGCTGAATCCATTTAACAATGGAGTACAATGTTAGATTTGTTTAATGATAAATATCAAATGTACTCTAGAGTGTCCAATCTATAGAGGCAAATCCAACGCTAGAAACAAGGCACTCATGAGTGTTTGAATGTATCCATGGGCAGGTACTACTCTTTGTTACACTGATGCCTAGGCTATGGATACTCCCAATAGGATTAGTTATGCCATATCATATATGGTCTTTGATAAATCTTGTTTTTCATGACTCTGATATTGGGGTGGCCACGATATCAGGTACACAATACTGGGTATGCGATATCGTGGCCTAAGATGCGATATCATACATTCGATATCGCAGGGTTACTCTCAGATCTATAAATACAGCGCCTAGGCACACAATTGGGAGTAAGTTTTTGGCAATCAAGTAGTGAAACTCTTGTAGTTTATCCATTTGAAAGTTAGAACATTTTCCAAGTGCCCATAGCAAGAGGTCTAAGTGTGAACAGATCTTTATTCAAGCATTAATATACCTGAGCACACCATTGTGTTGGCAATAAAGATGAGCTTTTTAATTCATTCCTTACAGAACTTGAGATTTTCTTTCTTATGCATTTACATATTGTTATTTCGTGCAATTTACATTAATGTTATTTATGTAGCAATTAGTTTTGATCAATTAAGCAAATCATTAAATTACACAAGCATGACCCCTTTGAGCATACGTGTGACACTTGGTAGCTTAGAAACGATTAGCATTTGACAACCCAGTAGTGTTTGCACGAAGTTCAAGATGTGTCCAAGAAGTGGGAACGGTTACTTGTGTTAGGCTAGATTAGACTATAGTTTACTTAGCAATTAATCACTCTTACTTTTATTCTTGTTCTAGGTGAGTGATTCCATAAAAACACAAAATAATAAAAATCTTATGCCTCAGTCACACTTAACCATACAATTGCTTTCCACAAGTGGGACTAGGAAGATAATAAATGAACGACAGGCACACACTATTTAGCTCTAGTGTACTTAGTAACTATAGTTTGTGTACTTTGACTAGATCGCACATGAATGCTTGCAATTCATATGGTTGGGCATAAGGGTACCTTGCCACTCATCATTGGTGCCATTACCAAGGACTATAGTTCTTCGTGCACTATCTAAGCCTAGTGAAATTTAGTAACCTTGTTATTCGAACCCTAAGAGATAAATCCTATGAAAACAAAAATTAATATTATTAAATTAAATCTTAACTACACACTGTTTATTAACACAAAATGTCTTCTTCTCATATGAGCCCATCTCCGCCTAAGGCAGTTCAAGTGCCTTAATAATATCGAGTGGTATATGCTCATCCTAATGAGTATGTACTAGAATTTACCTTCATCTTGCATCAAGATGAATTGATGCGGTGGTGCGATATGGAAGGCAACATTATGTTTCCACCTGACCAATTTTTTCCAACAATGCTCCAACTAATACTCGCATGACATGGGCTTCAACATCTCCATGGAGAATACGAGATGCGAGATCCTGACTCAAGGGATTATCATTCCACTGAAGCACAAAGATTAAAGGGTCACACATCTTTCCACCTTTGCTTGGCCTAATTGATGAAGGTGATCATTTCTTTAGTGATTCTCCTCTCTTTGACTTTGTTCAAGGAGCCCTCAACTAGAATGTACAATCTACAATCCATAATTCATGTTCTAGTCAAAATAGATCCAATGACAAAAATGGATCCAGAGAAGCAAGTGTTGAAGATATGTGTCAAAACAAACCTCTAGCTCAATTGGCAAAAGAACCATCCTATGATCCAAGAAGGTGGAGTCTTGGGACATGGCATCTCAAAAGTAGGAATCGAGGTGGACCCTGAAAAAATAAGGGTCATCCAAGGAATAACCCATCAACCTAAAACTATCAAAGAAGTTTGGTCATTCCTTAGTCACACTAGCTACTACCAACACTTCATCAAGAATTTCTCCAAAATCGCCAAGCCATTGGTAGAATTGACAAAGAAGGATGCATAATTCATGTGGACCCCTACATGTGAATTAGCATTTCAATAGTTGAAGCAAAAGCATATTGAAACTCCCATTCTTCAAGCACCAGATTGGTCCAAACTATTTCATGTGATGACCGATGCATCAAATTATGCTTTAGAGGTAGTGCTTACATAAATGGATGATTAAAAATGTCCATATTACATTCACTGCACATGTCGAAGCATCACAGGTGCACAACTAAACTACACCACCACAAAAAAGGAGTTGATGGCAATGGTGTTCACTTTAGATAAGTTCAGGCACTATGTGGTTGGTTATAAAGTGTTTGTGCACACAAATCATAGCACCATCAAATTTTTAATGAACAAACCAACAGTGAGCCCCCGTGTCATACGGTCGCTTGTGATTTTGTAGGAATTCAATCTCACAATGGTAGATCATAAAGGTATGTAGAATGTGGTCGTGGATCACATATTGTGACTAAGATGGGATGACAAGAAGAAAGAGAGCCCTTTATTTGACCAATTCCCTAACAAAGCTCTCCTTGTAGGTGCTATCAATGCACAAATGTCGGATGAACCAAAATTGTACGACACCATCCTCACTTATCTGCTCAAACAAGAATTGCTACAAGGGATGGACACTAGAAAGAAATAATAGTTTCTTCATTGGGTCAAATATTTCATAGAGATTAATCAGAACCTTTACAAGGATTGTCTCGATGGCCTGGTACGTTGGTGTGTCCCTGATATGGATCAACTTCATGTTCTTCAAGATGCTCACGAAGGTCCTTGTGAGGCCATTATGTTAGGAGATTCATGGCCATAAAAATCCTCATGGCTAGGTATTATTGGCCAACAATCTTCAAGGATGAACATCAATTCCTCCACACTTGTGGTTGTTGCCAGAGGAATGCTAGAATGATAGCTTGAATGGAGGGATCACAACAATGGATACAACCTCTAAAACCATTCGATATTTAGGGCATTGACTTTATGGGTCCCATCTCACCTTTATCAAATGAAAAGGCATATATAATAGTCATATTTGACTATTATACCAAGTGGGCAGAAGTAGTAGCCGTCACTAACTGTACATCCATCACTGCTACTCGATTTGTACAACAAAACATCGTAAATAGGTTTGGTGTACCTCATGCATTAATTTTTGATAATGGAACTCATTTTACAGGTGCCACTTTTCAAAAGCTAATGTAACACTTGGGGGTTGAACATAAACTCACAACACCATATCACCCCCAAGCCAATGGTCAAGCTATAGTTACTAATTGGGAGATTACAAAAATCTTGACGCGTATCATTAGTAAATACTGAAGGGACTATAGCACTAAATTAAATGATGCCCTTTGGGCCTATTTCTCCACATGGAAGCTTCCTATAGGTTATTCTCTCTATGAGCTTGTGTATGGAAAACTACCAACATTGTCCATCCAATTTGAGCACCGTACACTCTCTACAGCCTATGACCTTGACCTAGATCTAATTCTAACACAGAAAGAACGATTGATGAGTCTCAACCTGCTAGAAAAAAATTGATTAATGGCCCTATCATCCAACGAGGCACATAAGGCATTCAATAAGAAATGCCATGACCTCAAAATAAGAAAAGTCAAGTTTCAACCAAGAGACAAGGTTCTTTATTGAAATCCTACACATGTACCCCAACGAACCAAATCTCAAACATTATGGGAAGGACCTTACATCATTGATGAGACTTTTCCATCTAGGGCCATGATCATCTACAAACTTGACAACCCAAATAAAAAATACTTATTCAACATTCAACAAATAAAACCTTTCTATGAGCCTAAGCCAACCAACTCAGCAAACACCTCGCTAGATGGACAACCACACTCAATCTTTCAGATCTCTTCCTTTTAACTTAGTTGTGGGGGAGATGGCCATCCATACTAATACCTTAGCAAGCTCCTTAGTTTTTGACCTTTTTTTTTACACATTTTTGGTTTTACATCTTTTTTTTTCATCTTCTTTATTTTACATTTTTTTTTACATATTTGTATTATTAAAAATATTGGTTTTCCCTTAGTTTTTTCTTTACATCATTGTTAATATATTCAATATTTATTGTCTACTCTTTCACTTTATTTTATGGTTATGTTTGCTTGTGTTTGATGTGTTTCTCTACTTTTTCTGCTAATAAGGTGGCAAGTACAATGGTAATGCACTACTAGATGATGGTATGCTTCATTTGTAATTTGATTATTGATGTCTAGTTTATGACTTTGAATGTTGTTACTGATGACTAGGACATGGTTTCTTTTCATGTAATAGGCAGTGAGTCCACATCATCCACCCATCCACATACTCTATGATTTTCCTTGTTTTGCAACTGTGCAGTCTCTTCTTCATTAATACAACTTTAATAAATTGGTGACTTGTGTAGTTTTTGAAATCAGGAAGAAATCAAAGGTTTGGACAAGGTGTGGCTTCAAAGGAATGTGGTATTCTTTGTGCTATTCTATTTTCTTGTGTGCAGGGGTGTTCTCGTAAGCTTCTCACCATTCTACATCATTTCATAATATGAAGTCAAATAAGTCCTTGCATGGTGTGGTTCTCATCACACAAAAAAAAAGATGAGGATTCAAAGCACACCCCTTGGATGAAATAAATGCAAAAAATGCATGGGTCTTTGCATGGTGTGGTTCCCATTCAAAAAAAACATGGGAATTCAAAACATGGGAATTCAAAACACACCTATTAGGCCAAATAAAAAGGGCTACAAACACTGGTTATGAGATTTTTCTTATCTCCTCTAACTAAGGCCCTTTCTGACTTCCTACCTTCACTCCAATTTGGAATTGTGGTTATTTTGTGGGAGCATTCTTGTGTCTCAAGGGATGGACTTGCCTTATATTTTGTGGGAGCATTCTTGTGTCTCAGGGGATGGACTTGCCTTAGAATGTCGATATGAAGTCACTAAAAGTGGTTGGTTTTGATCTAGACTAAGGAAGGATCCTACCAAGTCAATTAATCACAAACTCCACAAGGGACTACATGTGACCATAATTAGGAACTCCATTCCACTCTCTCTGTCATCCATCTATGCTTTTCATGCCTCACCTCACTATCAGTTTCATGTTTTGATTCAATGTTTTGGTTTGATATGTCAAGTTTCTCAGTCAGTTACTTTTGTATTTTTGCACTTAACTTTTTGTAACCATTAATCATCCATGGAGCCCACGAACTCCTTGGTTTGAAGTTATGTAAGGGCATAAAAGGCTTGTGCCTTCTTTGGGGAAAACCCACTTGCATATCTTTTGGTTTTGTTAAGTTAAGTTCTTTACCCTTAGACATTGTTACAATCAAATTTTTTTTTATTTACCCCATCCATGTCATCCAATTGTATGCACCTTCACAACTGTTTGTAATGAAATCCTTTTTATTGTTGTGAATGCCCTCTTTCCAGTACTCATTGTGTGAAACATTTTCTAAATTATATGGATCGCTTCTCTTATTTAACCCATTTGTCAGTCTTTCCACTAATAACATCAAGCAACCAATCTATCACAATCACAACCTAGCTAGATAAAATTGCCAATGAGGCAAGGTACTCAACCATTATCTATTGTACTATATATACTAATCCTTGGTTTTGTTGTGATTGCAGTGGGAAGCATGGAAAGGAAGCGAGACTATTGTCACTAAGGAGGATGCAACCACATCACTCGCAGGAGATTGTTCATGACCATTGGATCTCTTCTATCTCTCCCTCATTCTTCTGTTACCAAGAGGGGTTGGATGTTCTTTGGATCTGTTGGTGTTCTTTCCTATTGTCATGAACACCCAATTTTATACACCATGGTCATATTTTATGCTTGGGCACTTTTGTATTTGTCTATTTTCGCTATGTCACTCTGCATGTCAGTCAAATAAGTCCACACCCCCTAATATATTTTGTAAAGGACTTGTTCCTCTTCTTCTATACTCAAGGATGAGTTTTCATTCAGTCATGGGGGTATGATAAATTATGTTTTTCATCACTTCGATATCGAGGTGGCCACGATATCGGGTACATGATATTGGGTACACAATATTGCAGTCCAATATGCCATATCATACATTCAATATCGTAGGGTTACTCCTGTGTCTATAAATATAGTGCCCATGCACACAATTTGGAGTAAGTTTTTTGCAATCAAGTAGCAAAACTCTTGCAGTTTTTCCATTTGAAAGTTAGAATATTTTCCAAGTGCCCACAGCAGGAGGTCTAAGTGTGAACAGATCTTTATTCAAGCATTGATGTACCTGAGCACACCATTGTGTTGGCAATAAAGATGTGCTCTTTGATCCATTCCTTGTAGCACTTGAGATTTTCTTTCTTATGCATTTACATATTGTTATTTCGTGAAATTGACATTAATGTTATTTATGCAACACTTAGTTTTGATCAATTAAGCAAATCATTAAATTACACAAGCATGACTCCTTTGAGCATATATGTGACACTTGGTAGCTCAGAAATGATTAGCATTTGACAGCCCAGCAGTATTTGCATGAAGTTCAGGATGTGTCTGGGAAGTGGGAATAGTTACTTGTGTTAGGCTAGATTAGATTATAGTTTACTTAGCAATTAATCACTCTTACTTTTAATCACTCATACTTTTATTCTTATTCTAGGTGAGTAATTTCATAAAACCACAAAATAATAAAAATCTTATGTCTCAATCATACTTAACCATACAATTGCATTCCACAAGTGGAACTGGGAAGACAATGAACAAACAACATGCACACACTATTTAGCTCTAGTGTACTTACTAACTATAGTCTACAAAATTTGACTAGATTGCACATGAACACTTGTGATTCATATGGTTGGGCATAGGGGTATCTTGCCACTCATCAGTCTTAGAACTGAAACAAGAAGAACCCTTGGGGTTACCCAATGGAGACTTTTTGATCTAAGGGTCCATCAAATTCAAAGGCTCATAGAGAAACTGGCCAAAGAGGAAGAAAAGCTGAAATCATAGCAAAGTGCAAAAGAGTATAACAGAGACCCCTCCATCCACAAGAGGGATGTTCATTTCTATGAGAATGAGGAGGAGGCACCACTTGACAAAGTGATGCAAAGGAAAACCTTACTGATTCAAAAATCTGTTATTGAAATATTGGCTAAAGTTGATAAGATGTGGGACTCCTTGGATGAGAAGTTCCAAATTTCTCTGAAGATTACATAGGAATGTAGAAATTAAGGAGATATTGGTCATGAACGAAGGAAGAAAAAGAATGTTAAATGAGAATATCGCAAAGATACGGGTAAAGATGCTACAATAGAGGAGGTTTCAAATTCAAAGATTGATGATGAAGGATGTGACATCTATTAATATAAACATCCTTAAGGATGCTATCCCGTATTTTCATACCTACAATAATCTAAGGTATATGTTATAAATCTTAGATTGGTAAAACAAGAAGCACCCAAGAGGTTGCCTTAACTAGAAGACAACTACCGATGACTATTCCACCAATAAGCCTACTATTTAAGTGGAGCACCACCTTAACCTCAAGAATAGTACCAATAGTAGCAACACCCACAATCATGGGGGATGCCACCTCCAAGGTAGCAGTATCCTTATTGCCAACTTTATCCTTACAATTATTACATTCAACAGCTAGTCTCTCCACATGACTCTTCTAGCCGCACTTCCTTCCCACACCACTACCATCCTTCAAAGTACTATAGAGCACCTTCTCTAAGAGGGAAGTTTCTATTTTTCTTTTATCCTCCACAATACCCATCCACTCCTACACCACCATCATCAACACCTCTACCACCTCCACCATTCATGCAAGATGAAATACCTACCCAACCACAATAAAGAAATGCCATGAGGGTAGTAAATTTACAGTTGGCTCCTTAGCCAAATGGTCCTAAACACAATCCTTATAAGAGGTCATTCTTTAGAACCAACAACCCCATGAAGCCTTTGCAAACACCTATGGCTACCAATCTTACTACTTTAAGCTCTAGGATCCCTACTAAGCAACCTTTAAACCAGAGTGCCCCTCAATTACACACTATCATTTGATCCATCTAGTCATAGATTGGATCAAGGTCGACCATATTCCTAGGAAGAGATCTAATCCTATGAGTCCTCTTATTTACTTATAGATCACTGAAAATGAACAATGTAAGGATCTTTTGTATTTAGGTTCTGATGTTAACTTGATTTTATAAGAGATGTACAAAGCCTGGAACCTACCTCCCTTGAAAAAAGTAACATCAAACTAGAGTTGGTAGGCCAATCCATCACCGTTCATTTCAAGTTGATGGAAGACATTGTGACCACCATTTGTGGATGGTCCTATCCTATTTATTTTTTGGTAATCCATGTGGAGAACTACAAAGGATACTTCCCTATCATCATGCAAAGAGCATGGTTGAGTACCCTCGATGTAAGGTTAGGGATTCGAGACATTTCCTTGGAGATTTCCAAGGAAAATGAATTTATCAAGATTGAGAATAAAAGAGTTTCATGCATCGCATATAACAACACATGGTTTCATTCAATGCAAATACTATGGACCATCAAAGGTACATTACTTTAAGCATGCAATTAGTGTGTAGAGAAGACAGAAATTCAAAGGTGTCTGTATGAGCAACCATTAAACAAGAAGCTGCCTAGTGGCTAACAATAGATAATGAGGCTAGATCAACAATATGCATGAAACTAGTTGAGAGCCTCACTAGCTCCAATGTTGAAAGCATGGACAAATTGAAGCAACTACATCACCAAATCTTTGATGCATAAAGTGAGATCAATTGGGGAGACTTAAAGATCCCTAAAACTTTCAAGTAAGAGCCCCTTAAGTTAAAGGCTCTACTAGTAGGAATGGAATATGCATTTCTAAAAAATGACAAGCTAATAATTAGCAATGCCACTTGCTCCTAAACAAAAGAAGAAATTTTTGAAAGTTATGAATAGATGGCCAATAGCCTTAGCCTGGTCATATCATGAGTTAATAGGAATTGATCCTAGGATATGCCAACACAGAATCTACACAGACTCCTTCATCAAACTAAAGATGTAGCTACAAAGATGCTTGAACATGGAACTCAAGAAAATCATCAAGGAGGAGATTAAACAACTACTCAAGGTTGGGTTAATTTACCCCATTATGGATAGTGAGTGTTGATGAGTGACAAGGTACCCTTACGCCCAACCATATGAATCACAAGCATTCACGCACGATCCGATCAAATTTTGCAGACTTTATCATTTCCAGTGCACTAGCCCTTTAGGAAGTGAATCTAGCATTTAAGGTTAATTATTGTCCTCCCAATTACACTTGTGACGCACGTTGGTATGCTTAAGTGTAATTGAGGCATCCGATTTTTATCATTTTGTATTTTATGTTTTGGATTCTTGAAATGTAGGTAAAAGGAATTGGATTAACTAATCCAAAGTAATTAACTAACTACTATTAAGCTAATCCTAACATAAGTATCTGTTCCCACTTTCTTTACACATCCTAAACCCACGTATCCATTGTTGGATGACCAAA
This sequence comes from Gnetum montanum, assembly GCA_015680685.1. Classification (NCBI taxonomy): domain Eukaryota; kingdom Viridiplantae; phylum Streptophyta; class Gnetopsida; order Gnetales; family Gnetaceae; genus Gnetum; species Gnetum montanum. Next base: position 109,816 of record MNCI01022842.1, on the reverse strand, counting down.
CGCTATGCTACTAGGCGTACCAAACAATAACACTGCTAGATTACCAAGTGAATACATGTTATGCTCGAAGAGGTTGTACTTATGTATTTAATCTGTATAGCTTAATAATCTCATCAATCAATTGCTGGAAAATACTTGCAAAATAATTGAGAATAATTAACAAATAATTAAAAACATTGAATACATAAATAAAAGAGCTAATTTATCCAAAGTGATACAAGGTTTATTACAAAGCTCATCTTTGTTACCACACATACTATCATGCTCAAGTACAACAATGCTTGAATAAAAATCCATACACTTAATGACTCTTGCTACGAGCACTCACAAAAAAAAATTCTAACTTTGGAATGGAAAAAATGCAACAGCTTCACTACTACTGAAATCTGGACTCCCCATAAATGTGGTTGGTAGGTGCATATTTATAGGTGACAGATAGACACGGCATCGATGAGGCATCGTCAACGTAGGTCAAGATGCCTCGACGGGGCCTCATGAATGAGGCCTCATTGATATGGTCAACTGTATCGATGCAACCAATCAACAACAACTCATCATACCCCCATGACTAAATGAAAACTTGTCCTCAAGTTCTTTTACAAAATTGGAAAGATATGGGATTATTGATTAACTTTTCTTTTAACAAAACAAACTTGACTGACTTAAAAAAAATGGAGCGCCCAAGTGTATGGATCAACACATTACAAAAATGGTGGTGTTCAGGACACAAAATTAAACACCATGACACAACTTTTCAAAACTTTGGACAACATGTTCCTTGATGATGTGAAGCTTGTTGGAGAAGATCAGATGGTCCCAAGTGGTGGTGGTTCCTCATGCTCTAAGGGACCTTCACTGACTTCATGCACTAGCGGTGGTTGAGGCAGCTATGGTTGTCCTATTGCTACTACAACTTTAGGTGGAAGGTAGAAAGCATCCAGCAATGCTTTCATTTTCTTCTTCTTATTCCTAGGATCATGCATCATCCACACAATTTTCCCAATGTGGGTTGGAACAGGCACATCCCAATGACATGGGATCGCTGGAAACAACTCCTTGATATTGACAAACTAGGTAGCGAACTATGTGCATTCAATGTTGAACACTCACACTGTGTACTTCAACTCCTGGTAGTCATTCATCCATTTTTCTAGGTCCTCAGCAATGGATTATTGATCTATGAATCATCCTTTGAGGACTTTGAGTTCAGCATTAATAGTCTCAAGCTTTTGCTTAGTGTCCTTGTGATGTTTGAACTCGACCTCATATAGTAGATACAAGCTAGCCATTTGCTTCTCCAATTCTAACCGCGGTCATCTAGCTATTAGCATTGCTAGGTTTGCATAATGAAGATTGGAAAACTCCAGATACTCTATCATCTCTTCAATCTACAACTCCTTCAAGTGAATCTCCGCTTTGATGTAGGCATCAATCCCATCAAGGATGGACTGCCACATCTCTCTTCCTTGTTGGAGTTGTTGGAGGGCTTCATTTACTTTAGCCTTTTTCATTTGGATTTCTTTTTCATTAATTTCCTTTTGTAAGGAAACCTAGTCCCTATAGTGACTTTTCACCCTCTCAAACTTCAGAGCTTCGTTCTTCCAGGTGGTGATTTTGATGTTAGACTTTTGCCACAAGGTGCATACCTCCTCCATTGATAGATTGCAGTTCTCCATGGTCAATTTTCTATATTCAGTGTTGACTCTACCAAGCTACTCCTGCTATTGATGAATGAATTCTTGCATTTTATCTCTTTGAGGATCAACATTTCGTAGGTGATGATTTTTCACAGTCAATGCTTCATTTTCTTAATGCATCTGATTCAAGTCCTTTTTAATTGAATGCATTTCAGCTTCTACCATGGACTTTTTGAAGATGGCCATTACTGCTTCCTCCTCAACCTTTTGAAATCATTTATGAAGCTATTTGATAGCTTCATCTCTTGTCGTTGCTGGGCTAAGAATTGTTTGCTCTGCAAGTCAAGCATGAAGTTCAGCAACCTTCTCAGCCAAGCATTGATTTTGCTCTTAGGTCGTTTCTAGTTGCCCCTCCAAAATGATGCACCTACCCCTTGCATTCAGCAGCTTTGACTGGGTTGCAGTGATGTTCTCTAGAAGATCAAAGATATCCAAAGTCAATTGCCTGATTCCTACCAATCGTTGTAGTAGTTGTTAGTGTTGGGTTACATTCAATTTTCCACTAACCGTGCTTGTGGATGTCTACACATCTTGGAGTGCAAATACATCTAGTATAGATGCTTTCGGTGCATTCAATGCTTCAGCTACATGGTTAGCTACCACTTCTACCGTTGTTTCCTACCCTTGGTGCTGCATCACCAAGATAATTACCTCTTCACCTTCCTCCAACCTCACTGAGAAAGTGGCAACATTCCAAGAGATTTTTGGGAATAGATGATGTGTTGCTAATGATACCATCACCTCCTAAGCATTGGGATTTGACCTCGAAGGCATCTACATTCTTTGGGTAGAGAAAATGGAACTACCCTTCTCCATATGGCTAACTATTCAAGCCATCTCATTAAGGTTACTCATTGCTAGTTGATATACAGATGGATCCACCCCACTCATTCCTACTTACTGCTCTTGTTTACTCAAGGGCTACTCTCAGATTTGTCACAGATGCTCAAGGACTACATGAGCCTCTGGTGTTATCTCTTAAGTGGGTGGTGGTGGCGAAAGATCCTCTTCTCGAATGGTTGTTGGCATTTTGTCTTTCATGATTTTTTCCCAATAGGCCAAGGGAGCATGCTTGAGAGTGTTATTTGAATAGCAAACAATACCTGCCCTCTTGCAAAATTTCCTGATAAGGCATGAAAAGGGAAAGGTCTTCCTTCCACATTCACTCTCTTTGAAGTTCTTCTCAATCTCCAAATAAATTAGCTATGGAAGGTTAATGGGAAATTTTCCACTTAGAGTGGTGCATGCACAAGTGGAGAAGGTAGTCACCTTGCTTAACCTCACCATTGGATTGAGGTAATAGGCCATAATCTTGAAATAAATTTGCTTCGCCAATGTGAGTGTGCCATACTCCTTATGGTCCACCCCGTAGCATCAGTGGGTCCACTCCCTTTTTGCCTCAGGATCACCTTTTGTTGATATCTCTGCCAACTACGTTCCAATGTTTGGCAACCCCAATGCTTGTGCAATGGCCTCTGTCGAGTAGGCCACTTGAACGTCCTTGATTTTTACAATGGACCTTAGCATTCAACTATTCTAGAAGAGATAGGTCTCTCCCATGTACCATTCCCCATTGGTCATGATGATTGGCCACATGGGAGAGGTTTGCAATTGTGTTCTGACATCCTTTGGAGCTTTTTCCAAAAATGGTCTAAAGTTTATCTCTTGAAGAATTGATCTTTGGATCTCTCAGGACTTGATGATGTCTAGGCAGGCTTAAGTCAGAGTGACCTCAAGCCTTGGCACAGGTCTAGGTGCTTCTCCTTGTTGAGATTATTCTATAGGCACTTCTCCTTTTAGAATCTGTTAAATAGATTCCACTTCAGGCTCATCCCAAAGAGGTCCCATTACATGGGTCACCTCTTGTTATTCTTGGCCTTATTCCTACTAGCCCCTTCCAGCTCTAGGTCATTTCTCCCATGGTTGTGAGGGTTCCCCTTCCTGCAGGTGCTTTTGTTTAGGTTCCATCTACAATCACAATAGAACCATGGATTAGCAATAATTATGTAACCTTAAAAAAATTGTGATACCTTAACTCTTGAGGGTAGTTACACTTGGCTAAGTTGTAATTATGGCTAGGTTAATTAACTTAATTGTTATTTTTATTTACGCCTTATCATTGATAAATCATCTCGAAGGTTGTTGGAAGGGTTAACTTGGAAAAAGTTGATGTTTATGTATGATTAAGATTACTAACCCTTGGGGGACATAGAAATTTTTTTTGAAAATTACATCGGAAACCTTAAGGTTTGTGGGCCCTATGATAAACATCTTACCTCTAGTAAGAGCAGGATCAAAAAATGGAGTGATTTGGACAAACAATTTGAAAATTATGGACTCTAGAAGGTTTTGGGCTCTAAAAAATTACAAAAAGTCCCCATGTGTTATGAGCAAATGACAAAAAATTCTAAAGTGTACAGTCGTATATATAGTATTTTTGTATTGCATCGACAAGGCCTGAAAGATGGAGGCTTCATTGACTAGGTCGGGTGCATCAACGAGGCCTCAATGATGCAGTTGTTGACCACCGTTGACTTTGGTCAAACTTTCAAAATACAAGGAATTTTTCAATAAAATTAGGGTAAAATGAAAGCTTAGAAGACCAAGAATAGTATGAAATCATGAGAAGAGGATGTTGAAGTTTATAATTTTGAAAAAATGGAGAAAATTAATTTAATGGATGAATGCAATGAAAGATTGAGTATTGAGCAGTTTACACAATGGAAAATACAAAATATAAGATTGTAGTGATGTCAAAGGTAAGGAACCTTAACTAATCAAGCCAAAAGCTATGCAAGTGGGTCCTTCCCATAGTAGGCTTATGCCCTTTATGCCGATGCATAACCTCAACTAAGGGGTTCATGGGCTCCATAGTTGATTTAATGATCATGACAAGTTAAGGACCAACCCAAAAAATCTACTCAAGAATCCCAATACGTCGGACTAAGACATAGAGCATAACATAGAACTTGGCAATGAGGCAAGTTATGGCAGCATGAATGGATGATAGAGAAGGTGGAATGGAGTTCCAAATTGAGGTCATAAGAAGTCCCTTTTGGAATTGTGGTTAAAATGACCAGAGAAGTTCCATCCTCAATCTAAACCAAAACCATCCATGTTTAGTAACTTCGCATCGCAACTCTAAGATCAATCCATCCACTTGAGACATAAGAGTGTCCCTATAAGACAACCACTGTTTCGCAAAGAGGATAGAGAAGTAGGAAGTGAGAGAGAGGGGGCCTTAATTAGAGGGGACCTTCAAGCATAGATATATGTCTTTCGAGTTCCATAACTAGTGCTTATAGCCCTTTTATTTGTTCAAGGGGTGTGCTTTAAATTTCCATTTTTTTTTATAATGGGAACGACACCATGCGAGTACTTATTCATGTTGAACGAGTGTGCTTTGAATTCCCATCATTTTTTTTTTGTTTTTTTTTCTCTTTTTTTTTAATAATGGGAACCACACCATGTAATGACGTTATTTGTCTTTCTATTATTGGGTGGTATGGAACTGTAAGAAGTCTATGAAAAAACACTCAAGCAAGAAGAAGAGTACAAAGAGTATTGAGTCCCCTTGAAGTCACACCCTTTACAAACCTTTGGACCCTTCCTAATTTCAAAACTACAAAGGTTACTGATTCATTAAAAGTTTCTTTAATGAAAAAGGGACCTCAAATTCCCAAAACAAGAAAAACTATAGAGTTCTTTGGATGGGTGGATGACATGGACTCACTACCTATCCCATGAAAAATAAACCATGTCAAAGTCATCAAATAATAGAATTTAAAAATAGAAACCAGACATTGACAATCACACATTAAGCAGAAACCATCATTAGCAAACAACAACAACAGCATTGTGTCCTATGACAATAAAGTAGATTTATTAGCAAAAATAAGAAAATATCATACTTAATAAAAAGAAACACAAGAAAAAAAATAAAGTAAAATATATAATAAAGTATAAAATAATCAAGGAAATTTAAATGTATTAAAAATTGTATAAAATTAGAAAAATTTGTAAAATTAAAAAATGTGAACAATAAAAAGGGTAGAAAAACTAAGAGGCCATGGTAATGGTTAACATGAATGGCCATTTCCCCCATGACTGAGTTGGAAGGAGGAGATCCAAAAAATAGAACGTGGATGTCCATCAGGTGAGGTGGTAGTTACATTAGCTAATTTTGGTTCTAGGAAAGGTTTGATCAATTATATAAGGTTCCTCCTACAATGTTTGAAATTTTTCCTTTTGAGGTACATGTGTCGAGTTCTAGTAGAGGACCTTATCTCCTAGTTGAAACCTTAGTTTCCTAATTCTAATTTCATGGCATTGCTTGCTAAATGCCTTGTTCACCTCATTCAAAGATACGGCCACTATGTAATTTTCATCTAGCATGGTTAGCTTGATCAATCTTTCCTTTTGTGGTAAACTTAGGTCAAGGTTTAGATCACAGGTCATTGAGAGTGTACGGAGCTTAGATTGAATTAGGAGTATTGGAAGTTTTCCATACACTAACTCATAAGGAGAATATCCAATAAGAATTTTCCAAGTTAATCGATAAGCCCAAATAGCATCATTAAGTTTTGTGCTCCAATCCTTCCTATATTTGCTAATGGTTCTCATTAATATTTTTGTAATTTCCTGGTTGATTACCTCTACTTAACCATTGGCTTGGGGGTGGTAAGGTGTTGTTAATTTATGTTCTGCCCCCAAGCGTTGCATTAATTTTCTAAATGTGTCATCTGTGAAATGAGTTCCATTATTAGAAATTAGTGAACGCAGCACCCCAAACCTATTTACAATATGCTGTTGTATAAGTTTGGTAGGAGTGGATGATGTGCAATCTATAACAACTACCACTTCAGCCCATTTTGTGTAATAGTCAACTGCTACTATAATATATTCTTTCCCATTAGACATGGATGTGATGGGATCCATGAAGTCAACGGCCCATATGTCAAAAGGTTCTAGTGGTTGAATCCACTATTGAGGACCTTCCATACGAGCGGTCATTCCCCCATCACGTTGATAATGTTCACAAGACTTGACAAACTAGTGGGAATCCCTAAAGATTATGAGTTAATAGTATCCTACCATTAGGATTTTTATGGCCATGTGTCTCTCTACATAGTGGCCTTCGTAAGGTCCTTCATGAGCATCCTGGAGAATGCACAGTTGATCTTCATCAAGGACACACCAATGGATCAAGCCATTGGCACACACCTTGTAAAGATGTCCATTGATTTCCATGAAGTATTTGACCCAATGAATAAATTGTTGCTTTTTCCTAAAATCCAAGTCTTGTGGCATCTCTTGAGTGAGAAGATATCTAAGAATTCCATTATACCATATTTCTTTTTTAGGTGTGTGTTCATTGATTACTCTAGTAAAGAGGAGTTTATTTGGAAATTGATCAGAGAGTGGGCTCTCCTTCTCTTTGTTATCATATCTTAAGTGAGCAAGATGGTTAGTGACCACATTCTCAGTCCCTTTTCAATCTACCATAGTAAGATCAAATTCCTGCAAGATCACAAGCCACCGTATTGCATGAGGGCTCACCATTGGCTTATTCATAAGGAAGTGAATTGCACTATGGTCTGTATGTATGAATACTTTGTAAGCTAGCACATAATGTCTAAACTTTTCTAGTGCATACACCACTACCATCAATTCTTTCTCTGTGGTGGTGTAATTTAACTATGCCCTCACAATGCTTTGACTTGCACAATGGATATAATATGGACATTTCCTATCATCCATCTACATGACTACAGCTCCCAAAGCATAGTTAGATGCATCCATCATGATATGGAATGATTTGGACCAATCAAGTGCTCATAGGATTGGTGTTTATACGAGTTTCTCTTTTAATTATTAGAATGCATTTTCACATTCCTTGGTCAAAATGAAACGTGCATCTTTCTTTGTAAGTTCTACCAACAGCTTTTCAATCTTAGAGAAATTCTCAATAAAGTGCCGATAGTAACCAGTGTGTCCAAGGAATGACCAAACATCTTTAATGGTCTTTGGTTAGCGTGTTATTCCTTGGATGATCCTTATTTTTTCTAGGTCTACCTCAATCCCTTTCTATGAAATTTGATGCCCTAGCACAATGCCTTCTTGGACCATGAGATGGCTCTTTTTCCAATTGAGCCATAGGTTTGTCTCAACACATCTATTTAGTACTTGCTCAAGTTGGTCCAAGGCTTGCTCAAATGTAGCTCTATAGGTGGAGAAGTCATCCATGAAAACTTCAACACCACTATCAACTTTTTGTTGAAAGATACTAAGGCCCAAGTGTTGAAATTTCGCAAGAGCATTGCATAGGCCAAATGGCATCTTACAATATGCAAAAGTCCCCCAAGGATTCATGAATGTGGCCTTGGCTTGGTATTTTGGCACAATTTGAATTTGGTTATAGCCACTATAACCATCCAAGAAACTATAATAACAATGCCCGGATATGGTGTCTAATACTTGATCCACAAATGGCAAAGAAGAATGATCCTTAAATGTTACCATATTTAACAACCTAAAGTCAATGAAAACCCACCATTTACCATCCTTCTTTGGTACAATTACAAGTGTACTAACCCACTTACTACCTACGATTGGATAGATAAACCTCACCTTAAGGAGTTTCTTTATTTCCTCCTTAACGATTTGCTTCAATTTGGGATTTAGTTGCCTCTGCAACCGTCTTCTAGGCTTCATGGCTGGGTCAATGTAGATGTGGTGCTAGCATATCCTTGGATCGATTCCTATTGGCTCTAGATATGACCAAGTGAAGGTTGTTGACCATTTATTTACCACTTTCAACAACTTTTCTTTTTGTTCAAGAGTAAGCTTGGCATTAATGATGACTAGTTTTCCATTCTTTAAAAATGCATACTCCATTTTGACTAGTAAATTTTTTAGTTCTAAGGGCTCTTCCTTGAAATGATCAGGGATCTCCAACTCTCCCCAATAGTTATCATCATCTTCATTAAAGAATTGGGAATGGACTTGTTCAATTTTTTCTATGCCTTCCACATATGCACAAGTTAAACTCTCAATTGGCTCCATGCATATTGTGCTACTATATGAATCAACTATCAACCACTAGTTGCCCTCCTACTTTGTGGCTGCTGCATACAAATACCATTGAATATTAATTTCTTATGCACACTAATTGCAAGCCTTAATGTATGTGCTTTTGATTGACCAAATTTTTGCACACAATTGCACTTGTTGTCACTGTACACGATGCATGGAATACACTTCTTCTCAATTTTTCCTAACTCATTCTCCTTAGATATTTTGAGAGATAGGTCCTTTATACCTATTCACACATTGACCGTGCTTAACCAAGCCCTTCCCATGATGATGGGTAAGTCACTTTTGCAGTTTTTCATCTTGATTCCTAGAAAATTAGCAAGATAGGACCACCCACAAACTATGATCATAATGTCCTCTACTAATCCCAAAGGGACTGTAATTGACTGATCTACTAATTCTAAACATATTTTGCTCTTCTTAAGAGGTGGTAGGTTTTAGGCCTTGTACATATCATGGGAGATGAGGTTAACTCTAGAACCAAAGTCAAGAAGAGCCTTGCATAGCTCTTGTCCAACAATCTATAAAAAGATGAGCAAACTTCCTAGATCAGATCTTTTTGTAGGAAGGCTGCCAACCTTGATCCAGTCAAAAATAGCATGAGTTAGCATTACAATGCAAATCCTAGGCTACACTGGGTTTGAAGGATGCTCGAAGGTATTTGATGCAGAGAATGAGGGTACTGGAGATGTAGGGTGATCAGCTGAAATAGATTGTGAGGGTTGGAGAGGACTACTAGGCTATAAGAAAGGTCATTTCCTTGATCAATTATCTAGACCACTTGGTTGAAAGATTGGTTGTGAGTGTACAGCCCTTGTAGCATTTCGTTGTTGCGGCTATGAAGGAATTTCATCTTGCATGGATGGAGTAGGAGATAACTGAGTTGAAGGTGGAGGTGTAGGTGTAGAGGGATGTGGAGAATGATAAGGATATGGATATGGGTTTTTCCCTCAAGTAGATGATGAATGTATTCGATGGTACTCTGGATGGTAATAGTGATGTTGGAATGATGCATGACTTAACGAACTTCTAAGGGAGATGAGTTACTGAACATAGTACCCATATGGATCTGGTTGCCTATAAGGTACTACTGCCTTGGTAGTGGCATTCTTCATGATTGTGATTAGTACCACTATTGGTACTATTCATAAGGTTGTGAAGGAGTTCCACTTGGGTGGTAAGCTTGTTGCTATTAGTGGAACTACCTTAGACTGCCTTGAGGGTAAGGCAATTGTCTTAGAGCTTGTCCATGTGCTAGGTGAGAATTTAATGCATACACTCCAGACTCTTGTAAGTGTGACACCACAAGGTAGCATCCCTTTGGATGTTCATATTAAAAAATTTCACATTCGGTTTCATTATTAGAGTCAAACTCCACAACTTCCTCTACTGCAATAGCTTTGCCCTTACTACTTTGGTAGGCACGTTTAGCTTTTTTTCACCTCCTACGATTACAATCATTATTTTGCTCTTTGGATTCTTCATTAATCTTCAAAGAGATTTAAAAATTTTTATCCAAAGAGTCCCATAACTTGTCAACCTTGGCTGAGATGTTAAAAATAGATTTTTGGATAGGCAAGGTCCTTATATTCACCACTTTATCAAGTGGTGACTCCTCCTCATCACAAAATCAAACCTCTCGTTTCTTGATGGATGGGTCCCTATTGTACTCTTCAGCACTCTCCCTTTTTCATAGCTCACCTTATTCTTTTGCTACTTGCTTAATTAGCCTTTGAATCTAATGAGCTCTCATTTTAGACAACCTTCCTTGGGCGTACACCCCAAGGGTTCTTCTTGTTTCTACCCTAAGCCCATCTATGATGTGGCGAAGTTATTCCCTCTAAGAGTAACCATGGCCATGGCATCTATGTAAGAGTGAATAATATCAGCCCATGGTGGCATCCAAGGGTTCATATGCTCCTTGTTTCTAGCCTTGGATTTGCCTTCTCAAATTAGACACTCTAGAGTACATTTGATATTTTTCATTGAACAGTTCTAACATGGTACTCCATCTTTGAATAGATTCCAGTTCTAAGGACTGGTACCAAATTTTAGCTTCCTTAATGAGTGTCCTTGGGGAAAGCTTGAGTTTCTGCCACTCATTCTTGATGTTTTGTAAGGCACGGGCATCTTGCAAAGCTTGCAAATATGTCTACAAATCAGAATTGTATCCTCCTCAAATCTTGGGATATTGTTCATATCTAGGCGCTTAATCCAACTATCCTTCATATGCCTAGTTGGAATTCTTACTACCTCCACAAGCATACGTTGAGTTACCAGTAAAGGTTCATCATCATCACTGTGTTGATGATGTCGATGATGGTTTCAGCCACCCCTTCAATTTTGGTGGCCTTCACAGTCATTATTATTTCATCAATCACCTTCATCATGATTATTTCAATGGTAGCTTCTATGAGAACTGTCAAATGAAGAGGAATGTTTAGAATTAGATGAAAAGGATGAAGAGGAAGGTGGACCACCACTGCCACCGTAGTGTCTACCATCCCTCTAACACTTTTTACAATCTCCGTCATTAGATCCCTTGTCATTGTGATGTTCACCTAAGTCCCTACCTTGGCTATCACTTTTTCTTGACCTTAGTTTATGAAGTTCACACCCTCACCATCATTAGTAGGGGTGGAGAATCTTCATCTTGAGAACCTTCCAAGGGAGGATCGTCATTGTCCTCTTGATATAGTAGAAACAAGAGGTTAATGTAATGTTTCCCCTTTGTGGCTTCATGGAGACTCTTCTGACATTTATCCCGCTTACATTATGTTTCAATGGGATGATAGTTCCAAGTGTCATATCCATCCACAATGTACTCTTCATGAAGATCTGCTATGTCCAACTTCTTAAGGGTTTTAATTAGCATTTTAGGCATAGATCTATCAGGGGGCAAAACAACATTGCCCTCCATATCACACCATCGCATTTGTTCATCTTGATGTAGGATGAAGGTGAAATTTGGCACAAACTCATCTGGATAAGTGTATACCATCTTGCCTTCTTTGGGAACCAATGGTTTAGTATCATCCAACTTATGAGAAGAAGAAGACATTTTGTAAAACAAAATGAAATTGTCAGTGTGCTTTTATAGTTTATGTATAGTGGAAATGTTATTGACCTTTAAGTTCATACAATGATATTAGTGATATCCACTTAGACCTAAATAGTACATGTTCCACAAACAAAGTCCCCAACAATGACGCCAATGATGAGTGGTGAGGCACCCCTACACCCAACCATACAAATCACAAGCGTTCATCCATGATCCAATTGAATTCCGCGGACTTTATCATTTCCAGTGCACTAGTTCTTTAGGAAGTGAATCTAGCCTTAAAGTCAATCGTTGTCCTCCCAATTACACTTGTGATGTACATTGGTATGGTTAAGTGTAACTGAGGCATCTAATTTTTATCATTTTGTATTTTATATTTTAGGTGCTCAAAATGTAGATAAAAGAAATTTGATTTACTAATCTAAATTAATTAATTAACTACTATTTAACTAATCCTAACATAAGTATCTTCTCCCACTTTCCGTACACATCCTGAACCCACGTATCCACTGCTAGATGACCAAACGCTATGCTACTAGGCATACCAAGCAATAACGCTGCTGGGATTACCAAGTGAATACATGTTACGCTCAAAGCAGTTGTACTTATGTATTTAATCTATCTAGCTTAATAATCTCATTAACTCAATTGTTGAAAAATATTTGAGAAATAATTGAGAATAATTAACAAATAATTGAAAACATTGACTGCATAAATAAAAGAGCTAATCTATCCAAAGTGCTACAAGGTTTATCAGAAAGCTCATCTTTATTGCTGCATACACTGACGTGCTTAGGTACAACAATGCTTGAATAAAGATCCATACACTTAATGACTCCTATTGCAGGCACTCAGGGAAAAAAATTCTAACTTTTGAATGGAAAAAAAATGCAAGAGCTTCACTACTACTGAAATCTAGACTCCCCATAAATGCTTGATCAGAAACATCCATACTACATCCACTGTGCAAGTACAAGCATTGTGAGTGCACAACTGAACTACACCACCACTAAAAAGGAACTCATCAAAATGGTATATGCCTTACAAAAATTTAGGCACTATGTGCTTAGATACAAAGTTTTTGTGCACATTGATCCAAATGCCATCCGGTGCATGATGAACAAGCCAACAGTGAATCCCCATGTCATATGATGGTTGGTGATCCTTCAGGAGTCTAATTTAATAATGATTAAGCAAAAGGGGACTAAGAATGTGGTGTCTGACCACCTATCTTGGCTAAGATGGGATAGCAAAGAGGATGAGAGTCCACTATCTAATCAATTTCTTGATGAACTCCTCTTTGCTAGTGCTATCAATGCTCAAGATACCAAGGAAACAAACTAGTATAATCACATCTTCTCCTATCTACTCACTTAGAAGATGCCAAAGAAATGAAACAATAGTTTCTTTACCAAGCCAATAATTTCATGGAAATCAAAGGTAACCTCTACAAGAGTTATGCAAATAGCCTAGTACGATGGTTTCTCCCTAATGAAGATCAACTTTAAGTCCTCCAGGACACACACAAAGGTCCTTATGGGATCCACTATGCTAGGAAGAGGATGGCTATTAAGATCTTCATGGTAGGGTATTATTGGCCCACAATATTTAAGGATGTCCATCACTTCTTCCATTCCTGTGATAAGTACCAACATGACAGAGGGATGACCACATAATAAAAGGGCCTCAACAGTGGATCCAACCACTAGAGCCTTTCAATTTTTGGGGGATTAACTTCATGAAATCCATCAACCCCATGTTAAATGAAAAGCATACATCATTGTGGTTGTTGATTATTATATTAAATGGGTAGAAACCATTGCCATCATTAATTATTCATCTTTTACACCAACATGGTTTGTATAACAAAATGTTGTAAATAGGTTTGATGTGTTGTGGGCACTAATTTCATATCATTAGACATACTTTATTGGTGCCACTTTTCAAAAGTTCATGCAACACTTGGGGATTGAACATAAACTAACAACTCCATATCACCCTTAAGCCAATGGTCAAGCTGAGGTCACCAATAGGGAAATCATCAAAATACTAAAATGTACAATTAATAAATGTAGAAAGGAGTGGAGTAGTAAACTCAACGATGTTCTTTGGGCTTGTCGTTAAACATGGAAACTCCCCATTGGTTATTCTTCCTATGAGTTAGTGTATGGAAAACTTCCAACTCTTCCCATCCAAACTAAGCTTCATACACTTTTAATGGCCTATGACCTTGCTCTAGACCTAAGTGTAGCCTAAAGAGAAAGACTAATAAATCTCAACACACTAGACGAGAATAGATTAGTGGCCTTATCATTAAATGAAGTGCACAACTCACACAACAAACAATGCCATGATCTTATAATAAGGAAAGTAAAGTTTCAACCATGAGATAAGGTGCTCTACTGGAACCCAATGCATGTACCTCAACATACAAGATTTCAAACACTATGGGAAGACCCTTACATTATACATAAAACTTTCCCATCTAGGGCCATGATAATTTACCATCCTCCCAGCCAAAACAAGAGGTTATTAGTCAACATGAAACAACTTAAACCTTTCATGGAGATAAGAACAACTAGTGGGAACACTACCTCAATAGATGGTCAAGTACGTTCAATCTTTCGAATCTCTCCCTTCCAACTCAATCGTAGGAGAGATGGCCATCCATGCTAACATCCTATAAGTGACTCCTCAATTTTTAAAATTTTTTATTTTACATTTTTTTTCATAAATTTTCCATTTTCTTGAATATTTTACAATTCCTTTTATATTTTGCTTTATTTGGATTTTTTTACATGTCTTTTTCTTCTTTATTGTCATCAGGACTTTGGTGCCAAACACAGCTACTGATTGATGGTGGTTAATTGAATTATATTGTTTGAATTGATTACTTGATGACTAGATTTCATAATTAAATTTTGACATTGATTAATGAAACATTGGTTTTCTCATTGTACTAGGTAGTGAGCTCATGTCATCCACCCATTCCACCAAAAAATCTATGGTGTTTTCTCATTTTGGAAGCATGAGGTCCTTTCTTAATAACAACTTTAAAAGAACTTGTGACCTTGGTACTATTCAAACTTGGAATGAATCAAGTGAAATTGACAAGGGTGTGACTTCAAGAAAATTTTTTACCTTTTGTACCTGCCTACCATCTTGAGTTTTATGGATATTCTCATCGATTCCTCACCATTCCTCACATCGACCAATAATAGGAAGCAATGTCTTTGAATGGTGTGGTTTCCAAAAAAAACATGGGAATTCAAAGCACATTCCTTAAACAAAATAATGAGCTACAAACATTGGCTATGGGGTTAGAAAGACATGTTACCCATGCCTAAAGGCACCCCTCTAACTAAGGCCCTCTTCACTTCCTGCTTCTCTTTGCTTCTCTATTTGAAATGGTGGATTATCTTTGATGATGTTCATGAACTCTAGGAGGTTGAACAATATCAATGTGCCAATGTGAGGTCACTGAGATTGGATGGTCTTGATTCCAACTAATGACAAGACAATATCAAGTTACCTTAATTACAACTCCACCAAGGACTTCATGTGACTAGAAAGAGAAACTCTATTCCACCCTCTCTCTCTCTTTCTCTCTCTCTCTCTCTCATCATCATCAATTCAGTCCATCTACCATCTCACCGCCTTCTAGCATGATTAATCAATATGTCCATTTTGATATGTCTCAATTCTTTAGTGGTTTATTGGGTGATTCAATTTTTAACAATCCATAGTTATTAATCATTCTTGGGGCCTATGTACTCCCTAGTATGAGGGCATGCAAGGGCATTCAAGGCATTAGCTTGCTATGGGAAGGACCCACTTGTATACTCTTTGGCCTAGATGGTTAAATTTCCTATCCCTTAGTCATTTTTGCTTCAAATATATTATTTTCCCCCTTGGAACATCCAATTTTTTATACTCCTTGGTAATTAAACTCCACCTGATGAGTGGCAAGGTACCCCTACACTCAACCATATGAATACGAGCGTTCATGCACGATCTGATTGAACTTCATAGACGAGCTAGTTGTGGTATCTAGATAATTACATGTTGATCACAGTTCGTTGTCTTCCCACCTGGACTAGTATTTGCTTTGTCACGTATGGTTTAGTCCAAAGTGAGGTGTATGATGTGGTCCTAAGCTAGTGCTACTCCTAGAGGCAATGGAAAATAACTTTGATTAACCTAAAGAGGGAAAGGAAGACGAGAATCTAGCTAGCCTAAGTGCAATGAGCATCCATCCTTAATCATCTATACACATCTTGGACCTTGTGTACTACCACTGGGATTACCAAGTGCATGTCCTAGGTATGCTATTGGGATACCAAGTAGTCACACTTAAATGCTCGTGATTAAGTCGTACTCATTCCACATTTACCAACAGGGATAGGAGATAAGGGTAGAGAAATATTAATTACGAAAGTAATAAATAACAATTAAAATTAAGTGAATGCTGCAATGATAAAGTAATCTTGATCTTTATTGCAAGTCATGTGCGTGTCCAAGTACATCACACTCGAATAAAGGTTCCGTACAATTACAATCATCACACTACAGGCATGCACTAGGGAAAGGGTTGAGAGGAAAAACTGACAAAAAGATCCTACTCTAACACTAACTTCCTATTGCTTTTCCATACATCCCATTGTGTATTTATAGGCTCACACAGGAACCATGATATCGTGTATTCAATATCGCTTATCAAGCCGCGATATCGCATACCCGATATCGGGGGTCTAGTATCGAGGGTCCGATATCAGGGGTCTGATATTGAGACTCATCAGACCTAATATCTTGTACCCAATAATAGGGGTCCGATATCAGCACCTAGCAAACCATGATTCATCACCACCTAAGTCTCCTTGTTCCAACTAAAATTTCTTTACGACTGCATCAATGTAGCTCGATGCGTTGACACATGGAAAAAATAGTATAAATACATGTCAACACTTAGCCATTTTTGCACATTTGCAACACAACACTAGAGGATTTTTTGCATTTATTTGAGCCTATAATAGCTTCTAAGTACCATAACTTACCAACCTCTTGTTCAAATCACCTTGTTCTTTGATGCTCAAGCTACTGGAGGTGAGCTTTACATCGTGGAAGCCACAAACCTATGGTTTATGATGGAAAAATTTTTGAGATTTTTCAAACTCCCCAAGATTTAACTAATAAAATAATATTAAAAATCACTAATCTATACTATGTTAAACCTCATCAATGAACTCATGTAGCTAATTGAATAAAATAATCAATCTGTCATGATCACAACTAGCCTAAATGTAACTTGTCCAAAAGAAAAAAGGTATCAAAAGCACTAAAAATTACACATAAAACACTAATCCTTAGTTATGTTTGTGATCACAGATGGCACCAAAGATGGAATCACAAGGAGAAGGACAATTCTAACCAAGGGAGAAGTAACTGAGAGGAGGAAGGGGATAGTAGCCATAATAGCCCCAAGAAGAAGAGCCTGAAACACATGTGATGGGACTTCTTCTAGAGGAGCCCAACGTGGAATTTGTCCATCAAATACCCATAGCAAAAATAGGCCAATCACGGCAAGATGAGGTGCCAAGGCCTAGGCCTAATCTGGAGGTTACATTGACCAAGGCCTACCTTGAACAAATTTGTTCCAAGGAGGTCCAAAGTTCAATTCTTTAAGAACTTAAATTTGGTCCCTTCTTGGAGTTAGCACTAGAGGAGGTTTGCACTTAACTGCAGTGATCCCCCACATGACCCATTCTCTCTTCTAGTGGGAAATGGTACAAGGGGGAAAACCTATCTCTTTTGGAATAATAAATAGGCAAATGCCACAGTAAAGATCAAGGACATAAGTGTATCCTACTCGGTTGAGGCCATTACGGAGGTCCTCATACTACCCAACATAGGGACAACATTAGAAGAAATCTCCACACAAATGGATCCAAAGGCTAAAAAGGAGTGGATCCAATGGTGCTATGGGGTAGACCATAAGGAGTATTGTGCACTCACTAAGGTGAAGAGAGCCTACTTCAAGATCACAGCTTACCACCTAAACCCAATAGTAAGGTCTAACAAGGTCACTGCCTTCTCCACCTATGCATTCGCTACTCTAAGTGGTAAATTCCTGTTCAGCCTCTCTCAACTCATCTTCCTTAAAATTGAGAAGTTCCTTAAAGAAAATGAGTGAGGGAGGGAGACCCTTCCCTTCCCATGCCTAATCTACAAACTTTGCAAAAGGGGAGGCATAACTCATTATGTTAATGATACACCCAGTCATGTTCCTGTTGCCTCCTAGCAGGAGATGATGAAGGACAAGGTAGTTGCTAAGTTGCTAGAGAAGAAGCAGCCATCACCACCACCTACCAAAGAGATAACATTGGAGGCTTCTGCAGCTATTGAACACATGAAGAAACTTCATGAACATCTACTTTAGCAACAACAAGTCAAGGCAAGTGATAGGGAAACATCGATCTACCAGCTAGCATTGAGTCATCTCAATGAAGTAATAGGAACCATAAGATGGTTGGAGGAGACCGCCCTACTTTTTTCAACCCAAAGAACATAGGTGACTGTGAGAACGAATCCAAACACCTAAGAGGTTATAATGTCCATCCCTAGACAATAGGAGTTCCCAGAAATTTCTAGAAATGCCACAACTTTCTTGATGCGCCTAGAGGAAGGTGAGGGGGTTGCTGTCCTAGTGATCCAGCACCATGGGCATGAACCAGCAGTAGAGCTGGTAGTTGACATAGTTGCAGAATCACTTAACACTCTTATTGTAGCCATGCCAGACATTGCTATACTCAAAAGTGTGCAGGTTTTTGTGGGAGCAGGGAACAGGAGGCTTAGCGTAGCCCAACATGAGGAAGTGTTGGGCCAACTAGTGGGAATCAGAAAACCACTTCCAAAGATCTTTGATCTCTTGTAAGAAATCACTACAACCCAATCAGAGCTACCAGAAACCAAGAAAATGGCCATTGAGGTAGCTACCTAAAAAATAAAACCCTAAAATTCAAAAAAGTTAAAAATCTTTACAGGGACTAGGTAGGGCTCCTTAAGGAGGTGAATGAAAAGGAAATTCAACTGGCCAAGGCAAAGATGAATGAGATCCTCCAGCAACTCCAGCAAAGAGGCAATGTATGGCAACTGATCTTTGAGGACCTAAATGCCTACAACAAAGAAGAGATCCACCTAAAGGAGTTACATATCGAAGAAATGATAGAATACATGGAGCTTGTCAACCTTCGTTATGCAAACTTGGTGATGCTAATAAATGGTAAGCCAAGATCTGAACTAGAGAAGCAAGTGGCCAACTCATACCTCCTCTATGAGGCTAAGTTCAAGTGTCACAAGGATACTAAGTAGAAGCTGGAAACAACCAATGTTAAGCTTAGAATTCTCATGAGTCAATTCACAAATCAGTGATTAGTTGTCAAGAACCTGGCTAGAAGAATAATGACTACCATGAACTACAAAACCTCATAAAGATATTTGAAGTTGAATGTAAATAGCAACATGGTTTTTTGATGTCAAAGAATTATTCCCTGCAATGCCCTGTTCGTGGGACGTCCGTGTACCAGCCCATATTAGCGAAGCTACATGGACTTTGTACGACCCACGAAGTAAGGAGAAGATGATGAAAGCATTACTGGATGATTTTCGTCTTCCACTAGAGGTAGTAGCTGCAGCAAGAGAACCCTAGCTACCACTACCACAAGCATTAGAGCCTGGTGAAGATCCTTCAGCACCTCATGAGCCTTCACCTCCTAGAACTATTTGATCTTCACTTCATCTTTGACAATTAAAGGACCCCTACTATCCATTTTTGTAAGGGTGTCCAATTTTGTTATCTAGGATAGCCATTTTTGTAATTTTTGTAATTCCATATAATTCGACACTCAGAGTTAGTCAGTTAGAGTTTGTCAGTCAATAATTCCATACCTTTCTAATTTGGTAAGAAGCTCAATCCTATTTTTGTTCACTTGAAGATGAATTTTTAATTAGTCATGAAGGTATGATGAATCATTTAAATTGGCTACATCAACGAGCATGCATCAATGCAGCCCTGTCGATGCATGATTTGATGCATCAACATAGATACATCAACATAGTGTTCAATCTTGCCTATATAAATGTGTGTACCCACCACATTTATGACACATTATGTCATTAGTATAGCTAAGTTCTTGTAGTTTTCTTCCACCAGAGTTAGAATATTCTCTAAGTGCCCATAGTAGGACTTCAAGAAGTATAGATCCTTATTCGAGTATCAATGTACTTGAACACTTTGATGTCATGGCAATAAGGATGAGATTCTTAGAATTCCTTGCAAAAATTAAGAATAGATTAATGTTTCTTTTCATACACTTCATTATTCATGCACTTTACATTCATGTTTTAGTTAATTAACAAACTTAATAATAACACATAAGTATGAATGCCTCAAACATATCGTTAACATTTGGTAATCCCAGTGGTGTTATTGCTTGGTTCGCCTAGTAGCCTAATCCTTGATAATCTAGTAGCATTTATAACGAGTTCAGGATGTGCATGATAGGTGGGCCCAGATGCTCATGTTAGGCTAGTTAGATTAAGGCACTAGATGGTTAAAATAGTTGATTTCCAATTAATTACCTCTATTCCATACTTATATTAAATAAAATAAAATACAAAAATATAAATATAAATCATATGCCTTGGTTTACACTTAACAATACAAGTGAACTCACACAAGTGAAGCCAAGAAGGAAACGATCACATCTCTAAGATACTATCTTTGCCCATCGGTGCATTTAGGAGCTAAGTCCATGGAATTCGATCAGATCGCTAGTGAATGCCTATTATTTGTATGGTTGGTTGGAGGGACTACTTGCTACTCATCAGTCACCATTTTTGGAAGTTATCTAAAATAGAAGCTACTCCAAGTCTTCCTATAATATTTGTGTTGTGCAATTTATCCCTTCTAGTAACATTTAGCATCCAAGCATTTTCATTTTTGTCACATTGATTTTTTGTTTATGTCTCTTTTGTAGTATTGATGAGTGGTGAGGGTCCCCTACATCCAACCATACAGATCACAAGCATTTATGTAAAATTCAGTCAAATTCTATGAATAAGACTAGTATGGTATCTAAATGATTAAGTGTTGGTCGCACATCGTTGTCTTGTCACTTAGACTAGTGATAGCTTTATCATGTATGGTTTAGTTCAAAGTAAGGCATATGATTATGATGTTGTTGGGGCCTTGAACTAAAATAAATAATAATATAAAAATTAATTATGTAATCTAACTAATAACAAGAAGATAAGTTCTAAGCTAACTTAAGGATGATGAGTGTTTGTTTCTAGCTTGTCGTACACATCTTGAACTCACATAACTATTACTAAGACTACCAAGTGTTATGCTATTTGAGTGAACTAAGCAATAATGTTGGTGGGATTACCAAGCAAGTACGTGTTTACATTCAAAATTGGTTGCGTTCATTTCACTAATTGATTAATGTGCATGAAAATGTAAATATTAACTAAATACATAGAAAGTAAATATACTCTAAGTCAAAGTGTTGCAATGAATATGAATCAATCTCAATCTTATTACTAGTCATGGATTATGTTGAGGTATGATGCCACTTGAATAAGATGTCATACAATTGACTTAAATCCACACTATGGGCACTCACTAACTATTTGTTAAGATTATGAAGAAAATGGCAAGAGTTTAGCTATACTATTGACCGAATGATGCCAAATATGTGGTGGATGCTTGCATATTTATAGGCAAATATGAAGACTATGTCAATGCATATACATTGATACATCTTAGGATATGTCAACGAAGATGCATCAACGAGGTTACGTCAATGTAACTACAATATAGTAAATGAGACATGGCATCTACAATATAGCAACCAACTAAGATGTGTCAACATAGATGCAACGTAGCATCTGTAATATCATAGTCAACTAATACACTTTCCAAACAATGCTTCATCAACTGTCCAACATTCAAACATCATATAAGATAGCAAGCCTACTACCTTGTAAAATTTTTCCTTTAGTTTTAGTAGTATTCTTTTATCATGTAGAACACCACTAGCTAGTCTCTATTTTGACCATCTTACATTAATTCTATTTATTATATCTTTATCAATTTTATGTTATGATTGGAGCAGTGATCCTTAGTAGTGGAACTGTTTGCAATGAAGGACTTTATTAACTTACCTTAATTCTTTAACTTGTTTGTGTATAGACAAAGAGTTTATATAATAATGAAATTTGCAATATAATATTATTACTAAAATTATTGTATAGATTAGATAATGAGAGTATTAAAAAAGTTACTATACCACTGTTCTAAGGAAAGCTACTAAAAAGAAAACCAAAAAAGACATTGGAAAAGCCATTGAAGATGATATAAAGAAATCACAAATAGCAAAAGATCTAACTCTTCAAAGTGACCAATAACAAAAGAGAACTCATATAGCTAACTACATTTTGTTGAGAAAAGGCTAAGATAATGATAATGATGATGCCGAGATTTGTGACATATATTGTTTAGCTCACAATATTAGTGTGCTACAGGAGAGCATAATAAATATATATATATATATTCAAGTTGCCATAGAAAATTTTCATCACATTTTCTACCTTAACAAATTAGCCCATGTTAGCCCATGTTTATGGGCAGGGTGTTCGAATCCAAAATAATTAAAACATAGGTACACCCCAAGATTTATAGAAGTTTATAACATGGTGCTACTTAGTAGAATCAAACTTGGGACTTGGGGTTATCAAGCTAAGACCTGTACCACTAGGCTAACATCTCATTGTTAAGCATATACTTATGGGCTAAAAGCACCACAATGATTATCTTGTTATGGTATACACATGATTTGTCGAAGTTTGGTGTTGGCAATATGGATGGGCTATATCAAATCTTTTTTGCCATTAACTTCAAATATAAGGTAGTTAAGCATTAGCTTTTTAATTTTGACACCTTTCTTAATGTTTGCAAACCAAGTATGTTTATGTATATGTTTTTATTCTACCTTTGACTTTTCCTAATAATAAACACATCCTCTAGTTTTCTTAGCGTACGCCTAGACTTCTACTAATAAGAAAGGAGTTGTTTAATCTTTTGCATTCTAAAAAGTAAAAGATAAAAATGTAATTAATAAGAACATAGCTTATGAGAATAACACATAGCTTGGATTCATTTTGATTTTGAAATGAAATCTAATCTAATTATTAAAACTTAGAAATTGTAATGACAATGTAAAACTATTAAAATTGTAAAAAGTAAAAGATAAAAATAACACATAGCTTGGATTCATTTTGATTTTGAAATGAAATCTAATCTAATTATTAAAACTTAGAAATTGTAATGACAACGTTAAATTATTAAAATTGTAAAGATTTGCCCTTGGTGCTGTCCAGGTTTTTGATTTTGAAATGAAATCTAATCTAATTATTAAAACTTAGAAATTGTAATGACAACGTAAAATTATTAAAATTGTTAAAACTTAGAAATTGTAATGACAACGTAAAATTATTAAAATTGTAAATCTAATTATTAAAACTTAGAAATTGTAATGACAACGTAAAATTATTAAAATTATTAAAACTTAGAAATTGTAATGACAACGTAAAATTATTAAAATTGTAAATCTAATTATTAAAACTTAGAAATTGTAATGACAACGTAAAATTATTAAAATTATTAAAACTTAGAAATTGTAATGACAACGTAAAATTATTAAAATTATTAAAACTTAGAAATTGTAATGACAACGTAAAATTATTAAAATTGTAAAGATTTGGTGCTGTCCAGGTTCGAACTGGAGACCTTCAGTGTGTAAGACTGACGTGATAACCGACTACACCACAGCACCTTGTTGTTAAAAGTTATAACTTTAAAATAATATCTTATAGTAACGAGAAACTATGGCTTTAATCATTGCAGTCTAACCTCGATAGCAGTTGGTAATTCACGTTACTTCTATGTATCCTGATAATAGAGTTTCTCGCCACCATCTTTTATCAGATTTGAGCGTATACGCCATTTTTGTTACATCTGAAATTGATAATTACAACTACAATGTAACGCTGGTGAAATTAAACTTGTCCTGTGATTACTGCTAATGCAGAAACGAGAGTATTTACTTGAAATAAGAAAAAACAAAAACTGAACGCTCTGAGCTACAACGGTAAATGTTTCCCCTAAGGAACTGATTTCGAATTTGTATTTCTACCCACGTTCTCTTATAATTGTAAACCAATAACACAAATTTAATTCAGTTTTAATACAATGATTATGAAAAAAATTGACAAACACTTTCTTACTAAGTTCCATGAATTCTAAATTCTCCTTTCTAATTCCAATTTGTAGGCTAAAAGCACAACAGAAATTGACTATATACTTTGAAAAATCATATTCCAGGCCATTTGACATCTTTCCTACTTGAAGAGTAACAGCCAGTGCTATTACATTATTGTGGTATCAACGCTGCAATCAAAGGTACTTTTATTACACACTCAAAAAATTGATGGTTTCTTCCATGATAACCATTCATGTACATTGCAGCTGATGGCTTTTACAAAGGGGAGCAGTGATATCTCAGCCTTGAATTTTGAAATTTACGAGGAAACCCATATTTGGATGCTTCATCCTTATCTTGATTTTCACCCCAATTTGAATGAATAGTTTCAGATGAATATTGATATTAATGCTGCAGAGAAAATGCTCTGTTTATTTAGTACAAAATGGAGCATCGATAACCATTGTTTTATCTACTTTTTTGAGCCAGACGCCTTCTTGATCGCTCAATGCTTGCTCTGTGCTTTCGAAGACCATGCCAACCTTCAAAGGTATTCACATGACAGGAGTGTCTTGGAATGCCTATATCAGCTAGGAGCTCTGAAGTTTTCATTCCTCCATTGAATTTCGCAAGTACATTGTGCAAAGCATTAAGATTCACCAATGGGACTGTTGTTGGACGGCCATGTGCACACTAAAAGGAAGTAAGAGTTGGTTAAGACATAAAATAATCATGATATGCTTCTCTAATATGATTAATGACCTCTAGATACATACCTGGAAACAAAGGGATGTCTTCTTAAGCTCCTCGATTAGCAATGTGCATTCAGAGGGAAATAGGAGGTCCCCAAACATAATTGCACCTGATACAAAAATTATTTAAAACCAATGAAATTTAAAAAAATATAACACACACACCATCATCATCACTGATTCTTTTCTCCATTCAGGTACAGTTAGCATAATTATAGAGACCTGGGTGGTTTTTATGGTTGGCTTCAATGCTCAATTAAATCTTTATTTTAAAACATGGGAGAAGGTAGCATGGCTATAGCCTGTGGCAATTATGGGAGTTATCTAATAACTGATGCAATCCACTACAGTGGAATTTCTACTGTTTAAAAAATGTACAAACAGTAAGGTAAATAGTGCTGTAGACTGTACCTCGACAGGACTTGGAATTTAAAATGCGCAGAACTGCGGGAGGTGCAGCTGATGATCCATCCGTTTGAGCAAGCTGGAGAAGACGATTTAACACAGCCATTAAAAGTATGAAATATGATTGCTTGAATTTGTTTTGAATTTATTGTTTTTAAATAATCTGTCTTTAAAAGTTGTTGAAAAGTCAGCAGAACAATTGGCTAGATGGGTAATAAACAGTTAAAAGGATAAATCAACCCCCAAAAAAATCATCATCATTCTAACCTTATCCTAACTATATGGTTTGGCTATATGAGTTCTATTATGGCATTTGCTTTTATTAAAAGCCAAATAAGCATTAATACCGATAAAGGGCATTACATCTCCATAAAATATCCAAATAGATGTAGCAAAATTAACAAATGGATAAACTTATAAAAGTAATAGCATATATGCCTCAAACTGAGATATCCACGGTATCAAATTACAATAAGAAAAGCAAATAACTTATCAATTAATGAAGGCCTCGTACTCCACAAAACCAACTACATGCAACAAAAATATAAAGCATGTTCACTGACGCACAACGTTTGAGAGTGTGCCACACCTTCCCTCTGGAAGCAGTTCAGATATTTCATAGCCATGCAGCTAACTTTGGTTTAGCTCTGCAAGGCTTTTCATTTTGCATGTTCACTTTGGTCACCCAAATCAGCTGTTCCCAACTTGACAAAAATACAGCAGACTTTTATATGGTCTGGTGGTGAAAGAAAAGAAATATTTAATTGCAGCAGGCAATTTGGGCAAATGATGGTCGGAGCTCATAAACTTAGAACTGCTAGTTAATCTCATTGAAGCAAAAGCATTGGATCACCACTTCAAAGCATTAAATCCCATAGGATATGGTTATTGTTATTATTAGTTGTCTTGATCTCCAAAGTGGCCCTCTTTAGTCGACACCGGTGGAAGTAAAGGTACCAATAGGAAAGTTCTTGGAAGAAGATTTGAGTATCTGCTTCCTTTGCCAACCTTGTAGATATGATGGGGATTCTGAAAAAGAGTCATCACCTGGAGGTTCAATGCTCATCCCAATCAGGCCAGTAGATGAACAAAAGCCTAACCTCTTTTTGAGTGGCTGCACCAACACATGCCTTACAACCTGAGCAACAAACACCTTACCATCATTTTAAAAATTTCTAATTTATCTAATATTCCTTTAGCAACCACCACTTGGAATAATGGTATGGTGCTTGTTTCTTAAGTTGTAAGACCTGGATTTAAGCCTTGGCATAGGCACTTGAAAGAGTTTAGTCTTTTGCACCCACTGCCCTTCCCAGGACCCTGCCTGGGTTGGGATAGCCTCTGGGTGTTGATCCCTTTACTCAGCAGATTAGTAGTAGTTTTTTGAGTATAGCATCCATATTCTTCCCTGCTAGGTCAACTTCCACCCATTTCATGTATGTTGTGGTTTCTGACTGGAATGCACCAACTCTCTTTTTAGTTTAAAGGAGGCTACATCATTGCAGGTTTAGCAGAGGGTATTATAGAAAAATGTTACAAAATTGAAAATAATAATTATGTATGGTGTGGGTGACCCTTGAACCTCGACTTGATAGTTGGAGCATTTGGTCTATATAACCATAAGGTTTGAAATTCAACTCCACATATGCTGGAGGTCCACAATAAAAGACATAAGAAAAGGATCACTTAAAAGGCTAGCTATGAAAACTATCATCAAATCACCTGCCTAGCTAAACATATCATCCTAAATTGATGGGATGAAGACAATGATGATGATCATGATAAATTTGTATAATTTGACCACCATGATCATTCCCAAACATGAGTTATAGGGACCATGAGGAAGAAGACCTAACAATATTGCCTAATCGCCTTCCTCCTTGTGTCATTCTACGATGTCAGGTTCTTTCTCCATGCTTATGTTGGGTCCACGGCTAATGTTAGCGTGAAATTTACTTTTGTTTTGAAAAAACGATACATTACAAGGCTTTTATACAGGCCTGTGTTGCTATTTTCACTCTGAAAATAGTGGAAAAATATGAAAACAAAACCATGTTATAAAATAAAAGCAATTAAAAAATAACTAATATTTTTTTCCACCCATAACTTGCAAGTTGTTTTCTTGCAAGACATTTTGAATCCTACTGAATTCATCATCAATTGCAATTTATTCCATAGAAAGAGAAAGAGTAAACAGCGCTCAAGTTAACGGCCAGTTTGAGATACAGTGGTTAATGGTTAGTTTGAGAACGAATAAATAAATAAATAATAACTAAGAACTACCTGTTAAGGTATAATGGCTTGTAAAGGACCATTTCAACATCAGTTATATCAGAGGTCATTAGCAATACCTGCCGGATATACTCATAAAGATCCTCTGCTGTCAAGTCTACACACAGTATGCTAGGAACCTGATTGCAGAGCACAAGAACATTGTAAGTTTAACGTTTGATATAGATAAATGAAAATAACCAATGCAAGAGACCAGTCATATACACAAAGCTGCAAAATTATAGTTCAACAAATGGATCCCAGTTTTCTACCACATTAAATTTACCATGCAGGCAAATTGCTAGTATCTAACTGAGTTATACATTTATAATATATATCTATAATTTGGCCAAGAGAATCTTGCAAGAATTGAGTTAAATTTTAGTTCTTCTACTATATTGAAAATTATCCAAGTTGCCATTTTACCAGATTCAATGTATTCCATAACATTTTTGGTCAGATCATAGTGAATGCCTGATGAGAAAATAACTGATTCCAAGTTTGGTAATAAATTTTGTTCTAGAAAATATTTCTGAATTTTCATGGCTTCTTGTTTTCTATGCATGCACCCTTGCCTTTTCGAATTTCCTTCTCTGTGCATTACAATACCAAGGCAGAACCAGACTTGTGCATTGCAATATAAAGATATAAACATAGAAGCCACAAATTTGCTTGGAGCAAATATGTTGGCATTATAAATGTAATAAATTTTATTGGTTAAAAATTTTATTGAATGTTATGAATAGAATATTATTTAGCATTACTAATCTATCACTGGTAGTTGGCCTCTTGGCCAAAATCAGGCATGGGATTATATCCTGCACCACTCTTTAAATTTCTGTAATGCTAGTTTGGATGGATTTTGAATGCCATTGCAATTTGGTCAATTTAAATTTTAGAAATGTTCAAGAAACATATTTGTGCTAGACGGTGATCATGTAAATATTCTTTAGAAGCTTTAGTTTATTTATGGAAATAAATAACAAATATCAAAAATCAATATAAATAATCTAAAATGAATTTTAAAAGTTAAATACTGGGCCTGCTTAAATTTGCAACAACTTTTCTGTTTCTAAATTAGTATATCATTATAATTTAATACAAATGATTTCATTAAATTGCAGTTGCCACATTGTAGTATATCTGGTTTTGTAAAAAATTCTAATTAAGCTTATGGAATGATTTTTTCTATATTTTAATTGCTTTTTATGATCATGTTCCACATGCATTTAGTCTCTCTTCCACAAAACAGTCCTCATTCTCAAACTTGTTTGGGTACATGCTCCAGTACACCGTGTTCTCACATTCACAACCAATGTGAAACATAGATTCCACTATAGGGTCTTGTTTCAAAACCAGTTTAATGAGTTTCCTAATGCTATTTGTCACCAATAGATTCCTAGAGCCTTGTCTCCAAATGGATTTGTCCAAGCCTTGGAGTCTCTGTTTAAGAGTTATTTGTTCCATGCTGCTGCTACCTCAAAACGTAGCGTTCTTTTGAAAAGCTGGATTTGTCCAGCCTTCAACATGGTTCCCAGGTCAATAATTTCGCTTGAGACCTTAAGAATCAACTCCATTAAATATCTCAGATGATCACTTTAAAAATACACTGTTCAGTCCAAAAAATTTTGAAAAACAAACAGTACTTGACACATGATTACTAAATGTTCGAAGAAATGGGCAATGTATAATCAGTCTTCCTATCCTGGATCAACAATGTAGAATACTTCAGATTGAACAACTAAATAAGAAAGCCTGGTAACAATTACTTACCGCGGTCAGAATGGCCCTGCTGCAGCTCCTGTACAAATGCCTCACATTCCTAGAAAGTAACAACAGTTATAATTGAATTTATTGAAGAAATTATCTGCCTGTCTCTAGAAACAGAGTACCTCCCTGATTTGTACGAGTTTCACGCAAATTTTCTAAAGCATTCATTAGGATATTTTGCTGCACTAAAAAATAAAGTGTACGGATATCAACTGGTTTTTACCTATGTGAAGATGAACCCAGGATCCTGTAACGCCAACCCCAGTTCATGATTTGCTCACTATAATTTTGGAGCAGCTGCAACCCACCATCTGGGAGTACCTGAAAGAGAAGACTATTTGTACAATAACCAAAATTTGCTAAATTGGTAGCACTAAACAAGCAGTTGGCAAGGAAGGCATCTAATGCACAAAAGCATATTACTAAGTTTGAAAAACACACCAATTCCTCTTCAACTTCAAGAACAGTAACCTTTTGCTTCCCGGGGCAATCAAGAACCTATGGGCAACATCATAATGAGAAATGCGAATCCTATAATGCATACAAATAATGGAGAACAGTACAAACCGATACACCTCTGATTTCATTTCTTTATATTTATCAAAACGTATAACAGTAATACGAGCCTGTAAAAACTAGCATAGTGTTTTTCCTGTCTCTTCCGTTAGCAATAGAAATGTTTTCTTTGTTCCAGAATATTTAAATTAAGAATACTCTTTAGGCAGAACTTTTAAAAAAGATAACATATACCATTTTACGAAGTTCTTCCAGACGTATTCTTTCATCTGCAGCATGCTGCATGCAAACACCATTAATGATTTAAAATATAATATAGAGGAAAGAAGATGGGAGAAGGATTGTACACATTTGCTTGGAACAAGTCAAAAGAAAATTTTATTAAGAACAAAAATCTACACATTTACAATTGTTTAGGATATGAGTTATATTATAATAGTAGCAAATGATCAGTTGCAAATTTAAAAGATAAATTACAACTATAGAGAGCAAGAAGAACACCTGATCAACAAGGGCAAGAATGCCTTGTGCAACAATGGCAATATATTTTTTGTCAACTTGTTGAAGGACCTTAGCTTGCATAAAACAATCTCTATTTAGAGACTCTGGCACCAAATTACTATTGTGTAGATAAAGCGATCCTGTAGACACATCTAAAATGTTGTCTTCCTCACCACCAGTTATGCAGAGCTGTTCTGATACCTATATATAAACAATACAGCACCACAACACGAATGATAACAGTTAGGAAACAAGGTAATTCAAAAATAGAAATGTTAAAAAATTACTGATAATATGTTATAAAGTTGTATATAGCCAAGTTAGGCCTGACTCAATGCTTCAAATATGTTCATTTGTAAAAAAAATTACTTCCAAGAGAGAAATAAAGGAAAAATTCAACTCACATTCATATCGTAACTTGGATGAAGATGATCTTCAAACTGCAAAATGGACACTGAAAATGATAGAAATATGAGACTGCGTTGCTAAAAATAGATCAACTTCTATTGCAAACTGAAAAGATTGGCAACACAAGGAGCAAATCAAAATTTTGATTGGTGATAAAAACCTGGCGTAGAAGATGACAAAACTGAAATAACAGATTGCTCATGCTGATTAACATTACTAACAATCTTCCTCTCGTTGTTATTACTGGTTTCTAGGTATGATGATTCATCAATGTTGCTGCAGCAATTATTTGACGTTAAACAAATTACAAATCTCCAAAAGGTTGTCAAGTTTTGAAAATCTTCTAAGAATTCAAATACCTTAAAGCAAGGCCCAGGCATTGTTCAGGATATAACTCCTCTGGTAAATCTTTCATTTGAAAATATTGCTGCTGTCTTGCAAAATTTCTAGGTTGAGGCGAAGGCCCTGTAATCCATTTAATGTTATCAGAGCCATTGCTAAAATGATTAACATATTTAGTGGGAAAGACATTAAAGACATCAGCAATATACTGTTCATTTCAATTGGAATAGCAACAACTGATAAGGAAAATCTTAACCTGAGCATGTAAATGCATGAATGGCCTCCTTATTAGCATTTTCTATGGTTGATAGGCTGCTAAAAGGATTCTTGTGGAAGCCATATTTTCTTCGAGGCCTGTAGAAGGGAGGAGCAGATAAGCTTCTCCTTTTCTTGGCTTTTGTATAATTATGAAGATGGTCCCTCCCTCTTGCTTCTGTGCTATGCCTTAAGGTTGGCATATTCCAAATATCTGCTTTTGATGGACTAAGATGATTTGTACCCGAAATACTTTCCCTTGAATTGGTTGACAACAAGTTTTTTTGGGTACGACTTTCAATATTGTTACTAAATATATTGTAATCACGTGGCATTCTTAAGAGTTCATCATGTTCAGCGTAGCATTTGTGTCTGATATCATCCAAGTTGTGAAAGGACTGCGTTTCAACAGTTGACATGCTAAAAGTCAAAGATTCATCAGTATACTGAGAGGAACATAAATGGTCATCAAACTTGATAGACTTGCAACAAGAATTTAGTTTCTCCATGTACACTGAATTTGAAAGCCCAGATGAAAAGCCATCAATTGACTGACAAATATTGTTTGAGGTCAGGTGATGAGAACCCTCTGGAGAGTATTCTGCAGGGTATCTGTTTTGTCTTTTAGTCGATATACAAGGACTATCCCATGCAATTAATGGCAATGGAACTGGACTTTCTTCCACCATTATTGATTCATTTTCAGACCAATCACTAATGGTGCTCAGTTCCTGAAAATCCTTCCGATGACTGAACTCTCCTCTGAAAAGTTGCTCACTGCCAGAATTAGGAGATGTTGCTAAATTTGACATCTCTTCAATAAAAGGGAGCTTGACAAAGAAATCCACTGTTGCATGCCCAGAATACGACGTTATGTGCCCCTGGTGAATGTTCAAAGGACTTGATAGTACCTTTTCATTCTCAAGGTTTGTCCTCTCTAGCATTTGCCTGCAGCTATTAGTTGTTGCCTCTTGATGCAGCTCTGGATGTTCATATCTTTCTTCAATGTCAAATATTTCTTCTGCAGCACAGCCTTGTTGATAAACTCCTTTGGATGTTTCTCTACATAATTGTGCTTCATTCAAATGATATTGAGCGTAATCATATTCACTATTCTTGTTCCGTTTAGTTAGGAACCCAGTTGACTCTTTCTTGGATATTAATCTTTGCTTACTTTTAGTGTTGTACTCCAGGACAGTAGGTGTTTCGTCACTTGACATTGAAAACAAATTCTCCAACATATAGTTTGAATTATTTGGAGAATGTGTACAGTGCCCTAATTTCCGTTTCTTACGCCCTGGAAATTGCAAATGTGATTATAGGAACACTTTGTAAAAGACTAATATCAAATAACATGAAAAGCATCCAACAGTGAAGGGTACCTGGGGAAATAGCAGCAGTTTTCTCGAGCAATACAGATGGATCCTTGGTTGATCTTTCTTTCTTGTTTGACTTTTGATGATAAGAATCAAGCAAGCTATTATTCAAGGGTGACACTGAACTCTCCATCTTATCCAGGCAATTTATTAAATATGAAGGGTGACATGCATGATGCTGCCCAGGACCTGCAATATACAACTGTGAATATCAGTGTTGGGGTAAAGGTAAAACCCAACTACAATATAACATAAAATACCATGTAACAGTAAAAGTAACCTTGTATAATATCAGCAACATCATCTCCCCATATGTTCTGGAGAACCTCATTGACAAATGAAATGACTGGTTGCCAATCCTGAATCCAAGTCTACTGTCAACGATACAACAAACGGTGCATATCTATGTAACTTTTAATGCATGACTGAACATTTTACAGTGAACACCAGTTCTCATTATTTATCCATAAATTTTCTCATTTAGTTATTCAGCTGATTACTTGTTTTGCTACTTTATAGTTTAGATTATGTATCCATAACATTCAACTCCCATGTATATGCAATCATCATCTTAGCCTTTGCCCAACAAAATAAGGTATGGATATGCAGAAATAACATGTTCAATTATCACAATGTGTGTGCACATACTTAAGAAACTTTACATCAGCAAAGTGTTTTCCTAAAACTATGGCATTTCCATGTGAGATTTATCAAACAGTCAAACATAAATAAGCTCACAAATAGAAAGGCATTCTAATACGTGATTGATCACGACATGGGATGAACTATTAAGAACAAATACGTGGACTGTGAGATGACTTGAGTTTTACCCTGGACAGAGAAAAATGGCAAATGACAGCTCTAAAAAAGGACCAAAACAACAGAGATAAGGCTTGAACGATGGCAACTTTTAAAATCTTAACATGTTTCCTTTTCATGTCAAAGTGTATTTTCATATATATTGGTTTTATTTTTATTTCATAAATCATGTTTGCAATAGGAAATCTCAAACATTTTGCTAAGGTAATACCATGAATTTCATCCAGTGCCAGAAACACATATTTCTATTTGTCAATTGGGACATGGATTTTACGCAATAAAGACATGAAAATAAAAACTGCACCATCGTTATTGAAAGAAATTACCTTGAACTCTACCAAAGTCTTTGAAAATTCAAATGTAACATCATAAGTTGAATGTGGACAACTCAAATTCAAGACAAAAGCAGGGTATGATTTCTTGACAGGATCCTTCCCCCGCTTCCACAGTGCTCCAGTAATCTCACAGAGATTAGCATCTCCAGATTTTTGCATATTGTTTACCGAATTTAGCAGCTTATGGATGGGAGTCTTATGCACATAACGTGAATTAATGTCTGAAACCGTTAAAGATCACATAGAACAAGGGAAAATGGTTAAAATCAAAGAAAATGAAGAATTAAAATACTTCCTTTGTGCCCAAAAGGATACACAAGAACTGAACCACCTGAACAGCAAACACGTGCATAGCAGTGACGTATTTGTTAGAGAGAAAGAAACCTAACAATTGGAAACCAATATAAAATATGGCATGCACAAACCTTAGATGGTGCTGTAATGGACTTGGATAAAAACCCAGAAAGCTCCATCTTTCCTTTGGAAAAATGTATTGGATGTAGGTTGCATGTAAGCTCATCTCCAAAAATACTTCTTAGTAGATAGAGAGGAGAGGAAGATGGAGTAGTTTCAATTAGGTTATTCTCCCTGTGAAAACACACATGTCTATTACAATATTTAATAATAAAATTAATTTGCAAGCGCAAAATGCAACTTTATAACGGAAATCACCTTTCAAGGTCTGTAACTTTAAATGCTATGTGAGGGCATATCAGAGCAATCTGAAGCACACGTTCCTTTATAGACGGAAGAACTTTCTTAGAACTGTTCCAATCCATGGTGTAAACTCATAAGTTGGATGATTTCTATATGTGTGGATTGTAATAAAATGTTAAACATTGTATTCCTTTGAAGTTAAATAACCATATGGTTGCAAACCCGAATGCATTAACCTTGCTTGAATTTGTCTTCTTCGTACAGGTTGATTGTAAAACATATCTTGTGCAACAACTGTGCAATGCAAATTGTATGTCTCTCAATGCTGAGATCAAATGGTTTACAATGTATTAATAAATAATGGCAAGAAGAAAAATATTGACACTGGAATGATTTGAAATGTGTTTCTAATGCAGTTACCAATCACGGGCATTTGGAAAACAAAACTACTCTACAGTCCACCTACTCGGTGTTCATAGAAGGCACTAAGGAAATTCAAAGATGTTGTAAACCTTTCTGTCCCAAAATTAGATACAAAGAAGAAGTGCATAGAATACCATTACAGTATTATTTGAATGCAACTTAATTTAACATCACTACCATTCTCAACTTTATAGACTTTTACTTTTTATGATGACAATTCTAAGTTGATTTTAATTAAAATTTTCCACCAATCTGCAAAAAGAAAAAGAAAAAAAAAAGGTTTTGACAATTTCCAAAGTACTGAAGTCAAGCCATTGCCCACTCAGTGTTACATGTACTATAATACCCTGTATTTCAAATCCATAATCTTTGCTTTCTTACTTTATTTTTGTTCAATATATAGCTTCCACATAACTTGGATTATCTTTGTTATAGCTTTGGGTTAAATTGATTCGGTAGCTTTTGATATAGCCATTTGGATTAATATTATTTGATAGCTTTTGGTATAACTATTTTGTTAATTTATGAAATTTAGTATAGCTCAGCTGGGTGATACACTCCCATCCTTTCATAAGGACTGATCTCGTAACCTCTTGTTTGACATTTATGCTTTGGCTACAATGTATCTTTGGTATTATGCTTCATAAAGGTTTGAACCCTTGAATTCTCATTTGACATTCTATTTTAGCTTATACATAATGTTATTCATGCTTGCTAACCCTTTATGCTTCTTGATTAGAACAAGTTGAAAGGATGTGGACCCATAGTGACCAGAGGTCATTATAGTAACTTCTTTTGGAATTAATTATTTATGTGGTTTGTGTAATTAAAAATACAAAAAATATATAACTTGGGTTATTTCATGATATGTGAAGTTTATTTTGGATGCTTTTATTGTGTGTTTTCTGGCATATTTTACAAATTTTGGAAATCTTAGGACCCGGTCAAGCACATCCAACAGGTCAACCAGACTGTCAATTTTCCTCAAGTTTACTCCTCTTGGGCTAGGCAACCAAACAAACCAGTCAACCACATGGTAACTTTGTTTGACAACTTGGATAGCAGCAACAACAACAGTTGAGGAGATTGGATGACTGGTGTGGCAAGGAGTGTTATGGAGCACAACTTCATTGCATTGACAGTTTAGTTTAATGATGTTGCAGCTTTGTTTGCAAGTTGGTAACATCATCATCTAGGATGTGCATGGATTACGATTATGAACGTGATGTACTCCATAGTAGGAAAATTTGGGAAGCATTAGGAAATGGGTTTACCCACAATGTGCTCAAGGTTAAGGTAAACCGTGTGATGTTTCCTAGGATCACAGACAAGTTCCTATCCCTGTTGGCTTATTATGTACATTTTGGATAGAGGTTAGGATTCATTTCTCTATCATTAATGTTTTGGTTACGCTTCTTTGCAATTGAATTAGGTTATTTTGGATAGAGGTCAAGATTCATTTATATATCAGCAGTGTTTTGGTCAAGCTCCATTAAGATTGGATTCCGGCACTTTGAAAGCTCCGACTCATTGCTATTGGAGCTGAGGTATGATCCTTTTGAGTGTCATAATGAAGTTTGGAGGCCAACTTGGTGATGGTTCAGGATGCTAGGAAATTACGGTGGCTGTAGGATTGGTACTAGGCCCGGAAAATTATATGTTATTTTCAACCTAAAAGGTGTCGGATGTGAAATGAGACTAACATAGATAGTGTGGCATGTGAAAGGACATGGCAAACTCAGTTGACATGGTTGAAAGACATTAGTTCAAAGTAACACACATACTGAGCTGAATATGTGGCAAAATAGCATATATACGATCAGTTTAACAGCTATGCGTTTATCTGTAACAGTTGATAGCTTCCCACAAGAAAATGAAGTATTATCACTAATGCAAGTAGATCGCTGTTAAGCTTACCTATTGTTCCGGATTCTTTCATGTCCTTACAGAGTCCAAGAGATATGCACTTGCAATTCTGACAAAAACGTTAGAAACCATAGATCACCATCTGTAGATTTTGTGATATAGCAAGACAAGTAATAAAATGAATGTCACATGAACAGATATATGAATTAACTAACCATGCATTATACCTGGGAGAAATATAATACCTTAATTATCTTCTTGTAGCTGTTTGCACTGCTACGTGCTCTTGTCCTCACCTCAAGCACAGCAATATCTGAAAGTGAACTTAAGGCTTCTCCTCGAAACCCTAATGTCTTGATTCCAACATTAAGCTCTTCCAAGGTATGAAGTTTTGAGGTTGCTAGAAAGACATTTCCGTTTCTTAGTTCACAAATCAAGGGTACCGGCATATATTGTATTGTACCTCAGATATGCATAATACAAAAAAGAAATCTGCAACTAGATATAAATTTTGATCCGCATAAGATCATCCACAATATCAAATAGCTGCAAAACTGTCTTACAGGCATAAGTGGATATTTTTTACATAACAATAAATGCAAACCAAAAGCAGAACAAATAAAATACTATGGTAAAATTCTAGCTAGAAATATGAATCATCAACATCCTTAAAGCATCACGAAATGTCCCAAAATAGTTAAGATTCATTAGAAATAGGAAATACCATGTTTTAAACCCACAAGTGACAAATCTTCCCTCTTGATGCCACGGCCTGCGCCAAAACCATCCAAACAATTAATCAGTTGCTATCATGAGAAGATTAAAAAGTCTCCCTGCAAGTTAATTGTAAATAATGGAGCATGTAAACTAACCATCATCTTCCACTTTAATGTAGCTCAATTTCAAATTGACATAAATAAAAATCTGCAGACGAATGAAAACAAAATTTATCAACTGACCAAAAAACAATACTTAAAAACCTAAATTCTTCGCAGTACATATGATCAAACATTATGCTTGCCTTCGATGAGCCAGCATCAACGCTATTTGCCACCAATTCTTCCACAATTCTTGCATAATCTGACAAAACTGAACTTGAACGCAATGCACTCGAAACTGCATCCGGAAGACGAGCTATGCATGCCATACTATGCTGTTTCTGCTCATACAAATCAGCAAACCAAAAATTGCAGTATTTCCACAGACAAATAAAGCCTTGATATATTAACGGATGTTCATATTTTGAGTAAGAAACCATCAAAATAACCGAACAATCCCAGACCCCAATAGCTCCATGGATAAATGAAGACATTAGAGAATGCCAAATAACCCTCACCTTTGCACTCAAAGGAATTTAGGATATAATTTCAATGTTTACTGCCAAGCCCACTAACAGAATGATTGCGCTATATAAAACCCAAGCATGCCGTTTGCAAACTGAATTCGCCGATTTCAAAAGTGCTCAGATATGACATGACCAAACTGACTCTTCCCAAGTTCTGGGTCTTCACGGTTCCAGCAAATTCTCGTAACGACAAAAATATTCTACGTAGACACTCAAAATCTGAAATGACAATGACTAAAACATGGAAAATTGAAGGATGACTGAGAGTTGAGACAATGAATTACATGTCTCTGGCAGGATGGCCAGGACTTCCAGGTTAAAATGGATGCAAATATATGTATTCCAGACAGAATAACAGCATTCACCGGAAAAGCATGAATTTAATCCGTCCCTCACGGCGATGCTTATAACGTATCTTGCTGTCCTGAAGCCCATATGACATTACGGCTGTTCCCAAGTGGGTATTCCATAAGTTCTTTAGTAGTTGGTTTAGGAGGAGCTTCTTCGAATCAAATCAAATGCTTTCTTACCCTCCACACAACATGGGTAATATTTCCACCCCTCCGGTTGCAGTTGTAGCAATTAGATGGTTTAAATTTTAAGAGCATTGTTGCAGCTGCACCTAATATTAATGCTTAACAAGATATTATGTTACCACGGGAACAACAACAAATGTACAGATAGTTTTGAAAGAATTATTAATTGAGGTAAATATTTGCTCAATCTACTATTGTAATTCATTGATTTGTTCATTTAATTCATTGATTAGTTTACTTTGTTAGAGAGAAGTTGGTTTGTGGTTTGCGAGTCCTAGATTCAAGTCAAGGGGTATGTTAAGACACATACTCTTTGGGGGCACTATAAAAAGATACCTCTAAAGGTAATGGCATCAAGTGGATAATGGCTATAGTGGATCATCATCAAATCTCTGCCTTATCTAAACAAGTTAGCCCATGACAATGATGCTAAGTAAAGTTTCATGATAATTTATTTCTCATTGAGAGAATGTCCATGTTATTATTAGAATTAGAACTAGATGACTTTATATATCGTGAGGACATATAACTAATGCAAAACTTTTGTACAACTTCAATAGAACATAGTGGTGTATTAGATGAGCATGCATGTCAAAATCAAACCTATAACTTGCAAATTGATGATTAGCGAGTATACCCTACGCCCAACCATACAAATCACTAGCATCCACTAAGCAATCTGATCGAATCCCAAAGAGTTTAGGTTTCTAAGTACACTAGTTCTAGGAGGTGAATCTAATCATTGCAATCGTTGTCTTCCCAGTTCCACTTGTGAAGTATAAGGGTATGGTTAAGTGTAATTTGTGAATTCTAAGGGTATGGTTAAGTGTAACTGAGGCATATGATTTTTATCATTTTATCTTTTATGTTTTAAGTCGCCTAAGAACAAAAATAAAGTATATAAATATTTAACTAATCTAATAACTAACTAATATCTAACTAATCCTAACATAAGCATCCATTCCCACTTGTCATACACATCTTGAACACACTATAGTGTTGTTGGGTTACCAAGCATTAAGTGCTACTAAAATTACCAAGCATTAAGTGTATGTTCAAAGTGGTCGTACTTATGTGTGTTATTTAATCAGTATTAATTAATTACTTAAAAACATTAAAGTAAATTGCATGAATATTAAATGCTTAAGGAAACAACTAATCTATTCCAAGTGCTACAAGGTTTTATCATAAAAGCTCGTCTTTATTGTTGTGCACACTGAAGTGCTTAGGTACAACAATGCTCGAATAAAGATTCATCCACTTCTTTGACTCCTACTGCAGGCACTTAAAAAATATTTTAACTCTCAAATGGAAAAACTACAAGCACTTCGCTATAACTATGAAAAGATTTCCATAAATGTAGTGAGTAGGCACACATTTATAGGTGGAGACTAGGTGCCCCGTTGACGGGTACATGTCAACAATTCAAACCTCACGTCGACAAGATCCCATCGACGAAGTCGCGTCAATGGCATCCCATTAATGCAACCCAACAATGTGACTCATCATACCCCCACGACTAAATGAAAACTCATCCTTGAGGTTTTTACAAAATCTGGGAAGGTATGGAATTATTGAATAACCACAAACACACACACAAAACACAACAAAAATTAAGTGCCCAAATGTACAATTTAAAATCATTATAAAATTTTGATATTCAAGACAACAAAATTGAACACCAAGACAAAAACTGACAACACAATTCTTCTGATGACATGAAGATGATGAAGAAGATCAAATGATCCCAAGCGGTGGAGGCTCCTAAGGTTCTGAAGGATGTTCTCCTGCTTTGGGCGCACATGATTGTTGTGGTTGTCCTGTGGCAACTGCAACTTCTAGCGGAAGACAAAAGGCATTTAACGATGCCTTCATCTTCTCCTCCTTACTTTGGGGATCATTCACAGTCCACGCTACTTTACCAATGTGGGCCGAAATGGGAATATCCTAAGGACTGGGCAGTGTAGGGAACAACTCCTTCATATTTATAAACTAGACAACAAACTATTTGCGTTTGATGTCAACTGCTCTAAGTGCATTCTACAACTCCTGATAGTCATTCATTCTCTTGTTTAGGTTCTCAACAATTAATCTCTGATCGGTGAACTTCACCTTGAGAACATCAAGTTTTATGTTCATTGTCTCAAGCTTCTGCTTGGTCTCCTTATGGTGCTTGAACTCTGTCTCATACAATAAGTATAAGCTGGCCACTTATTTCTCTAATTCTGACCATGGCCTACTAGTAGTCAACATCGCTAGGTTTGCATATTTGAGGTTGGCAAGCTCTATGCACTTTATCATTTCCTTGATTTGCAGCTCCTTTAGGAAAATTTTAGCCTTGGTGTATGTGTTTAGCCCATCAAAGATAGGCTTCCAGACATTGCCTCCTTACTAGAGTTGCTAGAGGACCTCATTGATCTTTGCCTTAGTCAATTGGATGTGCTTCTTGTTGATTTCTTTCTGCAATCCCACTTGGTCCCTGTAATGATTTTTAACCCTTTTAAACTTAAGGGCCTCATTTTTCCAAGCTATGATCTTGACTGCAAATTTCTAGCATAAGGCACAAACTTCCTCCATTAAGAGGTTTCTGTCCTTTGCTGCTAACGTCCTCAATTCTATGTTCATCTTAGCTAGCTACTCCTGTTGTTGATGGATAAATTATGACATTTGTTGCTTTTGTGCATCAACATTCCGCAAGTGATGATTTTTTGTGATTAGGGTCTCATTCTCCCAACAAGTTTGGACCAAGTCCTTCTATGTGTTGTGGCATCGACCAAGGACCGGTCAAAGACTACTACCTCCTTTGTGTACTCAACCTCTTTTAGTTTGGCCTAAAGATATTGAAAAGTTTCATCTTGTGTGATCACTTGGTTGAGCAATGTGGGATCAACTAGGCAAGCTCCTAACTTGGCAACTTTTGTAGCTAAGCATTGGTTTTCTACTCTAGCTATTTCAAGTTGTCCTTCCATGATTATGCATTTGTCCCTTACCTTGAGTAACTTCGACTGGGTTGTAGTGATGGTATTCGGAAGGTCAAAGACATCTGGAATCAGTTGCCCAGTTCTTACCAATCGGTCCAACAAATCCTCATGCTAAGTTACACTCAATCTATTACTGAGAGTTCCTACGAATGTCTGCACATCTCTAAGTGTAGAAATATTTAGTACAAATGCTATAGGTGCATTAAGTGCTTCAACCACTTTGTTAGCAACCACTTCGGCCATCGTCTCCTACTCATGGTGCTACATCACCAGGTTAGTTGCCCTCTCACCCTCCTCCAAATGTATCAAAAAGGTAGCGACACTCCCAAAGATGTATGGGAATTGCTACTATTGTGAGAGGGACACCATTACCTCTTGGGTGCTTGAATTCGACCTTGCGAGCACTTGCATTTGTTGGGCTAAGAAAATTAGCATCCCACCCTCCATCTAACTTAAGGTTTAGGCCACTTTGTTAAGGTGGCTTATAACTGGTCTACACACAAATGGATCACCACCACTTGTTGTTACTTGTTGCTACTACTACTACTACTAGAACTGCTCTCAAAGTTTGCACATGCACTCAATGGTAGCATGGGTCTCTAACGTTATCTCATGAGTGGGTGGTGGAGGTGGTGTTTGCTACTCCTCTTCTTGAATCACCTTTGCAGGCATCTTGTCCTTCATCACTTCCATCCAAGAGGTGGCTGGAGCATGTCGAACAACATCATTTATGTAGTAGGTTATGATTCTGATCTTGCATAACTTTCTGATGAGACACAGAAAGGGGAGTGCCTTCCTTCCACATTCATTCTCCTTAAAGCATTTTTCTATCTCAAGATAGATCAGCTATGGAAGGTTCATTGGGAATCTACCACTTAGAGTGACGTATGCATGGGTGGAAAAAGCTAGGATCTTGCTAAGCTTCACTATTGGATTGAGGTGAAAAGGCTTCAATTTTAAAGTTTGCATGTTCTACTATGGTGAGCACATCAAACTCCTTACAGTTGCTCCATAATACTATTGTGTCCATTCTTTCTTGACACCTGAATTTGCGTGCATTGGAATTTTTGCAAGATTGGCCCTAGTCTCTGGCAACCCAAGGGCATCAAATATTACTTTCACTAAGTAGGACACAAAAATGCCTTTGATTTTGCCCATTGAACCTACCTACTTCTCGTTCTAGAAAAGGTATATATCTCCCATGTACCACTCCCTACTAGAAGTGATGGTGGGCCACATGGGAGAGTTCTGTAATTGAGCTTTAACTTTTGGAAGAGCAAACTCCAAGAAGGGTTCAAAGTTTAACTCTTGAAGCATGGATTTCTAAACTTCCTTGGATGTGATTTGCCTGAGGCAAGCCTCGGTCAAGGTGATCTCAAGGTTTAGTCTTGGCTCTAGGGCCTTATCTCAATGAGAACGTTTAATCATGGCTGCTTCTTTAGGAATCTATCTAACAGATTCCACTTTAGGCTCCTCTCAAAGAGGTTCTGTTGCATGGGTTTCAGCTACCTATTCTTAAGGCTATTCCTAGCCCTTTCCGATTCTTGGTTGTTTGTCCCTTGTTTGGGATAGCCCTCCCTCCTATGTGTGCTTTCCCTTAGGTGCCATCTATGGTGACAACATAACCAAGGATTAGCATACAATGTGTAATTAATAACTTTTAGGTACCTTATCTCATTGGGTAGTTACACTTTGACTAA
Organism: Gnetum montanum; assembly: GCA_015680685.1. Lineage (NCBI taxonomy): Eukaryota > Viridiplantae > Streptophyta > Gnetopsida > Gnetales > Gnetaceae > Gnetum > Gnetum montanum. Next base: position 66,385 of record MNCI01022842.1, on the reverse strand, counting down.
GTTATGACAATGGTAGATTAATTATTTTAATATTATTTGATTTAGAATGTCACCGAAGTTTGTTGGAAGGGTTTAACTTCTTCAAATTAATGTTTTAATGTTAGTTTATTGGTTAAAGCTTTCTAGGAGTTAGAAAATTTTTAAAAAAATTTCTATAAAAAAACCTAAGGTTTGTGGCCCCCACAACAAAGAGCTTACCTCTAATAGTTGCAGGACTAAAGAACAAAGTTAATCAATGATGAGCGATGAGGTACCCCTACCCCCAACCATATAAATCACAAAGTATTCATGCGCAATCTGGTTGAATTTTGTGGACTTTATCATTTCTAGTGCACTAGTCCTTTAGGAAGTGAATCTTGCCTTAAGGTCAATTGTTGTCTTCCCAATTACACTTGTGACATTCCTTAGTATGATTAAGTGTAATTGAGGCATCCAATTTTTATCATTTTTTGTTTTATAGTTTGGTGCTCAAAATGTAGATAAAAGAAATTAGATTAACTAAACTAAATTAACTAATTGACTAACATTTAACTAATTCTAACATAAGCATCAAATCCCACTTTCCGTACACATCTTGAGCCCATGTATCTAGTGTTGGGCAACCAAGTGCTATGCTACTGGGTGTACCAAGCAATAACACTACTAGGATTACCAAACAAATACATGTTACACTTGAAGCGATCGTACTTATGCGTGTAATCTATTTGGCTTAATTGCTTCATTAATGTAATAACTGAAAAATATTTAATAACTAATATAAAATATTTAATAAATAATTAAAAACATTGAATGCATAATTGAAATAGCTAATCTATCCAAAATGCTGTAAGGTTTATCAGAAAGCTTGTCTTTATTGTCGTACACACTGTCGTGCTCAGGTACAACAATGCTTAAATAAAGATTCGTACACTCAATGAATCCTACTACAGGCACTCCGAGAAAAATTCTAACTTTTAAATGGAAAAACTGCAAGAGCTTTACTACAACTACAATCTCTAATTGTCATAAATGCAACTACAAGAACATATTTATAGTCGACTACAGGCACTATGTCGATGGGGCCATGTCGACGCATGATATGATGTGTCAACTGGGCCTCGTTGATGAAGCCAAGACAACAAGTTTACGTCAACAAGGTCACATCGATGTAGCCAACAAAATGTGACTCATCATACCCCTACAACTGAATGAAAACTCGTCCTCAAGTTCTTTTACAAAATTGAAAAGGTATGGGATTATTGACTGACTTTTCCTTAAATAAAACAAACTGGTTGACTTGACAACAAATGGAGTGCCCAGGTGTACGGATCAACATATTACAAAAATGGTGGTGTTCAAGACACAAAATTGAACACCATGACTCAACTTTTCAAAAATTGAACAACATGTTCCTTGATGTTATGAAGCTATTAGAGAAGATCAAACAGTCCCAGGTGGTGATGGTTTCTGAAGCTTCAAGGAACCTTTACCAACTTCACACATGGATGATGGTTGAGGTGGCTACGACTGTCTTACTGTTGCTACGACTTCAAGTGGAAGGTGTAAAGCATCCAACAGTGCTTTCATTTTCTCCTTCTTACTCCTGGGATCATGCACCATCCATGCAGCTTTCCCAATGTGAGTTGGAACGGGCACATCCCAAGGACATGGGATTGCTGGAAATAATTTCTTTGCATTGATAAACTAGGTAGTGAACTATTTGTGTTCAATGTTAAATGCCCTAACTATGTTCTTCAGTTCTTGGTAGTCATTCATCCATCTAGCTAGGGTCTCAGTAATAGATTGTTGATCTCCAAATCGTTCTTTGAGAACTTTGAGTTGAATGTTTGTAGTCTCAAACTTCTGCTTAGTATCTTTGTGGTGCTTGAACTCAGCCTCATATAGCATATACAAGTTAGCCACCTATTTTTCCAACTCTAACTATAACAAAGATTGGCGAGCTCCATGTACTCTATCATCTCATTGATTTGCAACTCCTTTAAGTGGATCTATGCTTTGTTGTAAGTATCAATCCCATCAAGGATGGGCTGCCATGTTTCTCTTCCTTGTTGGAGTTGCTGGAGGGCTTCATTCATTTTTTCCTTTACCATTTAAATGTGTTTCTCATTAACTTTTTTTTTGCAAACCAACCTAGTCTCTCTAGTGATTTTTCACTTTCTTAATTTTGAGGGCTTTGTTCTTTTGAATGACGATCTCGATGGCAGACTTTTGACACAAGGTGCATACCTCCTCCATTGAAAAATTATGGTTTTTTGCAACCAATTTCCTTAGTTCAGTGTTTACCCTAGCAAGCTGCTCTTACTGTTGATGAATGAATTCTTGCATTTGATCTTACTGAACATCAACATTTCACAAGCAATGATTTTATGTGATCAATGCTTCATTTTCCTCGTGCATATAATTTAAGTCTTTTTTGATTGAGTACATTTCAACTTCTACTACGGAATATTTAAAGATGGCCTTCACTACCTCCTCCTTAGCCTTCTAAAATCATTCTTGAAGTTATTTGATAGCTTCATCTCTTGTCACTGTTGGGTTGAGAATTTCTTGATTTGCAAGTTAGGCACGAATTTTGGCAACCTTCGTGACCAAGCGTTGATTTTGCTCTTGGGCTATTTCTAGTTGTCCCTCCAAAATAATACATCTGCCCCTCGCATTCAGTAGCTTTGACTGGGTTACGGTGATGTTCTCTAAATGATCAAAGATGTCTGGAGTCAGTTGCCCAATTCTTACCAGTCGTTCTAGCAACTTTTTGTGTTGGGCTATGTTCAATTTTTCACTAATCATGCCTGTGGATGTCTGCACATCTTGAAGTGCAAATATGTTTGGTACAGACACCACAAGTGCATTCAATGCTTTTTCTACATGGTCAACCACCACTTCAACCATTGTTTCCTACCCTTAGTGTTGCATCACCAAGACAGTTGCCCCTTCATTTTCCTCTAACCTCACCAAGAAAGTGGCAGCATTCCTAGAGATTTATGAGAATAGATGGTGTTGTGATAGTGACACCATCACTTCTTGAGTGTTGGGATCTAACCTTGTGGGCAGCTGCATTCTTTGGGCAAAGAAAATGGGACCATCCCTTTCATCTGGCTACCTGTTTGAGCCACCTTATTAAGGTGAGTCATTACTGGCTGATGCATAGATGGATCTGCCCCACTCATTCCTTCATGTTGCTCTTGTTCACTCAAGAGTTATTCTCAAATTTTGCACAGAGGCTTAATGATTGTGAGGGCCTCTAGCGTTGTTTCCTAAGTAGGTGGTGGTGGTTGCTACTCCTCTAATTGAATCCTCACTGGTGTCTTCTCTTTTATGATCTCGGATCATGAAGCCAAAGGAGTATGCCTGAGTGTATCATTAGAGTAGTGAACAATGCCTACTCTTTTTGCAAAGTTTTCAGATAAGGCACGGAAAAGGTAGGGTCTTCCTTCCATGTTCATTTTCTTTGAAACACTTCTCAATTTCAAGTATGGTAGTTGTGGAAGGTTAATAGGGAACTTCCTGCTTAGACTGGTGCATGCTTAGGTAGAGAAGGCAATTACCTTACTTGGCCTCATCATTGGATTGAGGTGATAGGCCATGATCTTGAAGTAAATTTGCTCCGCTAGTGTGAGTGCACCATACTCCTTACGGTCCATCCCGTAGCAATGCTAGGTCCATTCCTTCTTGGCCTCAGGGTCACCTTACTTGGATAATTTTGCCAGCTATGTTCTAGTGTTAAGAAACCCAAGTGCCTGTGCAATAGCTTTTGCCAAGTAGGACACTTAAATGTCCTTGATCTTAACTGTGGATTTCGACTTTTGATTGTTCTAGAAGAGGTATCTTTCTCCCATGTACCACTCCCCACTGGACTTGATGATTGGCCACATGGGAGAGGTTCGTAGTTGAGTCTTGACATCCTCTGGAGCTTTCTCAAAAAATGGTCCTAAGTTGATCTCTTGAAGAACAGATCGTTGAATCTCTAGGGACTTGATGATATCAAGGTAGGCTTGAGTTAAAGTGACCTCAAGCCTTGGCATGGGTCCAAGAACTTCTCCTCTTTGTGATTGTTCTGTAGGCACTTATTCTTCTGGAATCTATTGAATAGATTCCACTTCGGGCTCCTCACGAAAATGTCCCATTGCATGGGTTACTTCTGGTAGTTCTTGGCCTTGTTCTTATTGACCCCTTCCAACTCTAGGCCACTTCTATTGTGGTTGCAAGGGGTTCTCCTTCCTGCAGACATTTTTGTTTTGGTGCCATCTATAATCACAATAAGACCATGGATTAGTAATCATTGTGTAACCTTAAAACAATTGGGATACCTTATCTCTTAAGGATGGTTATGCTTTGGCTAAGTTGTGATTATGGCTGATTTAATTAATCCAATAGTTGTTCTATTTATGTATTATCATTAATAAACCATCTCGGAGGTTATTAGAAGATTAATCTTTGAAAAAAATTAATGTTTTTATGTTATTAAGGTTATTAACCCTTTAAGGAGTTAGAAAAATTTTCAAAAATTTTCATCAATTTTTCATTAGAAACCTTAAGGTTTGCGATCCCCACAATAAAGATCTTACCTCCGGTAAAAGCAAGATTAAAAAACGGAGTGATTTGGATAAACGGTTAAAGAAGTTATGAGCTCTAGAAGGTTTTAGGCTCTGAAAATTTTCAAAAACTCCCCTTGCGTTATGAGAAAATGGCAGAAAATTGCAAAGTATCCAGTGGTATATATAGGGTTTTTGCACTACACTAATAAGGACTAGTCGACTGGGCCTCATCGACAAGGGTGGATGCATCGATGGGGCCTCAACGATGCAACCGTTGACCACCATAGTCAATCTTTGACTTTAGTCAAACTTGCAAAATATGAAGAGTTTTTTAGTGAAATTGGTATCAAATGAAAGCTCAAGAGACCAAGAATAGTATGAAAACATGAGAAGAGGGTGTTGAAGCTCATAATTTTGGAAAAAGAAAAAGAAAAATTAATTTAGTGAATAAATGAAATGAAAGATTAAAGAGCACTGAGTGGAATACTCAATGAAATACACGAAAGGTAGGATTGTAGTGATGTCAAAGGTAAGGAACCTTAACTAATCAATCCAAGAGCTATGCAAGTGGGTCCTCCCCATAGTAGGCTCATGCCCTTTTTACCCTTGCATAACCTCAACTGAAGAGTCTGTGGGCCCCACATTCAACTAATGATCATGAAAAGTTAAGAACCCACCCAAAAGAATCTACTCAAGAATCCAAACACATCAAACGATGACATAGAGCATAACATAGAACACAACAGTGAGGTGAATTACAACAGCATAGATGGATGATAGAGAAGGTGGAATGGAGTTTTGAATTGAGGTCATGATAAGTTCCTTGTGAAATTTATGTTTAAAATAACTTAAGAAGTTCCATCCTTAGTCTAGAACAAAACCAACCACTTTCAGTGACTTCATGTCACCACTCTAAGACTGATCCACCCACTTGAGACATAAAAGTGCTTCCACAAAATAACTGCCATTCCACAAAGAGAGGAAAAGAGAAGTAGGAAGTGAGAGAGAGGGCCTTAATTAGAGAGGAACTTTAGGCATGGGTGCATGCTATTCAAGTCCCATAACTAGTGCTTGTAGCCCATTTATTTATCCAAGGGGTGTGCTTTGAATTCTGATTGTTTTTTTTTTTAATGGAAACCACACCATGTAAGGACTTATTCATGTCGAAGGGATATGCTTTGAATTCCCATTGTTTTTTTTTTTTGAAATGGTAACCACACCATGCGAGGAGTTATTCATGTCAAAGGGGTGTGCTTTGAATTCCCACTATTTTTTTTTTTTGAAATGGGAACCACACCATGTGAGGACTTATTCATGTCAAAGGGGTGTGCTTTGAATTCCCATTGTCTTTTTTCTTGTTAAATGGATGGGAACCACACCATGCAATGATGTTATTTGACTTCTTATTAGTGGTGATATGGAACTGTAAGAAGTCTATGAAACACACTCAAGCACTCAAGTAAGTAGAAGAGTACAAAGAGTATTGAGTCCCCTTGAAGTCACACCCTTTACAAACCTTTGAATCTTTCCTAATTCCAGAACTACCAAGGTCACCAATTGATTAAAAGTTCTTTAATGGAAGGGAGCTCAAATTCCCAAAACAAGGAAAACCATAGAGTTCATTGGATGGGCAGATGACATGGACTCACTACCTGTTCCATGTCAAAGTCATCAGACATCAGAATTCAAAAATAGAAACCAGACATCAACAATCACACATTAAGCATAAACCATCATTAGTAAATAGCAATAGTGGCATTGTGTTCTGTGACAATAAAGCAAATTTATTAACAAAAATGACGAAATATCATACTTAAACCAAACCAAACAAAGAAAAATATAGAAGAAAATGTAAAATAGTCAAGAAAGTTCAAAGGTACTAAAGAGGGTGTAAAATTAGAAAAATTAAGAATTTGTAAAATAAATAATTTGTAACAATAAAAAACATGAAAAACAAAAAGTAGAAAAACTAAGAAGCCATATTGATGGTTAGCACATGGCCATCTTCCCCATGACTGAGTTGGAGGGAGGAGATCCAAAAAATAGAACATGGTTCAACCTTTGAGGTGGTAGTTACACTAGCCTATCTTGGTTCAAGGAAAGGCTTCACTTGTTAGATGTTGATTGACTGCTTTTTATTCAGGCTTTCAGGTTTGTAGATTATCATGGCCATAGAGGGAAAGGTTTGATCAATCAATTATATAAGGTCCCTCCCACAATGTTTGGAATTTTGCCTTTTGGGATACATGTGTAGGATTCTAGTAGAGGACCTTATCTCCTGGTTGAAGCTTTACTTTTCTTATTCTAAGGTCATGACGTTGCTTGTTGAATGCCTTGTTCACCTCATTCAAGGATAAAGCAACTAATCAATTTTCATCTAGCACATTTAGGGTGATTAATCTTTTCTTTTTGTGTTAGACTTAGGTCAAAGTTTAGATTGCAGGCTATTGAGAGTGTACGAAGCTCAAATTGAATCGAAAGTGTTGGAAGTTTTCTGTACCCTAACTTGTATGGAGAATAGCTAATAGGAATTTTCCAAGTTGATTGATAAACCTAGAGAGCATCATTAAGTTTTGTACTCCAATCCTTCCTATATTTGCTAATGGGTCACGTTAGTATTTTTGTAATCTCCTAGTTGGTTACCTCTGCTTGATTATTTGCTCGGGGATGGTAAGATGTTATTAATTTATGTTCTACCCCCAAGTGTTGCATTAATTTTCTAAAGGTGGCACCTGTGAAGTGAGTTTCATTATCAAAAATTAGAGAACATGGGACCCCAAACCTATTCACAATATTTTTTTGTATACATTTAGCAACAATGGATGATGTACAATCAGTAACGACTATTGCATCTACCCATTTTATGTAGTAGTCAATTGCTACTATAGTATATGCCTTTCTGTTGGACATGGGTGTGATGGAATCCATGAAGTCAATGCCCCATATGTCGAAAGGTTCTAGTGGTTGAATCCACTATTGAGGATCTTCCATGCAAGTAGTCATGCCCTCGTCTCGTTGACATCATTTACAAGACTTGACAAATAGGTGGGCATCCCTAAAGATCATAGGCCAATAGTGTCCTACCATTAGTATTTTTATGGTCATGCCTCTCCCTACATAGTGGCTTCCTCAAGGTCCTTTGTGAGCATAATGGAGAACACATAGTTGATCTTTGTTAGGGACATACCAATGAATCAAGCCATCAATGCACACCTTGTAGAGATGTCCATTAATTTCCATGAAGTATCTGGCTTGATGAAGAAATTGTTGCTTTTTTCTAAAATCCAAATCTTGTGGCATCTCCTAAGTGAGAAGATAGGTGAGGATGCCATTGTACCATGTTGCTTTTGCAGGTGTTTGTCCACTTATTGCTCCTGTAAAGAGGAATTCATCTGGAAACTAATCAGAGAGTGGGCTCTCCTCCTCTTTGTTATCTCATCTTAAGTGATAGAGATGGTCAGCAACCACATTCTTGGTCCTTTTTGGTCTACCATAGTGAGGTTGAATTCCTGCAAGATCATGAGCCACCGTATGACATAAGGGTTCATCATTGGCTTGTTCATGAGGAAGAAAATTACATTGTGGTTCGTATGGACAAATACTTTGTAACCAAGCACATAGTACCTGAACTTTTCTAGCGCATACACCACTACCATTAGTTCTTTTTTTGTGGTGTAGTTTAATTGTGCTTCCACAATGCTTCAACTTGTGCAATGGATGTAGTATGGACGTTTCTTATTGTCCATCTGTGTGAGCACTACTCCCAAAGCATAGTTAGATGCATCTATCATGATATGGAAAGGTTTGGACCAATCTGGTGCTCGTAGGATTGGTGTTTCTACAAGTTTCTTCTTTAAGTATTGGAATGCATGTTTACATTCCTTAGTTTAGATGAAAGGTTCATCTTTCTTTGTAAGCTCTACCAATGGCTTTGCAAGTTTAGAGAAATTCTCAATAAATCGTCAGTAGTAGCCAGTGTGTCCAAAGAGTGACCAGACATCTTTAATGATCTCTAGTTGGCATGTTATTCCTTGGATGATCCTTATTTTTTCTAGATCTACCTCAATCCATTTTTGCAAAATTTAGTGCCCTAGCACAATGCCTTCTTGGATCATGAAATGGCTCTTTTGCCAGTTGAGCCATAGGTTTGTCTCTACACATCTCTTTAATACTTGCTCAAGTCAGTCTAAGGCTTACTCGAAGGTAACTCCATAGGTGGAAAATTCATCAATGAAGACTTCAACACCACAACTAATATGCTATTGAAAGATACTAAGGACCAAGCATTGAAAGGTTATAGGGACATTACATAGACCAAATGACATCTTACAATATGCAAAAGTCCCCCAAGAACTCGTGAATCATGTCTTGGCCTGATCTTCGAGTGCAATTTGGATTTGCTTATAGCCACTATAATCGTCCAAGAAGCTATAATAACAATGCTCGAATATGATGTCTAATACTTGATCGACAAATGACAAAGGAAAGTGATCCTTAAACATTGCCATATTCAACAGCCTAAAGTTGATACAGACCTACCATTTTCCATCCTTCTTCGGTACAATTACGAGTGACATAACCCACTCACTATTCATGATTGGATAGATGAACCTTGCCTTGAGGAGTTGCTTAATTTCCTCTCTGATGATTTGCTTCAATTTGGGGTTCAGCCACCTCTGTGGTTGCCTTCTAGACTTCATGGTTAGGTTAGTGTAGATGTGATGCTGGCATATCCTTGGATCGATTCCTGTTAGCTCTGGATATGACCAAGCAAAGGCTATGGACCATTTGCTCATCACTTTTAACAACTTTTCTTTTTATTTAGGAGCAAGTTTGGCATTAATTATCATCAGTTTACCATTCTTTAAAAATGCATACTCCATACCGACTGGTAGAGTTTTTAGCTCTAAGGACTTCTACTTGAAGTTATCAGGGATTTCCAACTCTTTCCAATAGGTATTATCATCTTCATTAGAGATTTGGGAATGAACTTATTTAATTTTTTCCATGCCTTCAACATATGCATAAGTTAAGCTCTCAGTTAACTCCATGCATAGTGTGTTGCTATCTAAATCAACTATCAGCCATTGGGTGTCCTCCTGTTTTGTGGCTGCTGCATATAGACACCTTTGAATATTGATATCATGCACACATTGATTACATGCTTTAATGCATGTACTCTTGATTGACCAAATATTTTGCACACAATTGCACCTATTATTGCTATATGCAATGCATGGAATACGCTTCTTCTCAATCTTGCCTAGCTCATTTTCCTTGGATATTTCTAAAGATAGGTTCCTTATACCAATTCTTGTGTTAATTGTGCTTAACTAAGCCCTTTCCATAATGATGGGGAAGTCACTTTTGTAGTTGTCCATCTTGATCACTAGAAAATTAGCTGGATAGGACCACCCATAGACTATGGTGACAATGCCCTCTACTAATCCCAAAGGAACAGTAATCAATAGATCTACTAACTCTAGATGAATGTTTCTCTTCTTGAGAGGTGGTAGGTTCCAAGCCTTGTAAATGTCACGGGAGATGAGATTAACACAAGAACCAGAGTCAAAAAGAGCCTTGCATGGCTCCTATCTAGTGATTTGTAGATAAATGAGTGGACTTCTAGGATCAGAGTTTTTCATAAGAAGATTGCCAACCTTGATCCAATCAAAAATAGCATGGGTTAGCATTACAGTGTGGATCCTAGGTGGCACTTGGTTTGAAGGGTACTTGAAGATGTTTGATGTAGAGGATGAGGATGCTAGAGATGTAAGGTAATTAGCCAAAGTAGGTTGTGAGGGCTGGAGAGGACTACTGGGTTGGAAGAAGGGCCTTTTCCTTGATTGATTGTCTGGACCACTTGGCTGAAAAATCAGTTGTGAGTGCACAGCCCTTGTAGCATTTCATTCTTGTAGCTATGGAGGAACCACACCTTGCATGGATGGAGTAGGAAGTAATTGGATTGAAGGTGGAGATATATGTGCAGAGGGATGCAGAGGATGGTATGGATACGAATATGGATTTTTCCCTCGAGTAGATGGTGAATGTGTTCGGTGGTACTCTAGAGGATAATAGTGATGTTGGAATGAGGTATGACTTGTAGAACTTCTAGGTAAGATGGGCTGCTAAACATAACACTCGTATAGATCTTGTTGGCTATAAGGGTATTGCTACCTTAGTGGTGGCATTCCCCACAATTATGGTTGGTACCACTATTGGCATTATTCATGAGGTTGTGGAGGAGTTCCACTTGGGTAGTAAGCTTATTGCTGTTGGTGGAACTACTGTAGATTGCCTTGAGGATAAGGTAATTGTCTTGGAGCTTGCCTATGTGCTAGGCGAGGATTCAATGCATACACTCTAGACTCTTGTAAGTGTGACACCATAGGGCAACATCCCTTTGGATGTTCATATTGATAGATGTCACATTCAGTTTCATCATCAGAGTCAAACTCCACAACTTCCTCTACTATAGTAACTTTACCCATACCTCTTTGGTAGGCATGTTCAACTTCTTTTCACCTCCTGCGATTATGATCACTATTTTACTCTTTGGATTCTTTAGCAATCTTCAAAGCAGTTTGAAATTTTTTGTATAAAAAGTCCCATAATTTATCAACCTTGGTCAAAATATCATAAACGAATTTTTGGATGGGCAAGGTCTTTTTGTTCACCACTTCATCAAGTGGTGACTTCCCCTCATCACAAAATCGAACCTCTCATTTTCTAATGGAAGGATCCCTATTATACTCTTTAGCACTTTCCATTTTTTATAGCTCACTTTCTTCTTTTACTACTGATGAGACGCGATATTGCGGTCCGCCGCCATATCTATAAATAAGAGGCGGCACTCCCCTTATTTCCCAATCCTGGCTAGAAGTAGCGAAGCTCTGGCAGATTGATCACTCCAGAGTTAGAATTTTTCCCATGTGCCCGCAGTAGGAGTCCTAGAGTGAACGGCTCTTTATTCGAGCAGCTTGTAA
>MNCI01022842.1:2368-46027 GCA_015680685.1 Gnetum montanum | reverse complement strand
CCCTCCCCCCCTGGTTTGAGCACAAATGTGAAAAATTGCTAAGTGTGGTCATGTATTTATAGACTTTTTATGTTGCATCAAGGGGGTCTCATCTACATGGCCTCTCCATTGATAGGGTCTCGTCAATAGAGCCTATAGAGAAAATTTTTCACTTTTCAAAATTCAAAAAATAGAAGGAGTTTCAACATGAAATTGGGATCCTTAGAGAGCTAGAAAAGCCATGAACACAATGAAAGGCTTGAAGAGGGCTTGATTATTTACAAAATCGAAGTTTTGGGTTGAAGAATAAGTTTTTTATGTTGGAGAAATGCCATAAAGGAGTGCACAAGTAGATCTAATGAATGGGGATTGTGAAATGATTCGATTGTGAAAACGTCTAAGGATAATGAACTTAAATAACCTAACCAAGAGAAATGCAAGTGGATCCTCCCCATCGCAGGCTCATGCCCTTTTTTCCCTTGCATATCCTCAAACCAAGGAGTCTATGGGTCCCATGGTTAATTAATGGTTATAAAAAGTTAAGGACCTAATCTAGAAGAATCTACCTAAGAATTTCAACACATCAAACTAAGACATTGAAGAAGATATGGAAAAGCGACAATGAGGTGAATAACAAACAACATTAGTGGATGATGAGAAGAGTGGAATGGAGTTCCAAATTATGGTTACATGAATTCCTTTGTGGATTTTGTGGTTAAATGACCTGATAAAGTCCATCCCTAGTCCAAATCAAAACCAACCACTTTTAGTGACTTCGCATCAATACTCTAAGACCAGTCCACCACCTCAAGACACAAGAATGCTCTCATAGATCAATCACCATTTCTTATTAAGAAGAAAAGAGAAGGAGGAAGTGAGATAATACCTTAGTTAGAGGGAACCTTCAGGCACGGGTAACATGTCTTTTTAGTCTCAAAAACCAGTGCTTGTAGCCCATTATTTTGTCTAAGGGGTGTGCTTTAAATTCCCATCATTTTTTATGGATTTTTGGATGGGAACAGAACAATGAAAGACCCATGAAAACACTCATGCACTCAAGAGAGTAGAAAAGTATAAAGAGCATCAAGTCCCCTTAAACTCACACCCTTATCAATCCATTGAATCTTTCTTAAGTTTGTAAATTACCAAGGTTACAGGTTCATTAAAGTTCATTAAGGAAAGGAACTTCATATTTCTAAAACCAGGAAAATCATATATTGTTGTGGATGGGTGGATGACATGGACACACTACTTGTTCCATGAAAAAGAAACCATGTCTTGGTTATCAATCATCAAAATTCAAAGATAAAAATCAGACATTAGTAATCAAATAACATTAAATACAAACCAACATGAGAAAAAGCTATAACATCATTGTGTCCTATTGGTAATAAAGAAAAATATTAGAAAAACATAAGAAAAACACACATCAAAATAAAGTAAAATATAAAAGAAATTGAAATATATTTAAGAAAGATAAAACTATTAACAATGGCGTAAAATAACAAAAAAAGTATAAAAACTAAGGAGCCACTTATATGATTAGCATGGATGACCATCTCCCCCATGACTGAGTTGGAAAGAGGAGATTTGAAATATTAAGCATGGGTGTCCATCCGTTGAGGTGTTGCTAGCACTGGCCCTTTTGGGTTCATGGAAAGGTTTTACATGTTGTATGCTGACCAATAGTTTCTTATTTGGGCTTTTAGGTTCATAAATCAACATGATCCTAGAAGGAAAGGTTTCATAAATGATATGATAAATCGCGATTTGCCAGGCCCCGATCTCGAATCCTCGATATTAGGTACATGATATCACAACCTAGATAATGATATCAAATACACGATATCGTGGTTCCTGTGTAGGCCTATAAATACCACATTTTGGCACATAGAAAAAGGAGGAGAGTTATTAAGTCTTAAAGTAGATTCTTTTTGTCAATTTTTCAGTTAATTTCAATTCTTTCCCCAGTGCATGCCTGTAGTGTGATGATTGTAATTATACGGAACCTTTATTCAAGTGTGATGTACTTGGACACACGCACAACTGGCAATAAAGATTGAGATTACTCCATCATTGCAGCATTCACTTACCTTTTAATTACTTAAATTGTTAATTGTTATTTATTGTTTTTTTAGTTAATATTCCCTTTATTGTCATTTACACTTCCTGTTGATTAACGTGGAATGAGTATGACTTAATCATGAACATTTAAGTGTAACTACTTGGTAACCCAGTAGCGTATCTAGTAGTGCCCAAGTAATGTACGCTTGGTAATCCTAGAAGTCATACATGAAGTCCAAGATGTGTACGGATGATTGAGGATGGATGCTCATCACACTTAAGCTAGTTTATATTTTACTTCATATTGCTTATTGGTTTAATCAAGATTATTTTCCATTGTCTCTAGGAGTAGCCTAGTGTTAGAAACCATATCATACACCTCACTCTAGACTAAACCATATGTGACAAAGTAAATACTAGTGCAAGTGGGAAGACAACGAACTGCAATCAATGTGTAACTATCTAGACACCACGACTAGTCCACCTATGAAGTTTGACCGAATCATGCATACATGCTCGTATTTGTATGGTTGAGTGTAGGGGTACTTTACCGCTCATCATTGGCGCTGTTGCCGGGGATGGTGCTAGTTATCTAGATTAGTTATATCATTCAAGATCACTGTAAAGAAGCATTAACGATATATCTTTTAGTAAGAAAGTAATTGTAATTAAGTCACACACAATTCACAACAATGTCTCTCTTACAAGGCTATGATACTACAACTTCTAGTGAGGAAATTCATTGGAGAACCAATGAAATTTATGATGAAAAAAAAGTTTGGAGTACTCAATCTTATGCAAGAGTTTCATATGTTCATGGACACCCCAACGATACTCAAGGATTTTTGTCATCCAACCTAGACACCTTTAGTGAGGATGGAACATCCCATAGAATGAGGTGGCTCGTAAGAACTAGGACCTTCTCAATGGTTAACAAAAGTTTATCTGGGGATGATTGGGAGACTTACAAAAGTCATGATGAGTCTTCCAGTTCTTTCTCTTCCTCTACTCCTTCAACATCAAGTTGTGACATGGATGACCATCTCTCAAGGGGTCAGCATAGAAATAAAAATTGAACCCATGGGCAAAGTCAAGAATGCCAACATGAACAAGGACAACATCATCCCAACTCACCAACTCATAACCTACTCAGTGATGATGAACCCCTGCTAGCTACTAAGAACCTAATGCATATACAAGAGGCTATTCAAATATCTTGTAGGCATCGTAAGAAAAGCCATCTACCCAAGTTTGATTTAAACAACTTTCCCAAGTTTTCAGGAGGCTATGATTTAGATTTGCAACATCATTTACAAACCTTCTATGATGCCTATGCATGGAACAATATTGATAACAAATGGCAAAAACTTAAGCTCTTTCCTATGACACTCGTTGGGCAAGCAAAAGTATGGTACAGATCCTTAAAGCCAAAATCAATTCATAGTTGGCTGACAATGATAGAACTCTTCACTGAAAGATATCAAACCTATGCAAGAGTGTTAGCCTTGAGGAGACAAATCCAAGAATGGAAACAAGGGCAACATGAACCCTTGGACATGGCCTTAAAAAGATACTATTCGTTGTTAAACAAATGCCTAGGCCATGGGTTCTCCAAGGAAAGACTAATGTATCACATCATGGATGGGCTTCATAATGAAACAAGGAAGACCCTAGGGATGTATGCCCTAGGTCAATTATATGAGCTACGAACCCACCAATTCCAAGAGCTTATCAAGTGGGTAGCAAAAGAAGAAGGAGAAATTGCTAAATGGGAGAATGTTGACAACTCTTAATAGGACCAAAATCTCAAAATAGCAAAGGTCCATGATCATGAAGAGGAGAAATCAACTCACCTCAAGGAGGTGGAATCATCTTTGCCAATACTACAATCACTAGATGAAATTAAGGCAAAGATCAATAAGATGACAGAATGGGTACATGAAAAATGCAGAGAATATGCCAACATTATTAGAGGTGGAACCATGCCAAACCAAGAAACAAGATAGGACACCACGCAACAATCGGAAAGAAGGGTTGAAGAAAATAAGGATAAGAGCTCAACTACAAATCACCTGTATCAATGTGAAATTTGTCTATATGATCATCCCAAAGGCCAATGCCTGATCTTGTCACATTTACATAAGCATTGGAGAGGAATGTTACATCCAGATTTTGTATAGAAATACCGGGTTCAACCACAGTGGAAAAAATCCCAATTGTGGGGGAGGCCATTGTCAAACTGGTCACACCCTTCATACCATCCAAACCCAAATGCTTATTATGTTCAGCATCCTATTTTCCCAACTTGCTCAACATCTTCTATTTCACCACATCATTATCATTCTCCTGAGTATTATCAACCCATATCCTCTCAAACAAGATCACCACCTCATGTTCCTTGCTCTTCTCCTCGCCCTCAATATTTTCATCATTCACCTCCTTCTATATCACCACCAGTTGTGCCAGAAGGTTTTTCACCACAGCACCAACCCACAAACGTTACTTATGCTACTATTGTCAATAGCAGTGGAGGTCCTCCACAATGTCAAAAGCGTCCTTTCTTTAGGCATGGCTGTAGAAAGAGATAACATGGTTCTAAAACCATTGCATCCTCCAACTCAGCACAAGCCCAACACCATGATGCACCTTCCTTCTCAAACTCAATGCCTCATGTTACCTTATCAGGACCACTAATCAACACTTCAACAACCATGTGGCCCAATGAATATAACCAAATAGGAAGACATATTAATCCTTACATACCATTTTATGATCATGGGTGCCATAATGGGCCAACTCCTTATCACATGACCACATCTTTCAATTTGCCCCACTATGCCAACTTTAATCAAGCATGTGAACCCCAAGTTGGATACATTCTAGCCACCACATCAAAAGACACCCAGTGGTTTGGATATGACCAGACTCCAATATTTCCCACATGCATGGATCCACATTTTCCATTTATTAATTCTAGCCATGCTCAAAAGTTTAGTTATGGGGGATATCCTTCATTCTAATAAGCAAAATTAGTAAATTTTTTTCCTTTTCTTTGATTTTACAATTTTTTTTTTACAATTTTTTGTTCTTTGTTTTCCAAATTTTTATTTCCAATTTGTTGTTTTATCTTTTTGAGGGTAATCTCATCAGTGAATAAAATACTCATGTGATTTGTTGGTTGAGGTGTTGTTCTATGCTATCAAGTCTCATGTGACTAATTATTTGGACAGTGAGCCCACAACATCTACCCACCCATCCTATTATTTGGACAATGTACGATGATATTCTTGTCATCATTAAAACTTAAAGTAATTTTGTGCTCATTATGCCCAAAGCGAAAAATGATGGACTAAGAGGGAATGGCCAGGGTGTGACATCAAGGGGACTTGTGGATTCTCTTTGATGACATTTGTATGTGCTATCATGCAACCTGGTTATACTAAATCCTTGTAGATCTAATGAAAATTAGGAGTAGGAGTAATACAGGCACTTAATAAAGAACCTCAATGCTATTCTAGGGGTCCCACTGGAAAGACATGCACCCATGCTTGAAGGTTGGTGGCTTCTCCAGTTCACTGTTGGAAAGGACCAAGTGCCAAAGCGGCTAGAAAAAAAACAAAGAAAGAGGAAAGAGAAAAACAAAAACATCAAAGAAAGATCAAGAAAAATGTGCTACAAAGAAATTTCAAATCACTCCTCCCTTGGACAAAATGCCAAGTGATCATACGCCTTGCTATCATGGTGCTCTTATGGTTGTCCATCATTGGATGAAACAATATGATGTCATTGATCATAGGCATGGACTTGGTCTTGATTTTGGAGTAAAGGGCTAATGATACATTAATCACGTCCCTCACATTTAGGGATTCCTTGTGCCTAGAGTCAGTCACCTCACGTCCCGATCTCTGCAATCCCTTCTACGATTTTTTCCACCTCACTATCTAAGTATTTCTAGCTTATGTCTTGTGTGGCATAGAACTCATACCTCATCATGGTGGTATCTACATGTGTGTGTTTTGTTGCATGGGTACAAATTACATTTAACCCTTTCTAGTGCCTACAGACATTTTAAGGTGTGGTTACGTAAGGGCATGATAGGTAAGAACCTGTTATGGGGAGAACTCACTTGCGTAACTTTTGTAATTTGCACTCTTTACACATCACCACATCATCTTACATCCTGCAAGTATTGCATTACTACAATTATCTTTCCCTTTATCATCATTTTAAATTCCAATTTCCTCATCCTATTCATGAATTTCATTAAATTCCACTTCATTACACTCTTGGTGCCTTTAGGTCTCTTTAAGGTACCCTAGATCTTTCAACTTAACCTTAAATCCTTCATTTTTGGCCTTGGAAATTCGAAAATTTATCAATTTTACCAAGTACCCTATTTTCAAAGGGACACGATATCAAGTCCGACGCAATATCAAGTCCACGTTAGTGGGTACACAATATCACGTCNTCAATGTCATTTTTCACTGTTAATGCAAGGGGAGTTGTTGAAATTTTCTAGCTTGCACACCTATTATTCAAACATCAATAACATACTCATTCACGCTTCGATTCTCATTCCGATTGAACCTGCTTAAACCCGAAGTGTTTAATTAGTTGTGGGGGAAGGATACGCTTCAAGTTGCACACAGTTTTTTTGAAATTTGTCGTTGCCCAAAGGATATTATCAAGGGTAAGTGACCTTAAAAATGCTATAAATGTTTACCAAATTAATTTTATTTCTTCATCGAGAACATGAAAATTATTTTTTTGGAGTCACCTAATCAAAATTAGGCCCAATATCAAAACTTTTAGGGGAATTTTCATGAAAATATCTAACTCTAAATCACACTAAGTAAGAAATGAATCTACTAAGGGCAAGGAGTAAGGTATTAATCTAATTTTATAAATAGCCTTACTAATAATTGGTCACGTGTGATTGCAGGTGGCCCCTAAATGAGGATAACAAGGAGAACCCTCTCAGGGTGCATCCAAATGGCCAAGGAGAGGTAGAGGCCAAGCACCTCTTAAAGAATATACAGAGTAGGAGGCACACTTGTTCAGCATTCATCAAGAACCTCATGTTACAGTGCAATTGGGGCATGCCGAAGGTGAAGACGGTAGGGCACCTGAACAGGGAAAACATCTCACGTTGTCCCTAGAATGTGTTCAAGAAATTTGTGAAAGGTCCATGTCAGTAGCTGTGATTGTGGAACACAATTTTGTACCTTTTACTAAATTTTCCCCTGAGGCAGTCATAGACCAACTTAAAGGGTCTCCACCGTGGCCTATTCTCTTTGAGAGTGGTGATTGGTACCTAGGGGACATGTACCAATTTTGGCACAACAAGGAAGAAGGCACCACCGTTGATATTGGTGGGATTTTTGTTGATTTCTCTACCAAGGCCATTTCAAAAGTGTTGAATCTTTCGAATACAAGGCCTAAGGTTTCTCACCTATCTACTCACTCTAATGCTAATGCACAAAAGATATGGTTAAAAAGGGCATACGGCAAAGAAGATAAAACATATGGAGAGCTCACACTTAAAGAGAGGATTTATTTCAAAATTGGCACATATCACATTTTCCCAACAAAAGGACTGAATAGGATTTTCAAATATGCAACTAGAGGAAGTGCCATCTTGATGGGCAAGGTTGATGCTAACCTACACCATCTATATCTCATGGAAATATTAAGGCGATTTGAAGAATGTAAGATAGGGAAGTTGGCATTACCTTTTTTCTACCTAATTAGGAAGTTGTGCTGACATGCTAGAATTTTGGGGTACACCAATGACATCCCTAGAAAGGCCCAAAATGCTTCATTTACTAAATTGCTAAAACCACCAGCCCCAAGGACGAATGTTGGTGAGATGCTAGAACTAGAGTAAGAGTAGATGGCTAAGCCCATTGCACTTCAAACTGTAGGGCCCAATCAACAACGAGAAGCGAGGCCTAGCACGCAACCCATGGGATAGCAAGACCAACTGCCACCATCACCACAGGACTATCAAGCATCGATGAGCCATCTTACAGCCATCGTTGAATCAGTTAGTTGGGGAAGCCATGATGAAGAAAATCTTTTCAAGGTCATTGATGATGCTGCACAACCCATAGTTTTAGTTGATCATGCATAAGGTGAGGTTTCTATCCAAACAAGAGGAGGGGAATCTCATTAGTCATAACAGATCTTTGGAAATGCTGCATCCTTTCAAGTGCAATTACAAATTGGTGAGGGAGCCATAGTAGTGGTTATGCAACACCACAATGCAGTGGGAGTAGCAAAGGTCGTTACAGTTCACATTAAAGAATTATTCAATGTTCCTGTTATGCCACTGGTAGATTTCATAGGAGCACACGATACTCAAACCTTAGCTGGCCCCTCGATGACTTCTATGGAGCATGAGGATGTTTTGGATTGGTTGCTACAGACAAGATAAGTGCTGACATCCTTGTTTGACATCCCTCAAGATGTCACAACAACACAATCAGACCTCATCTCCACAAAAGGGAAGCTGGTCATGGCAGAGGTTAGGGCTAACCATGCAAAGGAGGAGTTAAAAAGACTCCAAGAAAAGCTCGTCACCCTACAAGCTGCACAATGGGATTTTTCTTGATTCATCCCCACAAGCCAACTAGAGTCCTTCTAGATAGAGCAGCTAAATAAATTGCTAGAAGAGAATAAAAGAGTGGCAGAGGAAAAAGAAAAGGTTGATTGGGATACTTCCAAGGCACAAGCTCAAACGTATGCACATGCCAAAGCACTTAGGCCTTACAAGAAGAAAATAAACAACTTGCCGTCGAAAACCTTCGGTTGACCACAGTAGAAAAACAGAAGAATGTTCTTGAGGAAACTTTTTAGCAATTATGAGAGCAATTAATAAGGGTCAACCAGGATATGAATCGCTTGGCCGGAGAAAATAGAAACCTCTCAATGAAGGAGGTGCATGTGATCCATCAAAAGATGGTGATTAAAATAAGTGCGTGGTAGAATGAGGCCAAGCGACATGAGAAACTTAAAGAACATTTTAGAGATCAGGTGGGGATGTACAAGCAGGTGATTGAGAAAGAAATTCATATGGCCAAAGCCCATATTAACACACTCAGCACTCAAAACGCTAATTGGTAGGCCATATTGGATACTTATGCCTTCGTCTACTAAGTTGAACTGAAAATTTGGGACCTACAAATACAAGATCTCATGGAGTACATGGAGTTGGCAAACCTACGGTATGCCAACTTAGCCATGTTGACAGTAAAATGCCCAAGAATAAAATTGGAGAAGCAGGTAGTAATCACCTACGCCAAATATGAAATAGAATTTGCTGAACATAAGAAGACATTGTAGAGATTAGAAGTAGCAAATTCTGAATTAGAGGTGGTTAAGACCAGCTACTAAGGACAAAAGGATGTCATGGCAGATTTGGCTTGACAGCTGCTGGACTACCAAGAATGCAAGGACAAAGCTAGAGCCTATAAAGAGGAATGACAGTTGTTTGTGGCCTAGTATGTCAAGGCTAATCAGATGTTCCCACAACTACCGTGCCCATGGGAGCTACCAACTCCATCAAACATTAGAGCATCAGCATGGATGACATAGGATCCTCAAACTGAAGAAGAAAAGCTCTAGGCACTCCTTCAAAGACATCCATTTCGAAAGCCTGGAGCACAAGATAAGGGGAAAAGACCCATGGAGGAACCACCACCGCTAGGAACCACATGAGTTCCAACAAATTTTGTCTTTTGTAAATTCTGTGTCTATGTCCCGATTTTGTTTTGTTCAATCCCACACTGTGACATGAATAATTCCTAATTAGTTAATAATCTCATACCTATCCACTATGTAATCAATTAAACTCATTCTCATTTTTTTTAACTCAAGGATGAGTTGTTATTCAGTTGTCGGGGTATGAAAAATCGTGGTTTGTCAGGCCTTGATATTAGATCCTCGATATCAAGTACACGATATCACAGCCTGGATAATGATATTGAATACACGATATTGTGGTTCCTATGTAGGCCTATAAATACCACATTCAGGTGCACAAGAAAAGGAGGAGAGTTGTTAAGTGTTAAAGTAGAGTCTTTTTCTCAGTTTTTCAGTTAATTTCAATTCTTTCCCCAGTGCATGCTCGTAGTGTGATGATTGTAATTCTGTGAAACCTTTATTCAAGTGTGATGTACTTGGACACATGCATGGCTGGCAATAAAGATCGAGATTACTCCATCATTGTAGCATTCACTTAGCTTTTAATTATTTAAATTGTTAATTGTTATTTATTATTTTCTTAGTTAATATTTTCTTTATTGTCATTTACACTTTCTGTTGATTAACGTAGAATGAGTACGACTTAATCACGAACATTTAAGTGTAACTACTTGATAACCCAATAATGTAGCTAGTGGTGCCTAAGTAATGTATGCTTGGTCATCCTATAAGTAGTACATGAGGTCCAAGATGTGTACGGATGATTGAGGACGAATGCTCATCGCACTTAAGTTAGTTTAGATTTTACTTCATATTTCTTATTAGTTTAATCAATATTATTTTCCATTGTCTCTAGGAGTAGCCTAGTGTTAGAAACCATATCATACACCTCACTCTAGACTGAACCATACATGACAAAGCAAATACTAGTCCAAGTGGAAAGATAGTGAACTACGATCAATGTGTAACTATCTAGATACCACAATTGGTCCATCTGCGGAGTTCGACCGGATCATGTGTACATGCTCGTATTCATATGGTTGATTGTAAGGGTACCTTATCACTCATCATGATGTAAAGCCCTTCCCATAATGTTTGGAACTTAGTTTATTATCGCACATGTGTGGGGTTCTAATAAAGGACCTTATCTCTTGGTTGAAATTTTACCTTCCTTATTTTAAGGTCATGGTATTGTTTGTTGAATACTTTGTGCATTTCATTCAAAGACAAGGCCACCAATCAATTCTCATCTAGCACATTAAGGTTGATCAATTTTTCTTTATGTGCTTGATTAAGGTCAAGGTTATGGTCACAAGCTATTGAAAGTGTATGGAGCTCAGATTGAATAGGAAGTGTTGGCAATTTTTTGTACACCAGCTCATAGGGGGAATAGCCTATAGGGACTTTCCATGTTGAGTGGTAAGCCCAAATGGTATTGTTAAGTTTTGTGCTCCAATCTCTCCTATATTTGCTAATTATTCTGATTAAGATCTTAGTGATCTTCCTATTTGTAACCTTAGCTTGACCATCAACTTGGACATGGTAAGGTGTTGTTAGTTTATGTTCCCCAAGAATTCCATGAGCTTTCAAATGGTGGTGCCTATAAAATGAGTACCATTATCAGAAATCAATGCACGTGGCATTCCAAACTTACTTACAACATTTTTTTGTACAAATTAAGTAGCTATGGAAGATGTCCAATCAGTGATGGCTACTATTTCTATCCATTTTATACAATAGTCAATAGCAACTATGATGTATGCCTTTTCATTCAACATGGGTGTGATGGAACCCATGAAATCAATGTCCTAGATGTTGAAGGGTTCTAATGGTTGGATCCACTGCTGGGATCCCTCCATTCAAGTGGTCATCCTACCATCATGTTGACAATGGTCACAAGAGCAAATGAATTGGTAAGCATCCTTAAAGAGTTTTGGCTAGTAATACCTTGCCATTAAGATCTTAATGGTCATGCACCTTCCAACATGGTGGCCCTCACAAGCACCCTCATGAGCATCCTAGAGAACGTGTAGTTGATCAACATCAAGGACATACCAACGAACTAGGCCATCAGTGCACATATTGTAAAGATGTTTGTTGATCTCCATGAAGCATTTGGCCTGATGAAGAAACTGTTGCTTCTTTCTATGATCCAGCTCTTATGACATCTCTTAAGTGAGAAGATAAGTGAGGATGCCACTGTACCATTTAGGTTTAATGGGCACTTGTTCATTTATAGCACCAACAAAGAGGAGTTCATTGGGAAATTGATCAAGAAATGAACTCTCCTCTTTGTTGTTCCATCTTAACTAAGATAAGTGGTCAGCAATCACATTCTCAGTTCCCTTTCAATCTACCATTGTGAGATCAAATTCCTACAAGATCACAAGCCATTGTATGACACAAGGGCTCACTGTCGATTTGTTCATGAGGAAGTGAATTACACTATAGTCTATGTGCATGAATACATTGTACCCAAGCACATAGTGCCTGAATTTTTCCAAGGCATACACCATTGCCATCAATTCTATCTCTATTGTGGTGTAGTTCAATTGTGCACCCACAATGCTTTGGCTCGCATAGTGAATGTAGTATGGATGTTTTTAATCATCCAACTATGTGAGCATGGCTTTCAAAGCATAATTTGATGCATCTGTCATAATGTGCAATAATCTAGATCAATCATGTGCTTGTAGAATTGAAGTTTTTGCAAGCTTCTGTTTAAGTTTCTAGAATGCCTTCTTATATTTCTTGATCTAGATGAATAAAGCATCTTTCTTTGTCAGCTCTACCAACAGTTTAGCAATCTGAAAGAAATTCTCTATGAATCGCTGATAGTAACCAATGTGCCTAAGGAATGACTAGACATCTTTAATAGTTTATAGTTGACAGGTAATTCTCTAGATGACCCTTATTTTCTTAGGGTCCACTTCAATCCTTGCTTGTGATATTTTGTGCCCTAAGACAATGTCATCCTAGATCATTAGATGGCTCTTTTGCCAATTGAGCTAAAGGTTGGTCTGCACACACCTTTTCAACACTTACTCAAGGTGCTCCAAGGCTTACTCAAATGTAGCACCATAGGTGGATAAGTCATCCATGAAGACTTCCACCCTACTACTAATCTGCTATTGAAATATGTTAAGGGCAAGGTGTTGGAAAGTTGTAGGGGCATTACATAGAAAAAATAGCATCTTTCTGCATGCAAAAGTCCCATAGGAACTTGTGAATGTTGTTTTGGCCTAAACTTTGGGTGCAATATGAATTTGGTTATAGTAATTATAATCATCCAGAAAGTTGTAGCAGTAATGCCCAAAGATAGTATCCAACACTTGGTCCACAAATGTCAATGGAAAATGATCTTTATACATCACCATGTTTAACAACTTGAAGTCAATATAGACCCTCCACTTGTCACCTTTCTTTGGCATAATCGCAAGTGGGCTAACCCACTCACTATTTGCAATGGGATAGATGAACCCCACATTAAGGAGTTGTTCAATCTCCTCCTTAATGATCTTCTTCAATTTGGGGTTCAACCACTACTATGCCTACCTCTTTGGCTTTATGGAAGGATCAACATAGATGTAGTGTTGGTATATCCTAGGATCAATCCTAGTGAGTTTAGGATATGACCAAGAAAAGGTTATTGGCCATTTGTTGACCACCTTCAACAAACTCTCTTTCTATTTAAGAGCAAGATTGACATTGATTATCACCAGCTTTCCATTGTTCAGAAAATCATATTCCATGCTAGTAGGTAGATTTTTCAACTCTAGGGGCTCCATTTTAAAGCTTTTAGGGATTTCAAACTCTCCCAAATAGGTGTCATCAGGTTCATCATTAGAGAGTTAGTGATGAACTCACTCAAATTCATCCATGCCTTCAACATAGGCACTCATTAGGATCTCAATCGATTTTATGCAAAGTGTTGAGCTACTTTTAGAATCAGCTGTCAACCAATGAATGCCCTCCTATTTTGTGGTTGTTGCATACAGGCACCTTTGAATTTTTGTCTCATTTGCATACTATCTACATGTTGTGATTGATGTACTTATTATGGATCATATTTTCTGTACATAATTGCACCTTGTATCACTGTATGTGATTCATGGAACTCTTTTCTTCTCTATCTTTCCAAATGCATTTTCCTTGGAAATCTCTAAGGAAAGGTCTTTGATTTCCAACTATGTATTAATGGTGCTTAACTAAGCCCTTCCTATGATGATTGGGAAGTCCCCTTTGTAATTATCAACTCCGATCACCAAGAAATTAGCAGGATATGACCACCCATAGATGATGGTCACAATGTCCTCCACTAGTCCCAAGGAAACAATGATGGACTGATCTACCAACTCAAGATAGATGTTATTCTTTTTGTGTGGGGGCAAGTTCTAGGCTTGGTACATCTTATGAGAGATTAGATTTACACTAAAACCTAAGTCCAGAAGAGCTTTGCAAGGCTTATTTCCAACAATCTACAAGTAAATAAAGGGACTTCTAGAATTAGATCTTTTCTTGGAAAGGTGGCCATCCTTTCTCCAACTAGTTACTATATGGGTCAACATGACAATATGCACTTTGGGAGACATTTGGTTTGAAGGGGACTTGAATGAAAAGGACGTAAAGGATGAGGGAGAAGTAGAACTATTAATCGCATAAGTTTGTAAGGGCTTTGTAGAACTGTTGGTTTGGAAGAATGGTCTTTTTTGGGATTTGGTTTTCGAAACACTCGACTAAGGAGCCAGCTGTAAGTTGATAGCCTTGGTAGCATTACATTACTACAGCTAGGCTAGAATTTCACCCTACATTAATGAACCAGGTGGTAATTGAGTTGAGGAAGGAGGGGCATGTGCAAAAGGATGAGGAGGGTAGTGAGAAAATCGAGATTCCCCTCTTGGAGATTGGGCTTTGTAAAACTCAGGAGAATAGTCGTGATGCTAGAATGAAGCATGACTCGAAGAGTCACATGGAGAAATGGGTCGTTGAACATAGTACCCATATGAATCAGATTACTGGTAAGGGTACTGCTGCCTTGATGGTGGCATCCCCTATGAATGTGGGTGTTGCCACTGATGGTACTACTTATAAGGTTATGGTGGAGCTCCACTTGGATAGTAAGCTTGTTGCTAGTGGAACTACCTTGGGTTACCTTGTGGGTAAGGTAACCTTTTGAGTGCTTGCCTTCTCACTAGTCTAGGATTTAGAGCGTATGTACCAAACTCCTGCAACTATGACACAAAGGGGTAACATCCTTTAGAATGTTCATATTAGCAGATGTCACACCCACCATCATTATCTGATTCAAAATCCACAACCTGCTATACTACAAAAACCTTGGCCTCACCCCTTTGGTGGACACATTCAGCTTCCTTCCTTCTCATGCAATCATGATCACTACTTTGCTCTTTGGATTTCTCTACTATTTTCAAAGTGATTTGGAACTTTTCATCCAAAGAGTCCCATATTTTATCTACCTTGGCTGAAATTTTGAAAATAAATTTTTGAATTGGCAAGGTCTTTCATTACACCACCTCACCAAGTGGTGCCTCCTCCTCATTGTCACAAAACTAGAATTCCCTTTTTCTGATGGAAGGTGATGAGTGGCGAGGTACCCCTACACTCAACCATACGAATAAGAGCGTTCATGCATGATCTGGTCGAACTCCGTAGATAGGCTAGATGTGGTATCTAGATAGTTACACGTT
Organism: Gnetum montanum; assembly: GCA_015680685.1. Classification (NCBI taxonomy): domain Eukaryota; kingdom Viridiplantae; phylum Streptophyta; class Gnetopsida; order Gnetales; family Gnetaceae; genus Gnetum; species Gnetum montanum. The sequence continues at coordinate 30,572 of MNCI01022842.1, read as the reverse complement.
GATCGCAGTTTGTTGTCTTCCCACCTAGACTAGTATTTTCTTTGTCACGTATGGTTTAGTCCACAGTGAGGCATATGATGTGATTCTAAACTAGTGCTACTCCTAGAGACAATGGAAAATAATATTGATTAAACTAATAAGCAATAGGAAATGAAGTCTAAGATAGCCTAAGTGCAATGAGCATCCGTTCCTTAATCATCTATACACATCTTGGACCTCTTGCATGACTACTATTGGGATTACGAAGTGTAGATCCTAGGTACACTACTAGGTTACCAAGTAGTCACACTTAAATGCTCATGATTAAGTTGTACTCATTCTACATTTAACAACAGGAATAGTAAATGATGATAAAGAAATATTAACTAAGAAAATAATAAATAATAATAACAATTAAATAATTAAAACTAAGTGAATGCTACAATGATGAAGTAATCTCGATCTTTATTTCCGGTCATGTGCACATCTAAGTACATCACTCTTGAATAAAGTTGCCATACAATTACAAGCATCACACTACGAGCATGCACTTGGGAAAATAGTCTAACTCCTATGGAAACAAACTACAAGGGCTTCGCTACAACTACTCAAAAGATACCTAAGTGTGGCGGAAGCCCACTTATTTATAAGCTAAAACAGGCCTCATGTAAATGGGGCCACGTCGACGCATGGAGGGATGCATCAACAAGCCTACGTTGATGCATGGAGGGATGCGTCGACGGGGCTATGTCAACACAGCCGCATATACAGGGCCCTGTATACGTGGCCTAGTCGATGCATCGACTGTATAGTGCTTCATCATACCCCCATGACTGAGTAAAAACTCATCCTCAAGTTAAAGAAAGTGAGGAACAAGCTCGATTGAATACACAGTGGACAAGTATGGGATTATTGATTGACTAGAAATTTATTCATGCCACAGTGGATATGACAAAATTGGGACATAGACATAAAATGACAAAATTTATCGGAACTCATGTGGTTCCTAGTGATGCTAGTTCCTCCATGGGTCTCTTCCCTTGTCCTATGCATCAAGCTTTTGAGATTGATACCATTGAAGAAGCACCTGACATTTCTCCTCTTCTATTTAAGGATTATGAGCCGTCCATGCTAATGTTCCAATGTTTGATGAAGTCGACATTTCCCATGGGCACGGCAGCTATGGGAATACTTGATTGGCCTTGACATGTCATGCCGTAGATAGCCGTCGTTCCTCTTCATAGGCTTGGGTCCTGACCTCTCCACCTTTTGCTTGGCTGGATTGTGTAGTAACAGGAGGTCCCTAATGGATGTTGAATGATTGTGCCTCCTGCTCCGCACGTTCTACATGAGGTCCTTGGCTTTTGCCTTCCCTTGGGCGTTTAATTGCACCTTGAGAAGGTCCTCCTTGTTGTCCTCTTTTTAGGGCCATCTATAATCACACAAAGATCAATTGTTAGTAAGGTTATTGAAAGAAGTTCAATTATTTCATACCTTACTTATTGCCTTAAGTAATTGTTGAATTCTTTGCTTAGTGTGATTTTAGAGTTAGAAAGTTTTTCAAGGAAGTTGCCCTAAAATTTTAATGTTGGGTTTGGTTTGTTTAGGTGACACAATAAAAGACATGTAATGGTTTTGAGGAATGTTTGATAAAATGATGACAAAGGAAAGAATAAATTTGGCAATGAAGTACTTGGAGGGTATAAAATGATGTAGTGGTGTGCAACAAGTACAAATTACAAAAGTCACGCAAGTGGGTCCTCCCCAAAGCAGGTTCCAACCTATAATGCCCTTGCGTAACCACACCTTAAAATGTCTGTAGGAACTAGAAGGGTTAAATGTAATCTATACTGATGCAACAAAACACACACATGTAGATACCACTGTGATGAGGTATGAATTCAATGCTACACAAGACACAATTCAAAAATACATTAACAACGAGATGGGATGAATCGAAAAATGGATTATAGAGATTGGGACGTGAGGTAACTAACTCCGGGCACAATGAATCATGAGTGTAGGGCATGATTAATGTGTCATTAGCCCATTGCTCCAAAATAAAGACCAAGTCCATTCCTCCGATCAGTGACATCGCATTGTTTCATCCAATGATGGACAACCATACGAGTGCCATGACAATAAGGTGTACGATCACTTGGCATTTTGTGCAAGGGAAGAGTGACTTGGAATTTCTTTTCGGCATACTTTTTGTTTGGCCGCTTTGGCACACTCTCTTTTTTTTTTCTCTGATGAAGTACTTAATCCAGAGAAGCCACCCACCTTTAGGCATGGGTGCATGTCTTTCTAGTGAGACCCCCTAGAATAGTGTTAGGTTCTTTATTGGGTGCCTTTAATACTCTTACTCCCATTTTCGTTAGATCTACAAGGATCTTAGTACAACCAAGCTGCATGATAGCACCCATAGATGTCACCAAAAAGAATCCACAAGTTCCCTTGATTTCACACCCTGGCCATTCCCTCTTAGTCCATCATTTTTCACTCTGGGCATAATGAGCACAAAATTACTTTTAAGTTTCATGATGACAAGAATATCATCATACCCAGAGTAGAACCTCTTATTAATAGAATGGTTGGGTGGATGTGGTGGGTTCGCTGTCCAAATAATTAATTACCTGAGACTTGATAGCATGGAAAAACACCTTAACCAATGAGTCACATGAGTGTTTTATTTGTAGATGAGATTACTCATAAAAAGATAAAATACAAAAAGATAAAACAATAAATTAAAAGATGAAAAACTAGAAAACAAAAAGTTGAAAAATTAAAGAAACAGAAAAACATTTATTAATTCTGTGTTTTTAGAATGGAGGATACCCCCCATAACTAAATAGTTGAGCATGGCTAGAATTAATAAATGGAAGGTGGGGATCCTTGCATGTTGAAAATATTGGGACCTGGTCATACTTACCCCATTGGGGTTCACACACTTGATTAGAGTTGACATAGTGGGGCAAGTTATAAGATGTGGTTAATTTATAAGGAGTTGACCCACTATGGTACTTGTGACCATAAGATGGTATGCAAGGATCAACATGTCTCCCCATGTGGCAACATTCATTGGGCCCCATGGTTGTTGGAGTGTTGATTGTTGGCCTAGATAGAGTAACAGGAGGCATTAAGTCTGAGGAGGCAGATGCATCACAACGTTGAACTTGTGCTAAGTTGGAGGATTCAGTGGTTTCGAAACTGTGTTGTCTCTTTCTATAGTCCTGCCTAAAGAAAGGACACTTTCGATGTTGTGGAGGGTTCCCATTGCTATTGACAACAACAACACAAGTAACATTCATGGATTGGTGTTGTGGTGCAAAGCCTTCTGGCACAATTGGTGGCAATGTAGAAGAGGGTGAAGTATGAGAATATTGAGGTTGAGGAGAAGTGTAAGGTACATGAGGTGGTGATTTTGTTGGAGAGGACATGGGTGGATAGTACTTGGAAGAATGATAACAATGAGGTGAGGTAGAGGATGCTGATCCCGTTGGAGAAACAAGGTGTTGAGCATAATAAGCATTTGGTGTTGGGACATACAAAGGGTATGGTCTAGTTGGTGATGGCCTCCCCTATGACCGAGGTTTTTGCCACTATGGTTGAACATGATATTTTTGTACAAAATCTGGATGTAACATTCCTCCCCAATGCTCATGTAAATGTGACAAAACTAGACATTGGCCTTTGGGGTGATTGTACAAATAGACATTACATTGATATGTGAAATTGACAGTTGAGTTCTTATTCTTATTATCTTCTACCCTTTGTTTTGATTGTTGCGTGATGTCCTATCCTGTTTCTTAATTTGGCATAGTTCTTCCTCTAATAATGTAGGCATATTCTCCACATCTTTCTTGTACCCAATTCGTCATCTTATTGATCTTTGCCTCAATTTCATCTAGTGATTGTAGGATTGACAAAGATGATTCCACCTCCTTGAAGTGAGTTGATTTCTCCTCTTCATGATCATGGACCCTTGTTAAGTTGAGATTTTGGTCCTATTGAGAACTTTCAACATTCTCCCATTTGGCTATTTCTCCTTCTTCTTTTGCTACCCACTTAATAAGCTCTTGGAATTGATGGGTTTGTAGCTAATATAGTTGACCTTGGGCGTACATCCCTAGGATATTCCTTGTTTCATTATGGAGCCCATCTATGATATGGTACATTAGCCTTTCCTCAGAGAACCCATGGACTGGGTAGTTGTTTAACATTGCATAATATCTTTCTAAGGCCATGTCCAAGGGTTCATGTTGTGCTTGTTTCCATTCTTGGATTTGTCTCCTCAAGGCTGACACTCTCGCATAGGTTTGATATCTTTCATTGAAGAGTTCTACCATTATAGGCCAACGTCGAATTGATTTTGATTTTAACAACCTATACCATACTTTTGCTTGGCCAACGAGTGTTAGAGGAAAGAGCTTAAGTTTTTTCCATCCATTATCAATGTCATTCCATGCACAGGCATCATGGAAGGCTTGTAGATGATGTTGGGGATCTAAATCATAGCCTCCTGAAAACTTAGGAAAGTTGTTTAAGTCAAGCCGGGGTAGATGACTTTCCTTATGATGCCTAGGGGGTATTCGAATAGCCTCTTGTATTTCCGTTAAGCTTGTAGTGGCCAGTAGGGGTTCATCGTCACTAGGTATGTTATGCAGTTATGAGTTGGGATGATGTTGTTTGTGTTGATGCTCATAGGAGACCCCTACATCAAATTGGGTACTCCAAACTTCATCTCCATTATCATATAATTGTTGGTTCTCTAATGAGTTGCCCTACTAGTTGTTGCGTTGTCATAGTCTTATGAGAGAGGCATTGTTGTCAACCGTGTGTGACTTAATTGAATTGAATTTAATTCTTTTCTAAAGGATATATCGTTAATACTTGTGACAGCGATCTTGTATGATATAGCTAATCTAAATAACTAGCACCATCCCCGACAACGGCACCAATGATGAGTGGCAAGGTACCCCTACACTCAACCATACGAATACAAGTGTTCATGCATGATCTAGTTGAACTTTGCAGATAGGCTAGTTGTGATATCTAGATAGTTACACGTTGATCGCAGTTCACTATCCCACCTGGACTAGTATTTGCTTTGTCACATATGGTTTAGTCCAAAGTGAGTCGTATGATGTGATCCTAAACTAGTGCTACTCCTAGAGACAATGGAAAATAATCTTGATTAAACTAATAAGCAATAGAAAATGAAGTCTAAGATAGCCTAAGTGCGATGAGCATCCGTTCCTTAATCATCCGTACACATCTTGGACCTCGTGCACAACTACTACTAGGATTACCAAGCGTAGATCCTAGGTACGCTACTGGGTTACCAAGTAGTCACACTTAAATGCTCGTGATTAAGTCGTACTCATTCCGCATTTAACAATAGGAATAGTAAATAATGATAAAGAAATATTAACTAAGAAATCAATAAATAACAATAACAATTAAACAATTAAAACTAAGCGAATGCTGCAATGATGAAGTAATCTCGATCTTTATTTCCGGTCATGTGCGCGTCCAAGTACGTCACACTTGAATAAAGGTGTTGTACAATTACAAGCATCACACTATAGGCATGCACTTGGAAAAATAGTCTAACTCCTATGGAAACAAACTACAAGGGCTTCGCTACAACTACTCGAAAGATACCTAAGTGTGGTGGGAGCCCACTTATTTATAAGCTAAAACAGGCTCCGCGTAAACGGGGCCATGTTGACGCATGGAGGGATGCGTCAACGAGGCTGCGTCGACATGGCCACGTATAATGGGCCCCATATACACAGCCTAGTTGATGCATCGACTATATAGCACTTCATTAAAAGGGTCCTAGTTGTGCTTCTTTGCACTTTTCTATTTTCTTAACACTCCTTCTTCCTTGGCAACCTACTCTATTAGCTTTTAGATCTAATGGACCCTCAATTCTAAAAGCCTTCCTTGGGCATAGACCCAAAGAGTTCTCCTCTTTACTATTCAAAGCCCATCTATGATATAGCAGAGCTACTTCCTTTGAGAATAACTGATGAGTGACGAGGGAACTCTACACTTAACCATACGAATACAAGCATTACACGCGCGATCTGGTCGAACTCCGTAGATGTACTAGTTGTGGCATCTAGACAGTTAGCCTTAGGCCACAGTTCGCTGTCTTCCCACCTGGACTAGTATCAACTTTGTCACATAGGGTTTAGTCCAGAGTGAGGTGTATGATAGGTTTCTAATCTAATGCTACTCTTGAAGGCAATGGAAAGTAATATTATCTAAGTTAAGAGAGAAAGGGTGAGAGAATCTAAACTAGCCTAAGTGTGATGAGCATCTGTTCCTTGATTATCGGTACACATCTTGGACTTCGTGCATGACTACCATTGGGATTACCAAGCGCAGATCCTAGGTATGCTACTGGATTACCAAGTGGTCACACTTAAATGCTCATAGTGAAGTCGTACTCATTCCGCGTTTAACATGAGTTTAAGGATGAGAGGAGATTAACTAGGAAAGCAGTAAATAAAAATTAATTAAATGATTAAGCTAAGTGAATGTTGTAATGATGAAGTAATCTCGATCTTTATTGTCGATCATGTGCATGTCCAAGTACGTCACACTCGAATAAAGGATGCGTACAATTACATTCACCACACTACGGGCATACACAGAGAGGAAAAGGGTTGAGAGAAAGAAATGAAAAATACTTAAACTAAAACAGACTTACTTCCTAATGATCTAATGATTTCTAACTCATCTGTCTACCTCTTATTTATAAACGAGGAGACAGGCCACGATATCATGCATGCGATATCGTGGGTTGGGCTGCGATATTGCAACCGTCCAAAACATGACTCATCATACCCCCACGACTGAATGAAAACTTGTCCTCAAGTTATAGTGATTACATAGTGGATAGGTATGGGATTATTGGATGATGAAAATGGGATTATGCCGCAGTGTGGAATGAAAAAAAAACAAAGACACAACACAAAAAATATGCTACAACTACAAAATTTGTGGAAATCATGTAGTTCCCAGTGGTGGTGGCTCCTCCATTGGTGCTTTCCCTTTGTCTTGTGCTCCAGGTTTTGGGATTTGATGGCATCAAAGTATGGCCTGGAGTTTCTCCTCTTGTAAGGCCTTGAGTGCCTTGGCATGCATGTAAGTTTGCGCTTGTGCCATAGAGGCATCCCAGTCAGCCTTCTCTTTTTCTTTCACCACCCTTTTATTCTCTGTCAATAGTTTATTAAGTTGCTCAATTCTGAAAGTGTCCAACTGGTTCTGAGCAACCTTTGGCCTTGTATTTGGAAGGTTTAATATTTCTGAAATGGCTTAAACAGATAAATCAATAGTCACACCACAAATGTCAACTATGGTGCCTTCTTCTTTGTTGTGCCAAAATTGGTACGCTTCCCCTAAGTACCAGGCACTATTTTTAGAGAGGGTAGGCCATAATGGGGATCCTTTGAGATGATCCCTAACGGCCTTAAGAGAAAATTCTATGAAAGGTCCAAAATTTAATTCCACAATCACCATAGCGAATGTGGAATTTTCATGGATGGCCTGAACACAATCTTGGGGCAACGTGAGATGTTGTCCCTATTCAGGTGCTGCAGTAGCTCCTCCTTCTACCTACTCAGACTGTATGGTAGGAGGGTCCTCTTGATGAATATTGAACGATTGCTCCTCTTGTTCTGCATGTTGTCCAGCAGGATCTTGTCTTCCACCTCTCCTAGGTCGTTTGCTTCCACCTTGAGTAGGACCTTCCTTTTGTCCACGTTTCGGGGCCATCTGCAATCACACGGGGCCAAGCGTTAGTAAGGTTGTTTTTGAAGTTAAGTTATACCTTATTGCTTGCCTTAATTAATTAATTTTTTTATCTTCATGTGATATTGCTCGAAAGATTGTAATAATGAGTCCATTTTACTTAGGTGGTCTCCAATTTTAATTTCCTGGTGTACCTAAAGGATTAAATGATTTTTTTGGCACATTTTATTCTTAATTACAACTAATTACCCTTAATGATGTCCTTTGGGTGATGATAAATTCCAAAAAAAGTTAGGCGCTATTTGATAGGTGTCCCTCCCCCACGACTAAGCTAAACACTACTGGTTCAAGCAAGTTTAGATGGAATTAAAATCGAAGTACCAATGAGCGAGATCGAGGTTGAAAAGCAAAGGTGTCACACTCGCAAGTTGTAGAGAAAAATTTGAAAAACTCCCCTATGTGAATGATGAGAAATGAGGCTAAGTGTTGTGGGGGGGGTCACCTATTTATAGGGTTGGAAGGATGCAATATCACGTATGATACATCGTGTACGCGATATCACGACCTATTGATGTTTTAGGCCCAAGGGAAAAATTGAATTTTTAGGGTTTTTTGGAAAATAAAATATGAAAATAAGGACATGTGGCACATGTTAAAGGTTGCTAGGGTAATTCCATTAATTCGAAAGGCACAATTAATTATGATGGTGTGGATTTTATCAATAAAACCTTGGATGGGAGAAAAAGGCTATGTAATGGTACATAGGAACATTGAAATTCAAAGGGATAATAGTAGGGAAAGAACATTATGAAAAATTATGCTAAGGGGAAGAAATTGTGTGTGTGAGCTATGTCATAAGTGAAGATTACAAAAGATTACACAAGTGGGTCCTGCCCAAAGCAGGTTCCAACCTATAATGCCCTTGTGTAACCACACTTAAAAGTGTATGTGGGTACTAAAAGGATTAAACGTAATCCTCACTAATTCCACAAAACACACACATGTAAATATCACCGGAATGAGGTAAGAATTCTACGCTACACAAGACACGAGTAACAATTACATGAATAGCGAGATGAGATGAGGTATAGAAGGGATTGTAGAGATTGGGACATGAGGTAACCGATCCAGGGCATAATGAATCCTACGTGAAAAGCATGTTTAACATGTCATTAACCCATCGTTCCAAGATCAAGACCAAGTCCATTCCTCTAATCAGTGACACCACATTGTTTCATCCCATGATGAATGACTATGAGAGTACCATAATAACAAGGCGTATGATCACTTGGCATTTATTCAAGGGAGGAGTGATTTTTGTTTTGTGGCACTTTTCTTTCTTCTTCCTTTTTTTTTCTTTTCTTCTTTTTTTTTTGAATGAATGAATCCAGAGAAGCTGCGAACCTTCAACCATGGATGCATGTCTTTCCAGTGGGACCCCCTAGAACACCATTCAATTTTTGAGTGCCCTTTTGATTACTCTTACTTCCATTTGTCGTTAGATCTACAAGGATCTTAGTACAACCACGTTGCATGATAACTCCCACAGATGTCACCAAAGAGAATCCACAAATCCCCTTAGTGTCACACCCTAATCATTCCCTCTTGGTCCATCCTTCTTCATTCTGGGTACAGTGAATACAAAATTAATTTTAAGTTTTAAGTTTTAAGAATTTCAAGAATATCACTGTACCCTCGAATAGAACCTCTTATTTGTAGAGTGGATGAGTGGGTGTAATGGGCTCACTGTCCAAATAATTGATCACTCAAGACTCGATAACATAGAACACACCTCAACCAATGAGCCACATGAGTGTTTTATTAGTAGACGAGATTATTTACAAAAAGACAAAAATACCAAAAGACAAAAAGATAAAACAAGAAGTTGAACAATGAAAAACTGGAAAACAAAAAGTTGTAAAATTAAAGAAAAATAAAAAATAGTTATTAATCTTGCTTGTTATTAGGATGGGGGGTATCCCCCATAACTAAGTGGTTGAGGACGACAAGGATTAATAAATGAAAGATGAGGATCCTTGCATGTTGGAAGTATTGGAACTTGGCCATACTTACCCCATCGGGGTTCACACACTTGATTATAGTAAGCATAGTGGGGCAATTTATATGATGTAGTTTCAGGATAATGAGTTGACCCACTATGATATTTGGGACCATTAGATGGTATGCAAGGATCAGGTTGTCGCTCTTCATTCTTGTGTTCATTGGGCCATGTGGTTGTTGGAGTGTGAGTTGGTGGCCTTGATGAAGTACCATGAGGCATTGGGTTCAAAGATAAGGGTGCACCACAGGGTTGGACTTGTGCTGAGTTAGAGGGTGTAGTGGCCTTGGAATTATGTTGTCCCTTCTTAGGGTCATTTCTAAAGAAGGGTCACCTTCAATGTTGCTGAGGTCTCTCATTACTGTTGGAAGTAGTAGCATAAGTAATGTTCGTGGGTTGTTGTTGTGGTGCAGGCACCTTAGGAACAGTTGGTGGCGATGTAGAAGGAGGGAAAAAATGAGAATGTTGAAAATTAGGAGGAGTAGTGTAAGGTACACAAGGTGGTGGTTGTGTTGAAGGCATGGGCTTATAGTATTGAGGAGAATGGTACTGTGGTGACATAAAGTGCGTTGGCCTAGTTGGAGAAACAGGATGTTGAACAAGATAAGCGTTTGGGTTCAAATGATATGAAGGGTGTCTCCAGTTTAGTGGTGGTCTCCCCCATGACTGAGATTGTTGCCACTATGATCGAACACAGTATCTCTGTACGAACTTTGGATGTAACGTATTTTCCCAATGCTCATGTAAATGTAATAATATTGGGCATTGGCCCTTGGGATGATTGTATAGGCATACGTTGCATTCATACGTATGATTGGTAGTTGAGCTCTTCTTTTCCTTATCCCTTCTTTTCGATTGTCTAATGTTTTGTCCTGCTTCTTGGGTTGTCAAAACTCTATCTCTAATAATATTGATAAATTCTCCACACTTTTTATATGTCCATTCCAACATCTTATTGATATTTGCCTTGACTTCTTCTAATGATTGTTGTATTGGTAAAGATGATTCTTTCTCCTTGTGATAGGTTGATTTCTCCTTTTTATGATCATGGACCTTTGNTTGTTTAATAGTGCATAATATCTTTCTAAGGCCATGTCCAAGGGTTCATGTTGTGCTTGTTTCCATCCTTGGATTTGTTTCCTCAAGGCTGACACTCTTGCATAGGTTTAATATTTTTCATTAAAGACTTCTACCATCGTTGACCAATGTCGTATTGAATTTGGTTTTAACAATCTATACCATACTTTTGCTTGGCCAATAAGTGTCATGGGAAAGAGCTTAAGTTTTTGCCACCTGTTATCAATGTTGTTCCATGTGCAAGCATCATAGAAGGCTTGTAAATGTTGATGTGGGTCTAAATCATAGCCTCCTGAAAAATGGGGAAAGTTGTTTAAATCGAGCCTGGGTAGACGGCTCTCTTTAAGATGCCTACGTGAGATTCGAACAGCCTCTTGTATTTGCGTTAAGCTTGTAGTGGCCAGTGGGGGTTCATCGTCATCGGGTAAGTTAGGCTTTCGTGTGTTGGGATGACATTGCTTTCGTTCATGTTTATAAGAAACCCCCACTTCAGGTTGTGTACTCTAATCTTCATTGTCATATAGTTCGTTGGTTCTCCAATGAACTTCCTCACTAGGTGTGGCATTATTATCGTCTTGTAGGAGAGGCATAGTTGTGAAATTGTGTGTGAATTTATATGTGACTTTTAATAATTTTTTTAACAGATATATCGTTAAGTCCTTTATAGCAACCTTGTATGATATAACTAATCTAGATAACTAGCACCGTCCCTGGCAACAACACCGATGATGAGTGGCAAGATACCCTTACACTTAACCATACGAATACAAGCGTTACACGCACGATCTGGTCAAACTTCGCAGACAAACTAGTTGTGGCATCTAGACAATTAGCCTTAGGTCGTAGTTCACTGTCTTCCCACCTAGACTAGTATTAGCTTTGTCATGTGGGGTTTAGTCCAGAGTGAGGTGTATGATGGGTTTCTAATCTAATGCTACTCCTGAAGGCAATGGAAATTAATATTATCTAAGCTAAGAGAGAAAGGGTGAGAGAATCTAAACTAGCCTAAGTGCGATGAGCATCCATTTCTTGATTATCGGTACACATCTTGGACTTCGTGCATGACTACCACTAGGATTACCAAGTGCAGATCCTAGGTACGCTACTGGATTACCAAGTAGTCACACTTAAATGATCGTAGTCAAGTCGTACTCATTCCATGTTTAATATGAGTTTAAGGGTGAGAGGAGATTTACTAGGAAAGCAGTAAATAACAATTAATTAAATGATTAAGCTAAGTGAATGCTGTAATGATGAAGTAATCTCAATCTTTATTGCCGGTCATGTGCGTGTCCAAGTACATCACACTCGAATAAAGGATGCTGTACAATTACATTCACCACACTGTGGACATACATGGAGAGGAAAAGGATTGAGAGAAAGAAATGAAAAACACTTAAACTAAAATTGACTTACTTCCTAATGATCTAATGATTTCTAACTCATCTTTCTACCTCTTATTTATAGATGAGGAGACAGGTTGCGATATCGTGGTCACCAAAAATGCGACTCATCAATAACCATGGCCAGAACATTGATGCAAAAGAGAATAGTACCTATCCATGGCTACGTCCAAGGGTTCATGTGTTCCTTATTTTCAACCTTGGATATGCTTTCTTAGGTTGGACACTCGGGAGTACGTTTGATACTTGTTGTTGAAGAGTTCAAGCATTGTACTCCATCTGCAGATTGATTCTAGCTCTAAAGATCGGTATTAGCTTTCAGCTTCTTTGATGAGTATCCATGGGAACAAGTTTAATTTCTACCATTCATTCTCCATGTTTTGCAAGGCACAAGCACTATGAAAGGCTTAAAGATGATTTTGTGGATCTAAGTTATATTCCCCTTTGAACTTGGGGATATTATTCATATCCAACTGCTTGATTCAGCTATCTTTCACATGCCTCATTGAAATTCTCACTACCTCTACAATATTCAACATATTTTGAGGTGCAAATAAAGGCTCATCATATTCATAGCCTCTATGATGGCCATGATGCCTATGATGCCCTATGTTATCCCTTCTTTCATGGTGGTGAGCCTCCCTTGATTGCCCACACCCCTGATCTCAACTATTCTAGCAGGCCCTATGATAATCTTTGTCCTACCGGTCACCTTCATCATGTTCATGTCCTCTATGGCTTTAGTCAAAGTTAGAGGAGGAAGAAGAGGATGATGAAGGTGAAGAGGAAGAAGGACTAGCACCACCACGGTGCTTGCCATCCCCTCTTTACTGATCATGATCATGATCATCATCATCATGCCTGTCCTCATCCCTACCATAACTCCCATCTTTAGATCCCCCATGATCATGGGACCTATGCTTTCCTGAACCAGGATTGTTTACAATGGACTATAAATTCTGGTTTAAGCCCCCATCATCAAAACCAAGGGGAGGAGAGTCAATGGAATGAGAATCCCTAGAGAAGGGATCCTCACTATCTTTTTAACCCACCAGGAATAAGGAGTTACTGAATTGTTTCCCCTTTGTAGCTTCATAGTGCCTCTCTTGTTGCTGATCTCTTTTACATTGTGCCTCAGTGGGATGATAATCCCTAGAGTCGTGGTCCTACACAATGTATTAAGCATGACGCCCTTGGATGCCAAACCTCATAAGAGTTTGTTGGAGCATAGCAGGAATTGATCGATTGGGCAACAACACAATGTTGCCCTCCATGTCCCTCCACCGCATTTGTTCATCCTGATGTAGGATGAAGGTGAAATCAGGCACATACTCATCATGATGAGTATATACGATTTGGCATTATTGAGGCACTGGCTAATTTGATCATTCATTCCTTGGATTAGATGTATGGTCGAACTTCGACAAAGAATCATCCTTGTTAGAAGAAGACATTTTGGATTAAACAAAAATAACAATGTGCTTTTTACAATTATTAGTATTATTTGAATGAATATGACTTTAAGGTTTGTTTCAACAATGTTGAATAATTTTCACTAAGACCTAGATAGCACACATAGCTAACTAAAGTCCTCAACAACAACCCCAATGATGAGCAATGAGTATACTTTACGTCCAACCATGCGAATCATGAGTCTCCACAAAGTGATATGATCAAATTCCAAAGACTTTAAGTTTCTAAGTACACTGGTTCTAAGAGGTGAATCTAATCGTTGCAATCATTGTCTTCCTAGTTCCACTTGTAAAGTACAAGGGTATGGTTAAGTGTAACTACAACATATGATTTTTATCATTTTATCTTTTATGGTTTAAGTTGTCTAAGAACAAGAATAAAGTATATAAATGTTTAACTAATCTAATAACTAACTAATCCTAACATAAGCATCTATTCCCACTTGTTGTACGCATCCTGAACATGCTATAGTGTTGTTGGGTTGCCAAGCATTAAGCACTACTGGGATTACCAAGCGTTAAGCGTATGCTCAAAGTGGCATACTTATGTATGCTATTTAATGAATATTAATTAATTACTTAAAAACATTAAACAAAAATAATAGTGTGCCTTTTACAATTATTAGTATTATTTGAATGATTACAACTTTAAGGTCTGTTTCAACAATGTTGAATAATTTTCACTAAGTCCTAGATAATGCATGTAGCTAACTAAAGTCCCTAGCAACAACACCAATTATGAGTAGCGAGTATGCCCTACGTCCAACCATACAAATCACTAGTGTCGACTAAGCGATTTGGTCAAATTCCAAAGACTTTAGGTCTTTGAGTACACTAGTTCTAGGAGGTGAATCTAATCATTGCAATCATTGTCTTTCTAGTTCCACTTATGAAGTACAAGGGTATGGTTAAGTCAAACTGAGGCATATGATTTTTATCATTTTATCTTTTATGTTTTATGTCACCTAAGAACAAGAATAAAGTATATAAATGTTTAACTAATGTAATAACTAACTAATATCTAACTAATCCAATAACATAAGCATCTGTTTCCACTTGTCGTACACATCCTGAACACACTATCGTGCTACTAGGTTACCAAGCGTTAAGCACTATTGGGATTACCAAGTGTTAAGCGTATGCTCGAAGTGGTCGTCCTTATGTGTGTTATTTAATCAATATTAATTAATTACTTTAAAACATTAAAGTAATTTGCATAAATATTAAATGCTTAAGGAAACAATTAATCTTTTTTGAGTGTTGCAAGGTTTTATCAGAAAAGTTTGTCTTTATTACTGTGCACACTAAAGTGCTCAAGTACACCAGTGCTCGAATAAAGATCTATAAACTTCTTTAACTCCTACTACGAGCATTTAGAAAATATTCTAACTCTCAAATGGAAAAATTGCAAGTGCTTCGCTACAACTATCAAAAGATCATCATACATATGATGGGTAGGCTCACATTTATAAGCAGGGGTAGGGTGCCCTGTTGATGGTTACATGTCAATGGGTCAAACCCCATGTCAACGTGACCCCATCGTTGACACAGCCCAATAATGTGACTCATCACTGATGAGACGCGATATCACATAGGCTGCGATATCGCGTTGTCCCCTGCGATATCGTGTACGTGATATTGCATAGGCTGCGATATCGCGTACGCGATATTGCGGTCCGCCGCCAAGTCTATAAATATATCGTGTCATCCCCTGCGTACGCGATATCGCATAGGCCGCGATATCGCGTCGTCCCCTGCGATATCGCGTATGCGATATTGCGGTCCGTCGCCAAGTCTATAAATAAGAGGCGACTCTTCCTTGTTTCCTCATCTTAGGCTAGAAGTAGGAAAACTCTGGCAGATTGATCACTCCAGAGATAGAATATTTTCCATGTGCCCGTAGTAGGAGTCCTAAAGTGAATGGATCTTTATTCGAGCAACATTGTACTTGAACACAAGTTGTGTACGGCAATAAAGATGAACTTCCTCGATCAAAATTGCAGTGCATGGATTAGGATTTTTTTTATTGTTATTTATTGCTTTCTCTTAGTAATGCGGAATGAGTACAACTTGATTACGAGCATCTAAGGATGTGTACGGATAGTCAAGGGACGGATGCTCATCGCAACGTGAAATGAGTACGACTTGATTACGAGCATCTAGTGTGACTACTTGGTAACCCATTGGCGTATTCAGGATCTGCGCTTGGTAATCCTAGTGGTAGTCGTGCACCAAGATGTGTACGGTTAGTCAAGGAATCGGCCGCTCATCACACTTAGGCTAGATTAGATTCTCTCAACCCTTTCCTCCTAGTTAAGTGCCTCAGTACGACCACTTCGAGCACATGCGTTACGCGTGGTGATCCCAGCAATGATTAGTGTTTGGTAGCCACGGTTGCATCGGTTCAGGGTGTGTATGGTAAGTGGGAACAAATGCTAACGCTAGGTAATTTAGACTTAGTTCATTAGTTAGAGTTAGTTAGCTTTCTTCAACCCTTCACCTCAATAGCATAGGAGATAAAACACATAAAAGACTATAAAAATCATATACCTCAGACTTACTTAACCATACACCGTGACAACTACAAGTAAGTCTAGGAAGACAACGAATGATTAACCCCAAGTGTTCCATGGGGCGTGTAGGCACTTAGTCCGTGGAGTTCGACCGGATCACGCGTGCTACACTCGTTTCGTATGGTTGAGTGTAGGGGTACCTCGCCACTCATCAATCACAAACCATAAGTCATATTTAATTTTTTTATCATAGTTGTTTTAGCTATTTTCTTATTTCATTGAACTTAAAAATAGGTAGTTTCTTGGTCATCATCATTAGACATTAAGATGGTTCCCCAATCCTTACTAGGCTCTATCTAACTATATGTACACCTTGAGACATATAGCCAATGTGATGCTTTAGAGTATTTATAAGGGAATATAACAATGCCTCTAGTGTAACTCAAACTGAAAACCTATTGATTACCAATCTATTAGACATTGAACTAACCATTTGAGCCACTTCTCATTGTTATTATGTCTCTAGGTTCAACATTTCCTTATATTTATATAACTAGTAAAGGTTGAACTTAAGACTTTTATGTTACATGTCATGAGCATTAGTAATAAGTAAGATTTTTTATTGATTAGAGTATGCAACTTATGGTTTACAAGTCACAAGTTCAATTTTGGTTAATGATAGGTTGCTTAAGTGGTTAGCCCATTATATTGTTAGGCAAGGAATTGCTAGTTGAGGTCATGTTTGAGGCGTTGGTCTATTCCTCTATAATTCGTATAAAGTCTTTATTGGTTGTATGTCTTAGGGTATACTTATAGTCATTCTTTTGGATTTCGATACCCACCCCCCACAACACAAGTTCAATTTTGACAAATGTGTTGATTTGACACACTATCATAGTTCTACAAAAGTATCGTGTTGGCTATAATTTAGGTTAGATCACTCTCACCTTAAAAAAAAAACAATTGTAAGGAGCATGCACAAACTTGACATGCTAGCTATAACTCCTAGGTACTTGAGGGTGCTAATGATAGATGGCTCAAGTGGTCAACTCATTATATTGTTAGGCAATAGATTGCTGATTTGAGTCACACTCAAAATATTTTTATATGATTTTAGAATTTTTAAAAAATATTATTACGTTGTCAACACATGAACCATCATTTTGGAGTGATGATAAGGTGCTTATTTCTCAAGTTGAAGATCTAGCTTCAAGCCTGTGCACAACCACTCAAAGAGGTTAGGCTTTTGCTCAACTACCAACACTCTTGGGACACCGTTTGGTGAGATGAGCATTGTGGTTCTAGGTGATAATCTTTTTTTTCAAGTAGTTGCACCCAAGCTCAAAGCTAGGTCTTACAACTTGAGAAATAAGCATATTACCATTACTCGAAGTGGTGGTCCCTATATGTTAGAAGAGCTACAAGGGAATATAATGATGCCTCAAGTTTGACTTGAACCAATAACATATTGCATATAAATTATTGTTAAATAATGTCCCAACCATCTGTGCTACATCTCTTTGGCATGGATACCTAAGTACATATAGTCAAGTAATTTCAAGGTCCAACAACCAATCTTTATTTTTAAATTTTTGGAATTTATATCATGTAAGTTAGAACTTGAAAGCTTTATTCTAAATATAAACAAATTTAAAATTTAAAATTTATTACTAATTAAATTAATATTACCAATAAGGGGTGGCTTAAGTGGTTAGCTCATTGTTCTACAAGGATTTGTAGATGCAAGGTTGCCATGTCAAGTCACAACTAAGGCATTGGTATATTGAAGTGTCAAAAAATGGTATCAAAACCCTGAACAATTTAACTATACCAATAAGGTAATTTAGTGATATGAGTTTTGATTTAGAAACTCTAAATCATAGGTTTGATTGCACCTAAGGTTGTAGCACAACAATTAAGATACTATGGATTTCATTATACTTGAAAGATTCATATTAGCTATATATCTAAGGGTATAGGTTGGTTTCGATAATGGCCGTTGGTTTCGCCAATGGCCATTGGTTTCGATAACCGCCATATAATGAGAGAACCGAATGGCTATATGTACCCTCTTGCCAGCAAATCCTGGTCTTCTTCCGGATTGAAATTAACTTGAAACATGCAATGTTCACACATTCCTTGGTGGTAAAGATAAAAAAAAACACATTTATGGTTTAACTAATTAAAAAGAAACCAAATTCATCTCTATCCATTGTTGTTTGCGTTCCTAGCATACAAAGTGCTTGACAGAGGTTAGTTTAAGATACCTCGGCGAGGGTTTTAGCGCAGGGTTTGCAGAAACAGAAATGAGGACAAAGAGAAAGAAGCAGTACAGGAAAACCGTGAGATTCTTCAAAACATGCTTTGCATTCAGGCAGCCTTACAAGATTCTTTGCGATGGAACTTTCCTGCACCGCTTTCTTGATTCTTCCCTTGGCTCTGCTGACGACGCCCTTTCTAAAATTCTCGGCGGCCTGATTAAAGTTTTTGTTACCAGGTGATATTTCAGGAAAAAAAAAAGGTTTTCTTTCATGCTTTGTGTTACTGTATATTTGACAGCCGAGTGATTTCAATTCCAAGATGAATACTGTAGTTGAACTTTCTTTTAAACAATCAACGTTCTGGAAGAGATGATTCGTATCTGTTTTATACATATGAAATACAAATATAGGCGAACTTAAGTTGGTGATGCGATTACGTATTATTATTAATGCGTTGAAACACTTATGATGGCAACACAATGTTGGAGTATATATAGTGCATTAACGAATAGCGCTAATTTTTTTGGTTTGGGATGAGAAGGCACCTTTTAGTTTCTTTGATACAGTTGCGCAAAATGTGTTGAATTTCTCTTAGGTAGATTCACATTAGGTTTTAGGTCATGTTGGACTATGTTCAAGCTAGTTTTATCTATCTTCAGAAGGCTGCCTCAGATTGTAACAAGCATGCAATGTAACTATTGCATCTGGACCAATTTGTCTAATGCTATACATTTGCAATCTAAGCAAAACGCATTGCTTGTTAATTCGATTTTATTTTATTCCTAAGTAAACCAATGATATTTCTCTTGGTCATTCTTCCGGAAGATATATATATATAAAATTTCTGCGATTGATAGTGTTTCATGCAGGATTATTTAATTGATTTTCAGCAGTGCAGGTGTGTTTCCGATGAATTGAAAAAGCTTGGGGAGCCATTTTCAGAGACTTTGACAGCTGCTCGCAAACTCAATGCTGCAAGGTTTGCAAAACTTCATTTCGTTTTGAAATCAATCCACTGCAATCTCCTTTCACTTTGTTTAGTATTAGAAATTCTTTAAACCTTTTTTTTTTATTTTTTTATTTTTTGGGTTCACGTAGTATTTTGTGATATTACTGAAGGTGTGAACATGAACCATCCAAGAGTGCTGCAGAATGTATTGAGAACATGGTTGGCTCAGACAATCCAGAAAGGTTTTTCATTGCCACCCAGGACCTAGAACTTCGGAAGAAATTTCGCCAGGTTGTATAGATTTCTTACGATTTATTTTTAAAAAAAAAGGAGCATGGAATTATTCCCTTTCTTTGCAGGTATCATTCTTCTCCATACATTTCAAATATCTTCATACAGCACGTAGCTGGGTGCAACCTTATAGCTAACTTTAGATTTCTTTTAATACAAAACATTCTTTGGTTCTTAAAACTGTCCCAATAACAAATTATCCTTTTTTAAAGAAGTGGATCTGAATCACTGCTTTTGATCGGATAGCTACTTCCTTGAAATTGATTGCATAAAATTTATTTAACTTAGATGCTCTGGGTCATTGACTCTGACTTTGGTTTGCATTTAGATTCCAGGGGTGCCACTTATCTTTGTTCAAAAGAATGTATTGATTCTGGAGCCTCCATCTGAATTCCAGCAGCAATTTGCAAGGATGTCTGAAACAGAAAGAAGACATATGAAAGAAAAAGAGTTCAGTTTGCTAGAAGCTCGTCAGTCTAAGAAGCTAGCAGCTGTAGCAGAGGCCATTGCAGCTGGTGATGCTTCAGGAAATGAGGTGGCTGCTGCTGCGGATGGAAAAGAAAAAAATAAGAAGAAAAATATGTTACAAGTAAAAGATAGACCCAGATTCAAAAGGAAAAGAGCAAAGGCAAGTCGGTTGCATAATATCAGCTATTATAATTCTCCTTTATACCTTTTTCTCATTAGTAACAGGTTAGTCTGTGTTAATCAACATGTTAGAGTGAAAGAATTAATTCCCCTTACTTGTACAAAGTAAATGAGGTTCTCATTTAATGCTCTTAGGTTTTCCCTTGTTTGTAATCATTTGCAGTTTGTTAATGCTCACCAAGTCATCTGTCTGATACTTATGTTCTTAAAAATAGAAAACCTAATAATTTTGAATCATTTTTATGCTTAGTGTAAAACCTCTTGACTTTATGAACGCATAAATTTGGGACCTAAAAATTAGCAAATTGATAATTAATTCAAGCTGTATACTGCTATCAGGGGATTATGAATTTTGTAGACTAGTTATAGTCTCATTTTTGAGTTTCCTTCACTTTCTTACAGTTGCCAGCACAAACAATGTGGGCTTTCTCTGGATCTTATTATTGATTTTCCCCTTTTCTGTGCACATTATGATATGCTTTTTTTTTGTTGGTTTCGGTTTCATATATGTTTTTGCCTACTCCATTCTGTTGGGGTGAGAGTAGGATGATGATGATGATGTTTTTGTAATTTTCTTCTAATTTTTGTGTTCATTATTATTTGCAGGGTCCTAATCCACTGTCTTGCAAGAAGAAAAAGAAAGTGATCCAGACATCACCAGCTGTGAGTCATGTGAGTTGACTAAATGCTGAATGAATTTTCTCCTTTCTTTGGATTTCTTATTTGCAAAATCATTTTATGTATGTTCCTTAACAAAGCATAATTTTTCTGTATTTGTCCAAATACACTATATTTATGGAACTGAAAATGATGCATTTACTGCACCGATATATAGCTCCCCGGGATCTAGTACAGCCAATTCTTTTACATAAATTTTTTGTTTTCCATTTTAGAACGTTGGGACCTGTAGGAACCAGTAGATACATTTTTAAGGATATTTGTAGAAGAGACATCAAATTCTTTCTTATATTCTAATTGATTTGACTTTTTCATTTCATCTACTAGTAAGTTATTGTTATGATTATGACTTTCTTTTTGTGAACAGACCTTTTCTTTTATAATCACTAAACATATTGTTTAGAATTTATCATCGTCGTTGTCATCACCATCTAGTGTTTCACAGGATACATGCCCCCATGAAAATTTTCTTGCTCTGAGCATTTTAAAAGTGGTAGCATGCTTCCATCTGCGCACCCATTCCTAAATATCAAAAGTTAAAATATAACTTTAGAACTATTCTTGTATCATTTGGTTTATAGGAACTAAAAAACAAAAATAGACATTAGAAACCATTAGATGCCTCGCACATTTACAAAAGAAAAATTACAAACGAACTTTAGAACCATTAATATAGCATTAAGTTAAGTTTACAAAGAAGTAAAATTTTTTAAAAAATACCTTAAAAACTATTTATGAAATTGAAATTGCATTGAAGCATTACTATGTTTAAAGATCAATAGGATATATTGGACAGATATTACATTTTCATGAAATATAAAGATAGACTTTACAAATTGACCAAGCACCAATGGAGGCAGCAAAAACAAATCATACAAGTTTTCTGCTGTAATATTATAACTCGGTCTCAAATGGGTGGTTACAAAACAAAAAAGAAACAAATGTTACTCATTTTTAAGGACTCTTGACTTACACAACCTACAAATGTGCTCTTCACAACATACATCTATAAATAATAGATATTAATATTTCATTGATTTGCATTTTAGAGAAAGCGCAAGAGAAATACTTGCACATGTTATTCTTTGATATTCTTATGCTCTTTGGTTTGTACTTCTTTTTTAATTTTTTTTACGTTTGAACTTATTTTGTCTGGTTTCTATTAAATGTGGAAAAGTTCTATTTGTATTTCGCGATCCGCATGCATTTAGCCTCACCTCCACAAAACAGCTCTTGACTCCACTGAGTTGGGTATGTGTTCCCATGCTCCTACATTCCTGTGTTTCCAAACCATGATGTGAAATATAGCTTAAAAAAATATCAAAATTGAACCAAGCTCTGGGTCTGTGAGGCTCACTGCATTTACATTGACTTAACCATGAGCTCTAATTCTTAAATGATTGTCATTCAAATGTGTCATTGGAACTCTAGGTCAAGATTTTCCGCCCTTTTTAATTGTGTATTGAAAGTGGTGTTTAAAAAAAAAAAAAAAACTTTGAAATAATGGAAACTGTTTTTTAACAGGAAAGTCAAGATGGCAAGGTTTCGGCTGCTAAAAAGAGGTCAAGGCATAAGAGGAGTAGGCGTAACAAAGTGGCTTCGGTCGGAGAGCCTGCGCAATAATGTATAAGCATTACACAGCAATGTAGGTTCAGCATAAACAATTGTAACACTATACAAGTTATTTGACAGAGCATTTGGAGCCTAGCTTCATGCATTTTTGTTCCTCGTGTTTGCTCTGCATGAGCTTCCTATCCTTTTGTGGGTCATTGCCCGTGGTCTTTAGACACTGGCCTTCTGACGCAGAAAGTCCTCTGGCATTTTGTCAATCACAATAATTAGATTTCCATAGTAAAATCAAGGTGCTGGACTTATGACTCAAACATTACGATTTCAACTTTCATGATCCCATTCTTAAACATCATGAACCAGGGATCTGTAAGACTGCAAAGATCATCATTGTAAGGCATTCAAAATGTAACTGAAAATTCTAAATGCATTCAAAATGTAACTGAAAATTCTAAATACTGAAAATAAGAGGATATGGACCCACAGACTAAAATGACCTTTGAATAATAGCTCAATTTTCCCGTAGGTTTATTAGATCCATGTTTCTTTCCTGCTAATTTCTTAAACCCTAGTGGAAAGAATCTGCACAAAAGATCTGATTGTGGAGCGTAATTTTTCTCTTTCTGAGAGAGGTTTAGACCCTGGAGCTTAGCATTGCACATTTAAAAAATATTAGCCTATCACAAAGAGGCAAAGAAAACTACTACGCAAAAAGAGCTTGGTTCCTATGTGCTTCTCCTAGGCACGTGTTCTTAATGCGATTGTTTTACAAGCCACCTGGTGTGTGAAGGTGGAGCTTAGTAATACATGCATTAGTTAAGCGAAACTGAACCATGAAATAGTAAACGTTTGGTATCTTACTGTCCAAACATGCATTTTTGCATATTACATACGACCCCATGGTGGATGGAAAACTACTCGCTTTAGCTGCTGAGATATGAATTCAAAAAGCAATCAAGTTCATTCAGTGCTAACAAGAGAGCTTCGCAGGAATAAAGCTATATTGACTGGAAATTTCAACGCATTCGGTGATAGGCATTCAATTCCCTGAAAGCTTTTTATATCATGCCCTGATTCTTTGTTTATTTATTTTTTAAGAAGGAACAGATCTAACCCGTTGATTTTCAACCTTTTCATTTACAGTTGAGATTAAAAGATTTTGCCACCCTGCCTTTCATTGGTTTTTCCAATCTCCTGTGGAACGATTGCACAATACCAATAGATCGCGAAAACTAAACAATGAGATCGATCAAGATCAATCAAGGCATATGACTTGTCTGATATTTGGCATGTATTCTACAAGTCACCTTATCCTGACCTCAGAAAAACAGAGACCGCTAAAGGACAAAGAGTCAAAGACCATTGGGATAAAAGTCAGTTCAACCACTTCTCTTTCATGATTATTCAGGAAGCAAATCGCAAATTATACCGGTGAAAGTAACTCTCATTCTCCAATGCGTTAGTAAAATTTTGGAGTGAATTATGATAAAAAATCATAGCTCTTTCTAATTATGAGGAATTTTGTAAATGATACACATGCTCATAATCATAACAGCAATTTAAACTGATCCCAAAAATATATATATTAATGACACCTGTCATCTAGAATGAAATTCAACGGCTGTCAAGTTGAACATAGGATGTCCAAAGGGAGTCATGAAAATATGCACCTAGTTCTTTTCAGATTTTAACATGTTTCTCAGTGCTCCTTTATATTTCAATCAGCTTTCATAAAAACCCATAAAGTAAATTTAGCAGATTACAAGGAACAATCATTCATTCATTCAAAATAAATAAATTGAATGTTTGGTTAACTTTTGTTTCAATTTCCTTTTATGATCAAACCAATATGATAATGTACGTTATCAGTGGTATTACCAATCATAGACATTGGCCTTCCTCATTACATATACATGTTTTCGAAGTATGTTCCTATACTTATCATGCAAAATTAACAACAAGCCACAAGGTTCAAAATATATCATACCCACATTTGTTATATATATATATATATATACTTGTCACAAGTCAGCAAATGATAAATCCCCACTTCCATTTGCTCATAATCAAGATGTCATCTTATTCCTATAGTTTCTTTTTAAAGTTATACCTATAAGACCTTAGACATTATAAGTTTCTAAAATCATAGATTGATATGATTTCAATTAAAATATTTTTAAATTTTTATATTTAATTTAAATTTTTTATTTATTAATTTTATGAAAATACCATAACCATCATATATATCAAAGGGGCAGTCCCTCTTAAGAATGAAGCAAACTTTTAAATCATATTAATAAAATAAAAATTAAATAGAAAACTTAAATGCATTCTTGTAGAAATATATCACGAGGAGTTTCTTTTGTTATAAATTCAATACACATAGGTAGACTAGTATAATTTAATTTTAAGATTGATAAGAGTAGTTTAAGCCCTTGGCATATAGCCATCCTACTCAAAATGGCAAAATGGCAAGCATATTAAGAAACTGAAAAATCATTATCTAATTAAGGTTATATACCATAGCATTGTGGATGTAAGCAATTTATGTATGTTGATGGTAGTTAGTTTAAAAGCTTTGTCCAAAAGCTCATGCTCAATTAATTATAAATTGTACTATTACACAATTTTTGATATTATATTATATATTCAAATTGGTTGATGAAGATTTTGGCAAATCTTTTTTTTTTGTTGTACTTTTTAAATGCAAAATAATTTCTTTTAAAGCTGACTCTCCAATTCAATCATTGTGACCCTTTTGTTCTTATTTTCTATTTATATAATATCCAAGTTCATTTCTTCCTAAGATCTTTTGAAAGGTTTTTAATTTTATAAGCTAATTGATTTATTTTAGAATAAGGAGGGCAAAGTTAAGGTAATTCTAAGCTTTATCATCATCATCATTGTAGCCTTGTCTTATCTTCTAAGCACCTTTATCAAATTATCAAATAAATCAAACTTAGCTCTTAAAAATATGATATAATTGTAGGAACCATAAAACTTAATAAAGATGAGTCATTTAGAGAGTAATAAAATTTAAACAATGTAATTTGCTTGAGAAATGAGGCCTCTTGAAATTAAGATAATTAAAAAAAAGAATTTAAAATTTTACGAAGTTTTGTTTGATGCTATTTGCATAAACAATGAACCCATCAATTTTAAGGGCAAACCATTTTCATGTTTACAATCATTTATGCATCATCTTGTGGAGAACATACACATACAAGATTTATTCATGTGAACTCCTCTAAGGCTATTTACCATAACATGTCAAAATTTTAAGGTGAAATTGCAAACTGGATTGATTTATTATTAATTACATTGAAGGTTACTAGAAGCACTACGTGAATTTGACAACCAAAACCTGTTTCTCGCATAAATGTCAATTTCATTTGTAGCCAATTGATAAGTTTAAGACTTTTCTATTCCATATTTTGGAAGAAGGTCCTATCCAAAAATCTAGAATTCACCCCTATTGATATAGAAATTAAAATAAATAAATAAATAAAACTTACCTTTCCAAATAGCGAAGAAGAAAAACCAACAATAGGAGTGGTGCAACAAACACCAATTAAAATAATGCTACTATTTCATTTGTTTAGTTCAAAGTTTGTAGCATGATAAAGTTTTATTTTGGTTATGTATCACTACTAGAGAACTAATTTTATTATGTCCAACTTGGTTCACTTGGCTTGTTATCTTTTATTGGTTTAGTGCTGTGGTTATCATTTGAACCAAGTTCTAAAATAAATTTTTTTCCAAAAAAAGAAAAAAAAAAACCAATGCATCAAAGTGAGCATTGAAAGGGTTGTGTTTATGTTGCTTGAAGACTGTTGCTAAAACCATGATCTCCATCATGCCCATACCAT
Organism: Gnetum montanum; assembly: GCA_015680685.1. Lineage (NCBI taxonomy): Eukaryota > Viridiplantae > Streptophyta > Gnetopsida > Gnetales > Gnetaceae > Gnetum > Gnetum montanum. Next base: position 4,037 of record MNCI01022842.1, on the reverse strand, counting down.
CACTTTTACCCATGTGTGACCAATGAAAAATACTTTGAAACAAAATATGTACATCAAATTAACGAAAATCAATGATACCTCAAACACTTAAGTCATTTTCAAAACTCAACATCATCATACTTAGATTTTAATTTAGATTCAATTTACTTTGAGATAGCGATGCTGACCTCTATTGAATATGTAGGTCAAAGATGAATGTAAAAGTCTTCATTGATGAGATAAAATGTTTAAATTATTTGTTAAAGATTTTTTTTTATTGACAAAAAATGAAGGAGTTTGAGAAAACTAAGGATTCTAAATTTTGTGAAAAAAATGAAGGATTCAATGCAACCCTACACTTTTCTAATGAAGGATTTCATGAAAAAATGTCCAAACAAATAGAGCTATCCCTAAGGGGGAAAAAACCAACATGTGTTTTAAAAAAAATTGAAATATGAAATTTTAGGCCAAAGAAAAATGAGATTGAACTTTGAACCTATTACTACCAAAAAAATATATCATACCACTAAGCTAGCAAGTTTTAGATGGAAGGAATTTAACATTGTGAAGGTATAGTTAATTGTTTTGTAATTGAGTTGAGTAAATTGAGATTGATTGGAAATTTGATTGAATTTGTAGCAAGAGTATTGATGGCGAATGTGTTTTTTCAATAAAATTATTTATGGTCAAGTTTTTCATTTGTATTTTTGTTGGGCTATGTTGGAAAACCATAAACCAATCCACAATGGTTCATGGGTCACTTCATGTAACCCATTGATGAGTCATGAATTTGCTGGCTGTGATATCGCTGCCGTGATATCGCAGCAGGCATGATATCACGTATGCGATATCACAACAGACTCGATATCGCATATGCGATATCATAGCCTAGTCGCAATATTGCATACGCGACATTGCGACTGCCTCAATTTCTATAAACAAGAGGCTGCTTTCTCAGTTTTAGGCATTTAGTTCTTAGATTTTATTGTAAGTTTTTAAGTTTAGATTTCTCTCAACCCTTTCCTCCCAGTGCATGCCCGCAGTGTGGTGATTGTAATTGTACAGCACCTTTATTCGAGTGTGACGTACTTGAACACGCACATGACCAAAAATAAAGATCGAGATTACTTCATCATTGCAGCATTCACTTAGTTTAATTATTTATTTAATTGTTATTTACTACTTTCTTAGTTAATATCTCTTCACTCTAAACTCCTGCTAAACGCGGAATGAGTACGACTTGATTATGAGCATTTAAGTGTGATTACTTGGTAACCTAGTAGTGTACCTAGGATCTGCGCTTGGTAATCCCAGTGGTAGTCGTGCACGAAGTCCAAGATGTGTACGGATGATTGAGGAACGGATGCTCATTGCACTTAGGCTAGCTTAGATTCTTTCTCACCCTCTCTCTCTTAGCTTAGTTAATATCACTTTCCATTACACTTAGGAGTAGCATTAGTATAGAAACACATCATACACCTCATTCTGGACTAAACCATACATGACAAATGATGAGTGGTGAGGTACCCTTACACTCCACCATACGAATATGAGCGTACACGCGCGATCCGGTCGAACTCCGCAGACTAAATGCCTTAACGCCACAAGAAACACTTGGGGTTAATCGTTCGTTGTCTTCCCAGGCTTGCTTGTATGTGTCACGGTGTATGGTTAAGCAAGTCTGAGGTAT
>MNCI01022838.1:125890-136873 GCA_015680685.1 Gnetum montanum | reverse complement strand
CTTAATGGTTATATATTTTTAAATTTTTATGCAAATAGCTTAACCAAAGATCTAAAGGTGAGTTGGTTGAAACATCAACTGAAAGTAACACTAAGTAGTGAGAACAATTCATGAGTGAGAACAATCCATTTAAGAGTTAAGCTGAATAATAAATAATGTGTCTTGTGAAAACATCAGGTCCAACATTAGAGGTTTAGGATTGTTAATCCTAGTTATTTAACCTTACTACAAGATTTCTAAACTTATCAAATAGGAATCATAATTTCTACTTCACAAATGAAAGAAAAAACATAACAAATTACACCAATTAGAGTGGCTTTTCTTTTAGCAAAACATAGCCAACATTCTATAAAATAATTGAAATGTAAATAATTTTCAACTATTCTCTACATGAAACTAGACTAATAGAGCATATAAATAATTAGATACAAAGAACATAAAATGTAGTATCTTTTGGATGCATCAGCATTCACACTTAAGGTTCTTCTTTACTTTAACTTCATTGAAGCTCTGAGAGTTGTGAGGATGTGAAATTGGGTTTAAAGGATGAGAGATTCAAAAATTAGGGTGTGCTATTAATAGAAGAGCTTCATTTATGTGAGGGGTTTTTACAAAAATGGTAGAAAGGAGAAAGGACTCTTCGTCAAGCTAGAGAAATGGCTATCTCACAACAAAATCCTCAAAATAATAAGACAAAGAAAAAAAATACACAAAAACACTTTCATTTATTACTTCATCTCATTTGTTAGTGAGCACAAATTTGGTAATGAAAACCACAGAGTAAGTCCAAGAGATTCTAGATAGATTAAGCGTTGCCTAGGATAGGTAAGCAATATATGCTACTTGGCGTCAATGGCCACTAGAGTTTGCAATTGAAGATCATGTATTTCTTTGTGTTTCTTTATTGAAGGAGCTTACACGATTTGGCTGAAAGCAAAATGTAGCTTCTAGGTACATTGGTCCTTTTAAAGTATTGTGAAGAATTAGGAGGATGCTCTATTAGATAGCATTACCTTCGTAGTTAGCATAGAAACATGATATGTTCCATGTATTCATGTTGCAATGGTATGTGCTTGATTAGTGGCATGTGATTAATCCTTTAGACACATGATTATAGTGTAATGTTAGTTATGTATATTAGCTAGTAGAGATTATTGATTGCATGGTACAGTAGTTTCATAGTAAATTTATTCCTATGATCAAGATTTTGTGGATCAAACATGATACCTCAGAAGCTACCTTGAAGGTGAATAGTGAGATGCATGCAACAAATCATGAGATCTTTTGAGTGGAGTTTTCTTAAGGAGGAAAGAGTGTTCCACCTCTTTTGTAGGCCTTGGGTATTACATTATGATTATGGTTTATATATTGTTGTGTAGTATTGGTGGATTATTGAGGATGAGTTTGTTTGTTAGAATGATGATTTATATGTTATGTTTTCTTGGATCTTATGATATGATTCTAATGCCTTTACATATTTAAATAGCATGATTATATATATTGATCCTATGTAATGTGTATATAGGTGATGTGAATAGCATGGATGTTGGGTTGGGGTACAAGAACAACTATTCATTATGTGTTTATGCTTTACATGTGATTTTGGTATGTATGAATTTGAAATGTCATGATATGTTGTGTGATTCTTGGGTATGCTTTGTAGTATGTTTGATATAGATCTCATAGGTTTAAAAGGATTTTGATTTGGATTCCTAGTATGTTTCTTATGTGCCTTTGAAGTGTCGTGTATTAGTTGAGTGAGAAAACTAGATTATGAAGTTATAAAATGTTTTTTATTGTCAAGAATAAATATACAAAGTAAAGGTTATTTAAAGCTTTTGTATCACATAGGCAGAAAATGTAACTTTTCATTAGAAAGCTTATATGCATTACATATAAAGCATAAAATGCATGTTTAATTATTTACCATTTTTCCTTCCTTTTATTCACCATCTTTCATTCACTTCATGCATTTGGATTTTCTTTTTATTTCTATCCTAAATAGAAATCAATTTTGAGCTTATTTTTTTCTAGGTTTCTTCTAGTCTACACATCTCTTGTGAATTTTGGCTTTGAGAATACTTTTTTTTACTTTGAACTAAGATTTGGGATTTTTTTGATGATATATATTCATGGGTATAGGTGTTTTTTAGAACACAATAGCATCTTCCCAAAGTTCTATAGTTATATGGTTATTTTAGACTTTCACTTCAATAAATTAATTAGTGGATTGCCTTTAACTTTCCCTTGTATTTTAGTGCTGAATTAGTATATACAATTATGTGGTATGGGTATGTGGGGTGAATAGGATGAATATTGAGTTTGGATGTATAGTTTCATAGATTGCCAAAATTTTTAGTTATATTTGTAGACTATGCATAGCAAATATGTGATGAATTGAATAATTTTATACTTGTAGAAAATTAGGTATGATGTTAGGATGACTAGCATGGTTGTGGTATCATGTATTATGAATATAGTTTCGAGGATTTCAATTATTACTTGTCATAATTAAATATTATTATTTATTATTTTCTTAATAAATTTTAAACATACATCTATTTGTGTCAAAATATAATTAAAATGAAATTAGTATCATTGGAATCGTCTTCTTACTTATTTTCTAATTATATAATTTATTTTATCTTTTGGCATCTATCTTTTTGAAGGTTATATTAGTAGTCCTTTTCATGAAATTATATGTAGTTCAAGAAATATGCTAATAGCAAGAATTTTTATCAAGCCAAGCTAATGTATTATATTTTTGAAATATGTATGCCTATTAAACTTGAATCTATGTATTCATGTCATCTATCTACTTCAAATGTGTTATTGTTGGAACATGTGATGGCTTATGCTAGCCTAAATTAGTACATGTCTGTACAAAAACATTGGTAGTAGTCATTGGTAGATGGTGATAGCATGAGGATGTCAACTAGTTAGTTATGAAACATCCTCGAAGTAATTATAAATTAACCCCTACTATGATGTATCAATGAGTCTTTTTCTTAGAACTCATCCTTAGAGTGGGAGATTGTAAGTGTGTATATTCCTATAGTTTTGGTGGTTGTGGATCCTAGGTTGATAAACCCTAAGGCCAATTAGGTAGATAAAATACCTACATGTAAAGGATTGATTATGAGTACTTATATGAATGTTACATATATTACACTCAGTGTAGATATGCTAATGACGACATGGATTATAGGTATATGTTAGTATAGTTATCACATGGATTATGTGCGTATGTTAATATCACTTTGTGAGTTATAGCAATGGTAATATATCTTGTAATTGATTAATGAATAGGTGGTCTATGTAATGATTGATGGTGTGATGTGGATATGAATACATAAGTATGATTGTGGAATGGTATGTGGTGTGAAAGGCACATGGTGCCATGGAAATATGATTGATTATGCATGATAGTGATTATATTTGTGACTATGTGTTCGCTAAGTGTTCACTTTAGTAGGGATTATGTTAACAATGTGGTGTTAACCTAGTGGTAAGATTCTTGATTTGAAAGCATTAAGTCATAGGTTTGATTCTAGTAGGTAATGTTAAATTATAAAGTTCTAATTGGACTATATATCTTAGGGTGTACCTATATTATAATTATTTTAAAGTTCCAACACCACTATGTGTATTATTGTATGTACATGTATTATTTAGAGGGTGTGTGAGATTGACCTTGATGCAGGTTTCTTTGTACCTCATTCTTCTTCTTTGATGCAACACTTGTTGACTATGTAGTAGGGGAACTATAAAGGATTTCCACTTAATTTTATACTACCTTTATTTATTTATAGACTATGGGGATTTTTTAATATATATTTCCATGTACAGATGTATAATTTTTTTGTAGACTATTCATATTTGCATGATCCTTAGAGTACTCTTATATATATGATGTATATGTTTGTTTAGATTATGAGAGCAATACAAATTTTTATTTTCTATAAAGAAATGTAGTTTTATAGCTTAATATGTATTCTTAGTCATTGGTTTGGCATGATTTTTGTACATTTTGTTCTTGAAAGATATATATATCAAGTGGTTTATTCTTAATGCTTTTCCATGCACCACTGGATTCCTAATTTATTATGCTTCAATTATGTTATTATTGGTAATCCTAGGCATCACTTTTTCCTAGCCAAGTACAATAGAATGTTACATCTCTTCATAGAGCTACAGCAATGAGAGAACTGGAGGATACATAAAGGAGCAAGAGAGAAGAAAAAATACTAACACACTTCTTCATTGCTTTGTCTTAGTACTCCTAACATCTTCACAATGAGGTTTTGCCGTTAATTTATAAGAGGAGAGGGAAGGATTTTGTCAAAATTGGCATTCCTCTCATGAGGGCTTAATTAGTTAATCTTTTTTCTATTTGTTATTTTCTCTTAAATATCTCTATTCTAAGCTGTTCTAACTATATTTCATGGCATTTTAGCTTTTTTTTTTGGTATATAACTTCTAACTTCTAATCTTCTGGAGGTAAAGTAAGGGTTGTGAAAAGGGCATAGACAAAGTTTGGACTTTGTCCAAAATCACAATAGTCATCCTTCAATGTCAAAACTTTGGCTTTAGAATGATGTTTCTCGCTTGTTACTCCTTTTCTTTTTGATTTGATGTTGCTTCTTATCTTCTTTGATTGTTAGCCTTGCTCCTTTAAGCTTCCTTGAATTTGTTTACTTTGGCACCTTGCTTTTTTTTATTTGATGCTTGTGAGAACTTATAACACTTTTTGGAACCTATGTACTTCATTAAGTCATTTTGAACTTGGATTGAATTGCTCTTTCTTGAATTTGAATTTTGGCATGCCTTTCTTTGTTCTTGGTGTTGTTGATGATCGATTTGATTTGGTGGCTTTGCTTTACCACTTGCAACTTCTTCTTTGCCTTGGATACTTTTTGAATGCTTTGAAAAAGTTATTAATTTTGATAAATAGAAAAATAAATAATAAAAAAATTAAAAGGGTTTTTTTTGAAATTTTGATATTAATTTTAAAAAATTTAAATTCAAATAAGAGAAAGTTGAAAACAAAAATATAAATGGAAAAATTTACAAAATAAAGAAAAATATTAATTCCTATAAGAGGGATATAAAATAGAAACAGGAATTTTTTATTTTTTTATTTTTTAAATTTAAGAAAAGAAATTTTATTTTTTTGATGTTTATCTAATGAAATAAACTATAAAAGGAACAAGAAAACTAAAAGAATAAAGAAAAAAATAAATTAATAGGGAAAAGTACAAAGAAAATTAAAATAGTAGGTAAAAATATTAATTTTAATTGAAAGAAAAAAAATGCTGCCAAAATATTCATTTGCATAAAGAATGTGAAACATGAAATGCAAATATAAAAAATCACTAACATAAGAAAGAAAGAAAGAAAATTTATTACTTTAAATATATAAGTAGAGGAGAGCAACAACAAGAAAATTTAATTAAAGAATTTTTTACCTTAAAATTTAAAAATAAACTTTTTTCCTTTTTGGATATTAACTATGAGTTAAGGAACACTAAAAGCATTAATTGCAGCAAGAAAAAGTCCACCTAAATTTGAATGAAAAAATTTACCTGATGAAAATTAAAAGGTAAAAATATCAGTTCTGATTAGAAGAAGGAAAAACAAAAAAGATATGCTTTAATTGGAGTTTTAGTAGTATTGTTTTAAAATTGAATTATTTTAATATTAATTTTAAAAATAAAGTAACCAAGAAGAGAGGTAAACAGCATTGAGTGGAGAAAAAGGCAAAAAACACTACGCTTAAGGAAAAATAGGATGGAAAAAATACCAATGAGATTGAGAGGGTGAAAGAACCCAAAACATTGAATGTGAGAGGCAAAACGGATGGGGAGCAAAAGAAAGTATGAAATACAAAAGTCGCCAGAATAACAATATTAAATGGGATAAAAGGGGAGAAAGGCAGAAACATTGAATGTTTGAGAGGCAAAGCTGATGAGAGAGAAAAAAAGAAATCATTAGGTACCAGAGTGACAAGGATAGTCCGGATTATGGTGACAAAGCCCAAATCAAGAACAAGAAAGGAAAAATGAGAAAAACACAAAAAACACTGAGAAGTAAAAACCAGATGCAAAAAAATTACCAGAGAATACGCAAAAACGAACGAGCAAGAGAGAAGAAACCATGAAAAACGATGCAAAAATTGAAAAGATGAAAATATTAGTCGGCAAAAGCCGATTGAGAAAAGAAATCATGGAAAGCGCGATGTGGAAAGAAATGAAGGGAAAAAAATATTAACCCACAAATGCAAAAGCTGAAGGAAAAGAAAAGAAAATTAAAAAACAATAAAGATAGTGCCAACAAAGGTACTGAAAATGACGTGAAAGTTTAACTCATAATCTCCTAACGTCGGATTCTCTTTTCAAAACATGCAGCCGTCAAAACATGCAGCCGTTGCAGCAGCTTACAGAGGACAGAGGACACCAGGCGGGCACAGCCGCACACACCACAGGCATACACGGAGACACCGGCGACCATGGCGGCACAAGTGGAGGCGGGGACCAGGAGGCCAAGCAGTCCTTGATGAACGATACCAGCGACAGGAGGGAGATCGGGCTGGGGAACCCAAAGGACGCTCTCAACGGCTCCGGAGTGTTCACCGGCTGCTTGTGGGAGGGGATGGTGCTGCGGATAAAGGTCGGTGGCTCAGCCGCGGGCACGCTAAAACTGTTGGAGCGCAGCCTCATCGGCAAGTTCGTTCAGAGGGAGCGAGGCCACAGATGGATTTGGTGGCGGACATGGAACGGATACTGGGGGAGGGGCCTTGTTTCTATGGGGCACATGGATTTCCCTCAATTGATGGCAGTGTTATTCGGTGATTTTATTAAATTTGACTCATTCATTGAGGTGATGGACTATTTGCGCTTCGCGCAGTTTTGTGTGTGTCGAGGAACTTGTGCTGGACACTGACCTTGGAGATGAGTGTGTTCACGTACAATTTGAAAATTTACCAGCGGAAGCCCCGACCAGACCATGCCTGCAGACGTTACTAATGGGGGCGACCTTATGAATCGGGGCCGTTCCAACCCTAAACTTCACGACAGTACTTCCCATAGATTGACGACCACCTTTGGGGGTTCCATGGGATGGGTTGTGGACTTAGACAAGGGGATCCTCTCTCCTTGCTCCTCTTCCTCCTGATGATGGACCTTATGCAAACCTAGTGCACCAAGGAAGGCATCCTGGGGCTGGACGTACATTGAATATGATACTCAACTGCTCACTACGCGGATGACACAATGATCTTTACCTATGCTGCTATGCCGCAAGCCCAGGAAATTCTGAGGGCACTGGATAGGATGAAGAGGGATGTGGGGCTAACCCCCAACCTAGGTAAGTCCGCGATCTACCTAACCCATACCCACCCTAGTGTCTGCAACAAGGTCATCCAGATTTTGGGGATCCTACCAAGGGAAGCAGAAGATACATACCTGGGTGTGCCCATGCATAACTAGGATAGACAACAAACCTAGTAGGCACTCCTAATGAAACTACAGAACTCCGCCACACACTGGGCGAACAGGTTCCTATCCCAAAAAGGGAAACTCATGCTAGCATTGACGGTGTTGGCCGCCACAGCGAGATTTGTAGCATCCATGGCCACCCTGCCTGCAAGAGTCATTTAGAAAATTGACATGATAATTCAGGATTTTGTATGGTCTGGGGGCCAGGGTGGGCTGAAATGCATCTTGTGTCCTGGGAGAAGACCGCTCGTCCCCTTTCGACGGGGGCTGTCATCATTTTTCTGTTTGGAGTGGAAGCTATAATGGACAGGTAGCGGCTTCTTCATCGTTTCTCCCTGACGTCGGATGACCCCCACCAATGGGTGCAAATATCGTCCCTTAGTGGCTTCCGGGTCAGACTCCCTGGTGTGGCGCCAACACGATAACAAGGTTGCCCTACACCCCTGGTAGATGCTACAGCATCAATTCCTGGTTGACCCCCGATGGATGCGGCTGTGGAAAGGCCACTGACCAGAAAAAATCAAGACCTTCCTGTCGCTGGTCTTGCACCAGGAACTCCCCGTCCGAGCGTTGTTAAGGGCACATGACATGTTCATCAATGCCACTTGCACGATGTGCAATCAATGGATAAAGATGCTTCACCACTTCTTACATGAATGTCACATGGCCTAACAATTATGGCGTACGGTCGGCCTACCCCCACTCGACTACTCGGGAAACTCGTCGATGATAGCTGCATTGTGGACCCTCTGGCATGCCTGAAACGATCAGGTCTTTAAAGGAACAGATCTTCCCCCACTTGCCATGCTAGCTTACCCGTTCCATCGACTCTGGGGTGAAATTACTACAGTTATGGGGATGCATGCTACTTTCCTCGAGTCGCCCGCTACCGACATCCAAAATCAACCGGAGCTCTAGCAATCGGTTACGCGGATGGGGTGGAACCAAGTGCTACAATGGATCGTGGCCAACTTTGGGCTAGATGTCCAACCGTTTTACACAGGCTGGAGTGGGGAGGTCACTGTCTTCCATGGGCACCAAATTCTGGTGACCGTGGACGCCTTAGCCGTAGCTATTGGTGCCCTCACAATGGGTGTACGGATCGCCACGATCGCTCGATCCTAGGCCATGGTGGCCAATTTCATCCAGGGTTCCAGCCCCCAGACTGCCAGCAACCACATTCGGGGGATGGCCCTCTAGCCCATGTGGCATGCCATGGTGGCATTGGTGGAGAGTTGCTTCATTCAGTCAGGCTATCCCCACAAACTCAATGGGGTACACTTCATGTTCCTACAGAGCATGCACGTAGAGACTCCTGTCAACCTCCCCTACTTTCTCTAGGAGTCTCTGCAATGGCGGCACCCTGGTAGACACCTTGGGTTATCCGTGTCCTCTGGCAGGCTGGTACCGCAGGTGTATCAACAGAGGCGGAGGAGGCATGGTTTTCTGGTGGGGGGACTACAGCCTTGGATGGGTTCTTAGCTATGCCCCCCTAGGACACTCAAGATACTGTTGGTGCACGGGACAGGCTGGGACCTATCCCGCAGAGTGATGTGTTGACTGAAAATGACGGACCTAGAGACAACATGGAAGGGTAGGTTCCAGACAATCTGTCACTACCATCGCAATCATACAACCAGACGTTGCAATGGATCGAGAACATTATCAGAGACCACATGACACGCATTGCCTAGATCATTGAAAAAAATAGATGTTGCCTGGTGGCTGACCTGGGAGAGCCAGTTCCAAGACTTCAAACCTCCGAGGAGAGTCGGGGCTCTACCACAACCCATCCAAAAATTTGCTAACATGGGGTGGGGAGGGTGGCGGCGGTTTCCCAAATTGACCTGGTTCTCTGGTTAAAAATTTGGGAATGGGGCATATTGACTGCTTGTGGAGATGACCATGGTGGTCGCGGTTCGTGGGGGACCCGCGGTTGGGGTCCGTAGTTGGTGTGTAGCCAGTAGCTCTGGCCTATGCTGTACTAATGTATAGCCTTCTTTTTGGGAATACAATTCACTCAATTTTTTCCAAAAAACAATAAAAAAGAGCATGATTACATGGTCCATTAGGAGAGTCAAACTATTGATGATGTTGTATGAATCCATACAATCAAACTTGTTAGGTGGGGGATTATTTATCATGCTACCCCCTTGTTTATCTAAGTTTATTTTTTGAAGGGTAGCAAAGTTTATATAGGGACAGCTCTTTCAAGTCCTTGCCATTCCTATAGGTAGAGGATTGAAGAATTTTGACAACTTGGTAGACATCTTGAAGGCATAGTAGACATCTTTCCTAAGAGCTAGAAGATTAACATGTGACATCTTATCATTATAATAGATGTTTGTCTTTGTTAAAAGAAATCTTACCCATATAGAAAACATCTCTAGAAAGATCACTTGCAAGTGGAGGCAATGTATTGCCTATAGTATAAACATCTTATCTAGATTGAAGACGTGTTGCCTACATGCTACACTTCAGAGAAAGACATCTTCCCATATGTGTAGATGCCTTATTTGGATGTGGAAATTTTACAAAGTGGTTGTTCGAAAATGGAAAATAGCCACAAAATTCAATTTTAGTGTAGTAAAGGTTTTCTAAATGTGTTAATTTGAGTTTTGATAAATATAGGTTTATGTTTCATGTTTTTGGTGAAGAGAGATATGTGATCAATTGTGCATCAAGAATTGACCTCTTTTTCTCTATGTGTGGATCTTGGTCCTCTGTGTGTGTACAGGAAGAGATCCAAGTTTAATTGAACCTTGCATTCAAATTGATCATGTGTGTGTGATTGTAGCCCTTCTTGCTTTGCAATATCATTGAGTGTATTGTTTGTGTATTGATCTCTAGGATTATGATTTTATTGTATTTTCTAATCTTCTTTTAGAATTAATAGAAGATAGCTAGTTTTCTTATTTTCTAGTAATATATTTATCTTGCATACAATCTAGATTTTGTAAGTTATGGAGGGTTAATTAAATTAGAGTAACCTTGCTCCACATAGCTCAAATAATACAAACATTTCCAAGGGCTCAGATCACAAATATACCAAGGTCTTACAGGTGTCTAGGATTGTTAGACATCCATTACTTCAGTTTCCTTTCATGTTATTATTTAAAAATAAAAATAGTAATTCTCCAACCTTGCTTCTACTAAACCCATAGTAGAGAAACAGAGATGAAAATGGGCCACCTCTCGGCACCCAACTCGCAAGTCAACGTTCTCTTTGTTGTCTTTTAGTCCTCTACATTATGAACCTAAGCCTGTGTTTCTACATTGTCCTCTGTGTACACCCTACAAGCCTTTGATTTTTCTTATGAGGGTATTGCACTAGCTTACCTATTAGAGAATGGAAACAAACAATGGAAATGACCTATGTCTGACTAGCTAATCTTGTCTCTCCCTTTTTCGTCAAAATCTTGTGTTTAATTTTATGCAAATTTATTGTAATTTTCTGACAAAATAAAGTTTATTTCGTAAGATTTCA
>MNCI01022838.1:88320-122617 GCA_015680685.1 Gnetum montanum | reverse complement strand
TCTCTGTTTTTCTCAGCATTGGCTAGGATCATCACAACATGATCTTGCTAGAGATCTTCCCAAGGTCTAGGCTACCAGAGGTGGAGAAGTTCTCGTTTTTAAAATTTACTACATTAACAACCATATCATCCATTAGATTCCATGAATCAAAGAATATGTACATAAAGAAAAGGCTGACTACATGCGAGAAGGTAAGAAGAAATTATCAAATTTGAAGTTTTTAAGTCCTCCCAATAAGCAAGAAAAATTGTTAAAATTATGACCAAAGTCAGGCCGACATCCCAAATTGGCTAATAATTTTTCATCTGCTATCACAAATGCTAACACTTGCATTTTCTTAAAATGTATATTGCAAACGAAAAAGTAGTCACAATCATAACAATTAAATGCATGTGACGGAATACAAAGAGATGAATGGGAAGCTTAGGGGTTAGGATATATTAATCGAGTAAAGATTCAACTCCCCTGCATTGATTCTTTAGCTCCCATGCATGTGGCACATGCATGTGAGGGAATATGAAGAGATCTAACTAAATTAGCACTACAACATATATTTGTAATGCATATTCATTCANCGACTTTATTTATGATGAAGTATTTATAATCATTATGCATAATCATTTATGTTTATAATTATAAATATATCATTATATATAACCGAGATTATAAATAACCGAGATAAATATAATCATTAGCTCCCTTCGAATGACTCTTTTCCTAGGGAAAATTTATAAATAATTGGTTATTTATGATTATGGCAAGACATGTGTGTTGGTGGAGAGCTTGTCTTTGTTTTCCTCGGCATCGGTTAGGATCATCACAACATAATCTTGCTGGAGATCTTCCCGGGGTCTAGGCAGCTAGAGGTGTAGAAGTTCTCATTTTTAAAATTTACTAGGTTAACAACCATATCATCCATTAGATTCCATCAATCAAAGAATATGTACATAAAGAAAGGGCCTCACTACATGCGAAAAGGTAAGAAGAAATTATCAAATTTGAACTCTTTAAGTCTTCTGAATAAACAGGAAAAATTGTTAAAATTATGACCAAAGTCAAGTTGACATCTCAAATTGGCTAATAATTTTCATGTGCTAGCAAAAATGCTAACGCTTTTGCATTTTATTAAAATGCATATTGCAAATCAAAAAGTAGTGACAATCATAACAACTAAACGCATCTACACCATGGTAACTACTGAATTCGAAAACATATCCATAGAAATGATAAAACCTATACAAAATATAAAAAGAGATAAAGAGAACAAGAACTTACAAATGTTCCTTTACATTGAAAGATGGTGTAGCAAAAGAAGATTACTCAAGCTATTAGTAGAAAAGTACAATTTCAAAATTCCCTGCCACTCCAAAAAGCATTAAAAAAACAGAACTAAACTTTGGAATGTTTTTGCATTAGAAATGTAAATGTATAGGAAAGCATGCTCTGTACTGATGATACAAAAGCTTAGCTTGAAGTGAAACTATGAAAATTGCACAAAATCATGAAAATGTAATCTTCAACACATTACAATTCACTATTAAAAATTAACGAAAACACACCATAAAAAATTGGCAAAAATTTTGTTTTTAAAGAGAGATTCTAATAACTGAAGGCTATTGTTAACATAGAAACTTTAGAAGACACTTTCCTTCAAGCTGTAGCTTCAACTATAACCATTACTGTCCTTCCTCAAATGTCTTTGGCTCTACCCATCATCCTGCCCCTACCTGCAAAATGTTATGCTTAAAACATACATTCAGAAACAGCTACTCAAGAAACATATTGGCCTAATTTATATATAAATTTTATAAAAAAAAGGAAACCTAAATGAAAGGATCTTTTAGCTATTATAACAAAAATTGTATTATGATTCACACCTCCTCTACCTCTAGGTCCAAGCTACCATAGGTGTAGAAGTTCGCATTTCCATTGCTATCAAGGCTGGTGTGTCTAGCATAGATGAGTGTGATATTTGGATCTTCCAATAGTAGTTCCCTAGAGTAGAGTGAGGTTCCAGCATACTCGCTACCATCAGCGAGAACCGTGATGGTTAGGAAGTCATGGTCAAGGGTGCTAGCAATGAGGGTCATGATCTAGGGCATGAGATTCGAGGCAATTTCAACACTATGTCTGGAGTTTCCAGTTGAGCAAGGGACAAAGACGTGACAGTAGAATACAAGGGTGAAGGTGCCGATGGCGATGCTGTTGGTGTAGTATTGCTATAGGTTGTCACAAAGTGAGAGCGAAAGCATGTCAATGCAGTTGGACAAAGTGGCATCCATGGCCGCAAGGATGTCAAAGCTAAAGCAGCCACAGTACCACCAGACCTTATAAATGGAAATCCGTGCAAGTAAGGCCAAGGCGCGGGTAGTGTCATTAGCACAACCGAGCATGTTGACGTGGACCATGACGTTGCCAACGATTGTTGATGACGTGTGCATGTCATGGTCCTCAGTGTTGAGCGAGGATGCAGCAAGGGCCAACTGGCCTATTGCCTTATTGCTGCCTTGGTTGAAGAAGCACATGCCGATGAGCTTGTTATTACAGTTGAAGCATGGGCCACTATCGTAGGTGCCTTTACAGCCCTCCAACGGAGCTCCAAAGCTGGCGTCATCGAAGTTGGTTCATTTGGGCTAGGTGGCCTGCAGCAGTAGTTGTAGATGGAGATAGAGACAAAATGGAAATGGAATTCTCATTATCATTCCCATTCCCATTCTACATTTGATTGTGTTTGGCCTTTTTATGTGTGGCAGGAATACGAAAAACTATGGCTCTTTGGTTCACATTTTGTGTAGTGGGAATACGAAAAGGTGTGGCTCTTTGATCCATGTTTTTTCCCATTTCATGGGATCTTACGTGACACATGAAGTGGAGGGTGTTACTTCGAGGGCGACAAATCCACTCCCCCCTCCCCCTTTATCCTACGAGACGAGTAGGCCTCTGGGCCAAAAAAAATTACATTACTTTGAATTGAGAAGGAGAAAAGGCATACACATAATAACCATATTAACTAAAATTGAGGGGAAGATTAAAAAGGCCAAAATAAGAAAAAGAAAACTAAAATTGAAGTTTTATTACACTAAAAAAACCCATAGTATTTAGGAGACAAATATCACATTTTCATGAAGATTAAAGATGGACTCTACAAATTGAACAACCACCCATGGTTGTGGCAAAAACAAACTCTACAAGTATATTTAGAAAAAAAAAACAATGAAACATGAAAGTGAAGAGAAAATTAGAAAATTGATAATAAAAGTAACAAAAAAAAATAAATATTAATTTGGATTAAAATGACAAAAGAAAAAAAAACCAGAATGAGAGTCAAAAGCAAATCATGAAAACGATGCTTAAAAATAAGGGAAAAAAATTAATGGGCAAAAGTAAATTGAAAAGGAGAAAAAAGAGACTGCCGACCATAATTAAAGTCAAAAAAGGGGGGCAAAAACGATGTGAAAAGCTTCGATCATAACCTCCATTGATTTCTGTGGCTGTTGATAGGACACGTCAAAAATAAGTCGATAGGACACGTCAAAAGCAGTCAGAGATGCTCTATAAATATACTCCATCGCCATAGTATGCAATGTGATGAGCAGCAACAGGATACTCAAAACAGATTACAAAATCACAATGGCGGTCAACAAGGTTGTGCAGTTATGCTTACTAATACTACTGGTGCTCAGCAGTGTTGCCCTGGCACGGCAACATGCTCTTATTTTTTATGGTGATTCTGCTTCTGTTGCTGGTCATAAAACAGTAAGCCAGGGCAACACACGTTTTTGTTTCTGATTCTGAGTCTTGTTATTTTGATGAAATAGACTGCCATGGCAACACATATACATGATGAATTAGACTGCCATGGCAACCCATATACATCTGTTTCTGTTTTTGTATAACAGGGACAGGAAATGGCACAGAGCAGCAGCAGCAGAATGAGTATGAGCACAAGGAGGTGGGTTGTACAAGAACAAAAGCCAAACAGAATCATCCCATCGCCACCTGGTCGAAACTGCGGCAGGAACGCCCCGATTCATTGTACCCCTGCCAAGATGAAGCAGCATACGTGATTATACATGCACCCCTGTGTTCTTTTTTTTCAATGTTTTGTACTGTCAACCCTCCTGGGTTACAAATTCCATGTCAACCACTTTAATCTGTTTTAAACATCTTAACCATCTATTATGACATTTCTCCAGCAATTTCACAAGATTTCCTGTTTCATTTCATGGTTGATTGTTATTGTCAGTTAATGTTTATCGCTTTATGATTTAAGATGTCGGCAAATATTAAGCATCCTTTTCCAAAAGGGCTTGGGTTCATAATCATAGGTAGCAGTATTTTGCAACCCAACCCACATGCACAACATGTGCATACCACGGAATGGATCATCATCCTTTTACTGGGATTCTAAATAAAGTACATTATTTCTCTTTCTCAATGTTGTTACCTTTTACACGTTTAGATAGTTCACATTAGAATCACATAACGTTCCATGCAGAATTCTCCTCCTGGTCTCTGTGTATTACCATGCTGTAAAAAAATGGGTTCTACCCATAGTTACGGAACCTTTTAATGTAATCTGATGCAGTAAAAAGTAAATGACGTATTTGGAAGTTGTATACGCAGCATGGAAGGCATTTTCCTATAAAAAGTTTTACCTAAACTACAAAAATATCAAATACAATATTCTGCCGTCTAATTCCCGTTAACTGTTAAGGCTTTGTCCTCTCTGTACACACTGCAGGGCTTTGATTTTAAAGGGCACTTCACCTTCATCGTTCAAATCGGAAAATTGCTAAAAAGTTGCTCAAATGACCTATCTCTTAATGTCTTACTGGCTAATCTTGTGTTTTCACTATTATTCTTTTAATTTTACGCAAATTTATTATAATTTCCTAAAAACATAAACTTTCTCGCTTAAGATTCCACTGCTCTGCTTTTGTTTAAAATGGCGGCAACAAATTGCAACCAGAGCAACTAGTCGCCTCCTCAAGTTAAGTCTGGGGAACTTTTTTAAATAATATTTAATAGTTTAAATCTAACATAGCATAATTCTTGGAGACAGTAGCTTCTAAGCTAAAATATTTTCTCTACAATAATGCATGTCAACAAGTTCTCCATAATCTTTTAACTACAAAGGAGCTTCTTCATCCACCTTTACTACCACACCATTAATCTTTTTAAATTAAGGCTCTAAACTAATCTCATCTTCGCTTTTGATGGCTTTACCATATATTATCAAGTAGTTGGAACACAAGGGTGATCAAGGGTGAAGAAGCATAAATCTTACTTGTCATCTAAAAATATAAAATAGTTTTAAAATCTAAATAATTGATGCAAGTCCAATTACTTTTCTATTTCCAAAATTTTCCTTATTAGATAAGTCTTTAATGGGTTATTTTAGGCTAGCATATAAAAAAAGGTGCTTTGTAGATATATAGAGGTCTTGTGGAGTTATTGTGATACAATTGTTTTTAGTGAAGAATGATCTAAAGTAGAAAAATTTTAATGACTCTCAAACTGTAGAGACTATGAAGAATTTTGAAGCTTCTGATTTTGTTTTACTTGATGATTTATATGACTCCCTCTCAAAAGATAGTACTTCACGATACATATTTTTTCAAATTATTGTATTTATATACATAAATAAAGGTTTTACAATAGTGATTTATCCTTGAATGCTATGGAATTAATATTCTACATACTCATTATTTTTTAGAATCTTTTTTGCTTATCCAACTAGCCAATTCCAAAACTCTTAAAAAATCATTAGATCTTAAAGTGTTTATGGAGCATCATAATATTTTTATTGCTTAAGAATTGAAAGTAAATTTTGATCTTTATTCTTTCTATTACTCTAAAATTCTTTACTACATTGAATTAGAAAGTCTTTATTTTATTTTTTAAAATATTGAAAAAAAATTATTGATAGCATTAAGATAATCCTAAGATAGAGTTAAAAACATTACTAGATAGTGTGCAACATATATGTTAACTTATAGGGATTGATTTATAGGAAAGGAAGAATGAATTAAAACTCAAGGTTGGTAATCAGTGATTTGCCGAAAAAATTACATACTATAATTTGTAAGAATGTTGTAGCTATTTTGTTGTGATTATCATGTTATTGGAATCTATCCTGCTATAAATAAAAATGTTGTTCATCATGAAAAGAGACAATAATATTTAGAAAAGATAAATAATAGTAGTTTTCAATAGGCACTGCTCCGTGGCCCGATTTGGTCTGAATCTTGGGTTGAGGATCTGGGATGGGGGGTGTCCACATGTGGTGATGCTTTGCGATAGTTGCGACTTGCGGGGGACCTAGGGTTTGGGTTCGCAGGGCATCGCCTAGGGCTCGATTTAGACCAGATACCCTTCGAGATGGATGCGGGCCCTTCTCAGGTTAGTTAATGTTTACCGTGCTAATGTTTATGCTCTGTTGTAGTTTGCATTTGTTGTCCTAGCTGACCACTTTGTTCTCACGATACAGGCCCCAGATGAGGGTGCGATGCTCGTAGAGGGAGGAAATGAAGAGTCGACAAGGAATGAAGCAGGGGAAAGCCATGTGAAGAGAGATGATGCAAGAGTGGATGGCAGAGATGATGCGAATCGAAGCAACCCATGACCACATGGGATTTTTTTTTTTGAAATCTTGAAATTTTGGATTTTTGAATTTTTGTGTAACAAATTTTGCAAACATTGTTTGAAAGACAACAGTTTTGAATAAAGCAAGAGGATTTTGCGGTAACTTGTATATTGTATGCATGCGTCTTGTATAGAATGTTCATTCTTTCATGTGCTAGTTTTAAGCCATTTTGGACCATTATGTAAGTGTTCATTGCTAGTTTTAGGCCATTTCGGGCCATTGCACATTGCTAGTTTTAGGCCGTTTAGGGCCATTGCATAGAAGCATATGAGCAATGTGTGGGCATGAGGCAATAGGGTTGCTACGCTGGGCAAAGTTGCTTCTTGACCTGATGCTGGTTGAGTGAGACGTAAGGCCGATGCATCCTGCTAGGGCTTCCGTCTATGTCATCGCCTCCCACTTGGAAGGGTAACTCAGTCCATGTGTTTTTGTTTTGGGGATCAACTTGTTGAGCCGATCCCTCTGCCGGGTAGTCATTGTAAGTTGCAATAGGCACTTCATTCTCAGAAGTTATGAGCTCTGAGCCTTCTTCCACGCCTACATTGTGGATCACTTGCGCTGCTACTTCGTCACCGTGGATGACCACTTCTCTGCCTATGTAAGGTAGGTGGATTTCCTAGTGTATGGGTGAGAAGACAGCCCTAAGTTGTGCTAGCCATGATCTCCCTAAGATTAAGTTAAACCTGAGAATTTCCTCGACCACGATGAACATTGCGTTTGTGGGGAACTAGTCCCCTGCTATGAAGTTTATGTGAACCGTGCCCTTTACCACGACTCGCACCCCATTGAACGACCTCAGGCATGATGTCATTGTGTATTTGATCTAGTTGATCAAGCCCAACTTGTCTACAATGGGGAAGGGGATGACATTCATGGCAGCCCCATCATCAACATGTACCCTTCGGATCTGGTGTTGGCTGACCCGAATTGTGATAAAAAGTAGTGCCATAGTCACTTGACCCCCTTCAGGATCTTTCGTAATGACATCATTGCAAAAGGTCAATTGAGGTTGTTCTAACCTTGCAGGTGCAAGAGGAAGCATGACTAAGTGGATCGCATCTTCTTCCACTGGCATGTCTTCATTGACCGGAATCACTGTCAACATGCGAATTAGAGCCTCGCGATGTGGGATTGATGTCATGATCAGGTCGTAGAAGCTCAATGTAGTGTTTTTTTTTGTTTTGGAGCTTGTTTGACCTATGTGAGGGCATCTAAGAGGTCTTGGGCGCCCCCTAGTTTGATGCCTTCCTTCTCTTCTATTTGTTCTAGAAGATGAATTTCTTGAGGAGGAGCAACTTTGGATCTAGGTTCAGATCCTTGTTGGCAGAGTGATGTAGGCTGCGTAGTCATGTCGACCTTCATCTTTCGTGGCGAAGGCAGAAATGTAGAGAATAAAGACGTAAGCTTGGGGGTACCTTCGACAGTACTTTCCTTCAACGTCTTGCCCATAAAGTGGACTTCTCACCTTGTGGGGTGAGAAGGTTGTTCAGCTATTTCACATGGGGTAGGGGTCGTTGAGGTTGTCGGTCCCCTAATGAAGAATGGAGCTAGAGGTGTTAACGGGTGGGGCCACGTGGCCCTGCCAATAGGTAGTGCAAAGGTGGATGCCCATGGTGGGACTTTTTGGACGAATGGCTGCTGCGAGTTTTGACCAACCGCTGGTGGTGCTGGTGCACTGTGTTGAGGCACACAGACCACGAATGGCTGCTAGGGTGGCCTAGGATCACTATCAATGCCGATGATGTTGATTATGTAATCAACATTATTTTCATTGAGGGGATCTATGTAGACATACATAGATTGGTTTTCGGGGAGTACTGGGTTGCTTTCATCCAGCACCAGTTTCCCTTGGTTGATTAATCTTTTTATGTCATCCTGCAATGCCAAACAATAATATGTGCTATGACCACACTGTTGGTGGTAGTCACAAAACCTTTCCAGCCTGAAACCCCTAGGAACTGGAGGCTCATTGGGCAGGGATAAAGAGAGGTTCCTAAGGAGCTTGCAATAGCATTGATGTCTCGTGGTTGCTTTTCCCGACATCTACTTGTGTTGGATGTATCCCGCTACTAACAGTTACTTCAGGAGTTTCTAAGGCTTGAGAGGTAGTGGGATGTACTTTGAGCGGTCTTTGAGCTGAAAGTTGGGTTTGGGTCATGCAGATTTCTCAAGTGTAGGTATAGCAGGTTGCGGGACGTGGCCCTATTTGGGTGCAGGATTAGCCATGGGTATGGCCAATTTCTTATTGTTCTTCCTACCATTGTTGCTAGGCTTGGGCTTGGTCTCGGTTGCCAAAGTGCCCACTCTAGTTGTTGAGGCTTTTCCCTTATCCTTCTTTGCGAACGCGTTCTTGTAGGCGATGTAGGCTGGCTCTTTGCTTGCCTCAGCCACGTCTTGTATGCTCTTAGTCTGAGCAAAAGCTTGACTAAGAGAGTGAGGAGCAAGGTAGTATAGTTTATACTTGATGAAGTCATTCACTGTGCCCTTAAAGATAGCTAGCAAGTGGGCCTCCACGATGAGCTCGCGAATTTTGTTAAGGGTTATGCTCCAACATTGAATGAACTTCTAGACTGGATCTAGAGCATCTTTCTTCACGCTCATCAATTGATCTAGTGTGGTTTCTAGCTTTAAATTGTACTTGAAGAGCGTCACGAACTGGCGTAGCAGCTCTTCCAAAGTTGAAATGGATAAGCGTGGAAATGCGAGGTACCAATCCAAGGCTTTCCCAGCTAAGGACATGGTGAAGACGTGAATGATTGTGTGTGGCCATTGTTACAATAGCAAAGATTTAGACCTTAAGGTGATAAGACATGCATTGGGATCTCCCTCCCCATCGTACTTCATGAAGTGTGGGAGAGACATCCTTGGGGGCAGTGTCAAAGCAGGGATTGCAGGGCTAATGGGGTCATCTTGGTAGAAGTCCATGACTTGTACCATATCAGACCCAGTAGCTTTGAGGCATTTTATTTTTTCAGTGGGGATCAGGATGAGCTGGAATGCTTGGTCTAGACCCGACGACGTTGTAGATGGTTGGGGAGCTGTAGGGGAAGCTCTCACCTATGGTGTGGCGGGGGTGGCAACATGACTGATCGACGGTACCATTGGGATGACCCCTATGAGCGTTGCTGCCTGTGTTGTCCACCATCCTGTAGGTGGTGTTGTTAGGGCAGCAATTGTGGATTGGGCTGCCGAATGTACAACTTGTGTTACCGGTAGCGTAGACCATAGCCTTGTATTGGGTTGTACTGTCTGCAAGGCTTGGTAGGCTTGACAGTGGACGTAGTGAGACATCTGCGATGGTTGTGGCTAGGCAAAGAACCAAATGGGGCCCACCAGGTGGACGGGCTAGGGCCCGCCATAGTGGGTGGAAGAGATGTGAATGTAGGAATAGAAACAGAAGTCACGTACGATTGTGAAGTAGGCACGGTATGAACATGTGGTAGGGTAGCCGTGATTCGTGCATGATGTGCTATAGGAATAGATTGTTGAACAGTTTGCAAAGGAATAGTAGCTATGAACAAAATAGGTGAAATAGACGAAAGAGGGCATTGGAACACCCCAGGATAGGCATGGCTACTCGTAGTAGTTATAATCGTGGGTTGCAGAAGTGTAGGTGTAATAACAAAAGGAGCAGTGATAAACAATAGCTTGGCCCAAAAGGATTGGGTAGGAGGGATAGGAACAGGGTTAATTGGACCTCCTTCATCTGATTGGGAATTAAGTTCCTCTTGTCCATCCTGAAAGGCATCATCTTGGTTGGATGTTGTGTCCTATTATTCTCTAAGCCTAACCAACTAGATTAGTTGGTCTAGAAGCCTTTGGTCCATTTGTGTCAAAGGTAAGAAAACGCTAAGAGTAGGAAAAAATTCCATCCCGTTGTAGTAAGTGAACTCGAAGCTACATTTTTCATTGAGTTCATGTACATCCAAAGGCAGATTTGCCTGCACCTTTGCATAGAGGAAGCTGTAACGCTCATGTTGCTGGGCCAATCCCTCACATCCCCAATTTTGGATTCTGAGAGATTGATGTGTTTCCAATGTCGGGTTTAGTGGTTGTTCAGCACCACTAGTGCCTTGAACCGTGATGGGAACTTCAACATTGAAGGTGTTAGCGATAGTGTTTGAAAAAGCCATTGTTAAGTAAGTAGTTATGCAAGAGGAACAAAAAAGCACAAAGAAATTAGAAAGCCACAAAAAGAAGGATTTACATCTTGCTATGTTTCTAAGGAATCGTCGAGATGACCAATCTATACCACACAAAGCATAAACAACTACAAAAGGGTGTCGCATTTATGCTAGTGCACAATAGGATACAAAGCATGTGCAAGACTACCATAAGATGAGCAAGTTAGCTAGCAGCCGAAGGCTTTGCATCTCATAGGATCCTCGAGGGACCATCGAAGCGACCGATCTGTACCACGCGTGATGGGGAATAGAACACGTGCAAGACTACCATAAGATAGGCTAGCTAACTAGCGGTCGGAGTGCTTGTGTTCTACGGGGCTCCCAAGGAACTATCGAGGAGACCAATCTACATCGCATAAAGTTCAAACAACCACGAAAGGGTGTCACATTTACGCTTATGCGTATCAAGGTGCAAAAGGCCCACAAAACTACCATGACATGCGGAAAGGGCACCAAAAGGCCCTTCTTCTAGCGCCAGAAAATTGTAGTGACCAAAAACGTCAGTGGTTGGAAAACACCAAGGGGTCAACGGGCACGATAGTCTCGACCCCACATCCACGGGAGGGCTGTGCTGGGTGTGAGTAGATACGGGGCACCTTGAATGATCTGTTCAATCAGATAGCAACTTAGTTGGTGTCTATAAGTAGGAATGAACGCATATAATTTGAAAATAGGAATGAAAGCATGAAATAATGCTCAAAAGTAAATGAGGCAGGAAATAATGCAAAACATAGCAATAAGTAGGAAACCAAGTAAAATGTAGTTAGAAAAGTGCACCACTCCGAAGCTACAAGCTTGCTCTACTAGGATGGATACAATCGGTTGCAGAGCATTGAGTGCAGAGATCCCAAGAGTAACCAAGGTGTGTAGAGCAAAGAGATTATGTACTTAGATGCGGACTTAGAAGCTGGCAATGTGAAAATTCTACCAAGGTGATAGAAGGGGGATAGAAAAAAATTCCAGCTAAAAATGCTAACTGTTTGCAGTGTCAAATAAAAAGCTTATAATGCTCAATGCTCAATGTCACAATGCTTGTATTTAAGACATCTGAGGCCAACCAAGAGATTATCCAACCAAGAGATTGTCCAATAGAGAGATAGTCCAATAGTCCAACCCTTTAAGCGCTACTCATCAGGGTATTTATAGGGCTAAAGGGCACATGAAAGGGATAGTTTGGACGCCACGTGCCCTGGGCCCACATTGACTTTCTGGTTCTGCATGTGCCATGTATGACCGTTGGACCTACATGATTGTTGTAATATGAGCGTGCCATGCTATAACTATAAGCCTGCCATGCAGTAATTACACCGTCAACATCTGGAGATGTGTGCCAACAATCTAATTAGGTGAAGTGCATTGATGTCGCACAACCACCCGCATGCTTTGCTACACTTTGTAGCATAGCATGTTCGACGTAGCGTAGCATCTTGTCATGTGCTCCGCGACATGTGTGTTGCATGCTTGCTATGCTACGTAGCATAGCAACTGGCCTTAGTCGCAAAATTTGTTTCCAATTCGCAAACTTTACTTCATGTGTTGCAAGACTTGCAAATTTGTTGATTCTGCCCTTTGAGCTGCCTTCTGTCTCTTCCATAGGATTGCTATGCCTCGCTGTGCCATGTAGCTTGGCGTAGCATAGTAGCAGACATGGTCCACCGCTTCTTGACAAAAAGGGACGTTGTTGAAGGGCTTGAAGTTGGGGCGATGGAATTGGATGTATAGCTTTTACCATGCTATGCTATGCTATGTAGCGTAGCATAGCGTGGTGCTTCGTTCTACAATCGCTTTCTAAAGCTTGCTACGCTACATAGTGGGGCGTAGCGTAGCATAGCAGACTTCATGACTTAGAAAACTTGCCAAAATATTTCGCACATCCTGAGCACTGCTGTGAACCCTGCCCAAAATTTCTGAGTAGGTTGTCAGCTAGGCAAACTACCTAGGTGGATAGGAAGGATGATCCATAGAGCCTATTTACACCCAAAGTAGAAAATTTTCTGAACTAGCAGGCCTGAGTTCAGAGCGTTCTCCTCCTGGAGAACTGTCATAGTGCTGTGAAAATTGCAAGGCCTGGTGAAGCAGGAATGACCTCAAAAGTTTTGGGGTGTTTCAACGTATATCTTTAGTGATTATCTACTATATTTACTCAACAACTATACTAACGACATAGTAGTTAAGTCCAAGGTAGCTCACAACCATGCAGATGACTTAGACCATGTTGTCCAACGTTGTATTAGACATGACCTTAGGCTAAACCCCAACAAGTGTGTCTTTGACACTAATATTGGTCACATGGTGGGCTTTGTAGTATTTGAAGCAGGTGTACATGTAGGCCTCGATAAGGTTTAGGCTATCACCAACATAGCACCACCAACAAACCTTAAGGAGCTATGCGGGTTATAAGGTAGATTGCAATTTATTTGTAGGTTTATCGCAAGGTTGATTGATAAGTTGCAGCCAATGCAACATTTTCTTAGAAAGGGAGTCCACTTTGAATGGACAACTCAATGGCAAGAGGCATTTGACAACCTCAAAAAAGAGCAAGTTCAACTTCCAACAGTTTACCCTCTACAAGGAGATAAGCCATTTTAAATTTACATTGCAACCTCAGATGTGTCCATTACTTCTCTAGTTTGCCAAAAGTGAGAGGATGGCTTAGAGGTCTCTATTTAATACTTAAGCCATGCACTAGCAGCCCACTATGTAAAATATAATGATGTGGAGAAGAACTGCCTTACGCTAGTCTTTGCACTTAAGAAGTGGAGAAATTATCTTTTTCACATTTAGGTCAACAATATTTGCAAAAGTAATGTACTCTAGGCTATTACTGCAAACTTATACAAAAGTAGTGAAATTGCATAGTGAAAGGAAATAACCGTAGAGTTTGACCTTCACTATATAGCCCAAGTATCGACAAAAGGTCAAGTAATAGCCACACAACTTAAAACTTCACCAATAGATGATCAAGCGACAATAGATCTAAAATTTCAGATGAGCATGTCAATAGCATAAGCCAAATGCCTACAAAGTTTGAGGTAGTTCTACACTTTGATGGTGCTTCAACCTCACAAGGGGGTAGTGCCACTACCATTATCACATTTTCCTCTAGGGAGATCTAACCCTTTGTGTATCAGTTTATGTTTCCTTGCACCAACAATGTAGTGGAATATGAAGGTCTCCTTAAGGTGTCTTAGTAGTCGTGATCTAGGAATCCAAAAAATAGTAGTCTAAGGTGATTCACAACTTGTCATCAACTAAATTATAGAGGTTTATGCTTGCAAGGCATGACATTTACAACCTTATTGTGACTTGGCAAAACACTTGCTCAAATAGTTTGCAACTATAGACATCCAACATATTCCCTATAACAAGAACACCATTGTTGATGCACTAGAAACCTTAGCCTTAAGCATAGCATCCAACATGTTTTTTGCTTTACCTATTTTGATAATGAATTACACCAAACTTATTACTCACACAACAAACATTGCATCCATAGCCATGAGAAGCATATATCATGCTCATGAGTGGTATGATGATATTAGCACATATCTCCAATACGGTGAGCCTCTACAACACCTAACCACTACCTAAAAAGATGCAATATGAAAATGGTCATGTTAGTACATCCTTGTAGGTGATAACACTTTATGTCACAGATCCTATGATGGAATACTGATAAGATTCATTAGCTATAGTGAAGCACAAATAAGACGGATTGTGTGGTGGTCACATAGCACCCAAGGTAATGGTAGCAAAAAGTATATGTTTAGGCTACTATTTACGTTACATGGACTATGATTACATTTCCAAGGTCAAGACATGTGACATGTGTCAATGACATGACAACTTAATGCATGTGCTATCCACTAAACTACATACCATGTAGATCACATGGTCATTCCAACATTGTGGGTTGGACATCATAGGACCTATCATCCCTAAGTCTACCACTGGACATACCTTCATCATAACTACAACCAAATACTTTACCAAGTGGGTTAAAGCCATTTCTCTTAGGAAGAATATGTCACAAAAGGTTTGCAAATTTATTCTAGATAACATAGTGACCCAATTTGGTCTACCTAGGACTATAATCATAGACAATGGGCTACAATTTAGCACTGTAGAAACCAAAGCCTTCTATGAACACGTTAGCATCAAACATTCCTTTTCATCACCATACTACCCATAGGCGAATAGCCAAGCACAGGCTGCAAATAAAATTCATTGTCAACCTTCTAAAGAAGATGCTTAGCAACAAGAAATGATGATGGCATGAATAGCTAGTCTATGCACTATGGGCCTATCGCACGACATGCAAAACAACAAATGGTAAGATGCCATATAGACTTGTGTGTGGATTTGAAGCAATGTTTCCTCTTGAATTGTAGGTCCCATCAATTTGCATGATGTTATTGAGTCTCATTGATGGGGTTTAGAATAACAAGTTGAGAATCACTGAACTTGACTCTATAGAGGAGGGGCACATGCAAATACTTGATTGTATCAAGTGGTACCAAGAAAAGCAACTACAAAAGTTCCATCATAGTCAACATCAACAACTAATCAAAAAGGGGGCCATGGTCCTCAAGGTTTTTCACAAACTCATAGAAAAATTCTTAGCCAACTAGGAAGGGCCTTTCTTGGTCATAACTATTACGTCTAAAAACATCGATGGTTGGAACATCGAGAGGTTATCAGGCATACAGCCTAACCCTGGATCCGTGCAAGGGTCGTGCTAGAGAAAATAGAAATGGGGTGTCTTGAATGGTTTGGTCGATCAGACAGGGACTTACATAGTGTAGTATAACCTTTTGCAAATAATGGTATAAAATTTGACATTGAAATGAACAAAAACATAGCATAGAGAATAATAAAAGCATATCAGAGTATGTAACTGAGTAATAAGCATGAACCAATAGAAAATGATGCAAAATATATGTTGTAATAAAATGAAAGGAGAACTTGGATGAGAGAATGCACCATCCCAAAATTAGGGAATTTGGATTTTGTTTACCTAATGAAAGTGTACAATTGATGCATAGTGTTGGATAGGCACAACTAACAATGGAACAATATGGTCATAGCTCCTGGACTACTACCAATAGCATGCTAACAAGAACTAATGAATTGGAGCTTGCTGGGCTATTACACTAGGTTGAAGAGAGATTCAAGAAGTGCGATTGCAGGGATTTGTTGTTCGCCAACCTTCTGCTCACCAACCTCCTTGCTAAAGCCAATTACCAAAATGCCAATTTCTTGAAGCCAATCACAAGAAAGCCAAATTGAAAATCCAACCCCTTGAATGTTGTTTGCTAGGGTATTTACAGGGCCAAGAGCAAGATAAATATGTGGTTTGGATGCCATTTGTCTTGGGTCCCACATGGCATGAATCATGAATGTGTTATACTAACATGTAGTGCTACATTGCAATGTTACACTGATGTGCTATGCTCTAGTGTTATGCTAGTGTGCTAGGCTGAGTGGAATGAGGCGGGAAGTGAAACTTGCTGAGCTATAACCACACCATTCAAATTGCATGTGCCAAAATCTAGGGTACTGCCATGTTTTTTACAAAAAATGCTAATGAAAAGTGTACCATGAAGCTTACTCTTCAAGACTACATCTTCTCCTCTCTTTCAAGTAGGGTCAAGCATGGAGACAACTTTAGGAATTAACTAGGCAATGCAAAAAAAAGTAAACAGTTGATCTTATCTATCAAGTAGGTGTTGGAGTAGAGATGATCATCACCAAATAAGTTCTAGAGCTTTTGGCAATGTCTTGAGGCTTTTCTAGGAGTGTTAGACTATCCATGTTGCCCAGCCTAGTGGTGTAGCATAAACAATTTTCTTGCTACGCTAGGTATCGTAGCACTCCTCTTTTGCATGAATTTTGTCCAGATAATTGAAAATATTATTTTGACACCTAGTCAGGCAAGAAACTTTAGTAATTAGCAACCTTTCTTTTCATGTTGAAAGGTCCTAGGGTCTGCTGATTTCATCCTTGGGATACTTTTGGACACTAAATCCTTTTTACACTGTGCTATGCTATGTAGCGTAGCACAATGTAGCAGTCACTCTAGCATGAACTTGAGTCAGAACCTACAATGCTTTTCTAGGAGACTTTTATTGATACTTGAGGGCAAAGTGGGACAAGACGTTTTGGAGGTCGAAGCATGGCCAAGTGTAATTCTTTCAGTAGAATAGCTTCTCAGAAGATTTTCTTGCATTGTCACCCTACTATGCTGTGCTATGTTGTGTAGTGTAGCATCTAGTTTTGGCCCAAATTTTGACTCAGTTTGCAAGTGTTCTAGCATGGGATGTCAATCATGTCCTAGGGTGGTAGTAAAATAAGCATTTTTGATGGTCAAAGAAATGACAATTTTTTTTCCATGTCAAGGTAGTTTGGGAAAAGATTCTCTTTTCTTGCTATGTTGTGTTATGCTATGTAGCGTAGCACAGCGTAGCATCCAAAATGGAAGAACTTTTGTGACATTTGCCATGTTTTTTCCTTATTATGCTAATCACACTTCAAGGATGAAGTAGTGCAGAGACCTTTGAGGACTAAGTGTTTTCCAACCGTGTCTTCTACGTCTGATCAGTCACCACATGGTCTGCTATGTTGTGCAACGTAGTTTAGCATAGTAGGTTCGACTGTTAGAGAACTTGCCAAACTATCTAGTTCATCCTAAACACCTTTGACAGATCCTAGCCTAGAACTTGGGTAGAACATCATCCGAGACATTTTTCAAGCTAGGTAGGCTAGAGAGTGCAGTGACCTTGATGGTCTAGTAGATAGAAATTTTTTTGAACTATACAGTCCATCCCTAGTGCCTCTTTTCATGCAGAATGGCCTCATGACTAGGTGTTGCATTGATTATGCTGCAGAGGGTGGTAGGTAGGCCTAAAAGTTCTAGATGCTTACAAAGATCCTTGTCCAAATTTTGGGACTATGTTAAGTCACAAGAGTCCCAAAATTGATGGTTTTTTAATGGTGCCTCTTTGTTGATGTCTAGAGGACCTACCCGAGAGACATCAACAAAAAACATGAAACACCATATTAAATGTGACACCAACACTATTCGTCAGTGCCCACTTAGATAATCCTTTGCTATGCTTGGGAATGCTAGGAGAATTGAGTATGATAGGGAAAGGGGATGGGTTTGAGGAAATCAGGCTAAGGAAAAGGAAAGGTGCCAGATGCATTATCATGAGAGTCATTGTCATAGTATGATCCCTTGTCAGAATGCTTATGAGGGAATCAACATGCATGGGTATCTTTCTCTTTGGATCTTGACATCTCACTAGAGTGCTTAGAGATGGTCTATCTATAGCTAAAATGATTGCAAAGTAGCTATCATGCCATTTTTTTGGGCACCTTTTTTTTGGTGTGATTTTTTTGTTTTGTGCTTCATGTGCTTTTTGTGCTTTTTGTTGCACACCCATGTTCATTCGAAGGCAATATTGTCATTGTTGTCGGACAAGTGTTTCCTCCCCGAGATGAGTTGTGTTACATCCATGTGGGGATTTCACCTACCTACAAAGGCTTCCCATGGGACAAGTTGCATTATTTCTGTCATGGGCATGGTGGTTGAGCATGGGAAAGGGTTTCATGTGTATTGGGGAAGCTTGTGAAGAAGGTGTCAGAAGTTGTAAGTATAGGAATGGTGATTAAGTTAGTTGAAGGGAGAGTAGGATATGTACTCTCAGGTCGCTAGAATGATTGAAGTGAGTACTTCGGAATGATGTAGTATATTTCTCTCTTGGTGGAATGCATTTTTACATTATGCCATCTTGGATTTTATCATGCAAACACAACAGAGAGAAAATAAAAAAAACAACCAATGTGTGAAGTGGGGGCAAAGTCCTACTTACCCAGGATACTACTAGGGTGGCAAGTATTACATCTAACATGTGCAATATCCAAATAAGGAATGCTAGTTTAGGATTTTATAGTGGCAGGCCAAAAAGTTTCAATGGCCCTACCAGAAATGAGCACTGAAGAGGGTAGGAGCGATGATGATGTAGGTGCTCAGGAATCCCTATCAAAAGGAAAGAGTCATGAAACCTAGCTGCAAGTTGAGAATCCTAACAACTGAATGCTTTTTTAGACTCTAGCAATGGTCAGGGTTGGAGGATGCTATGACTATGGTTGTGCCATAGTTATTTTGGGGCTCCAGTAGGTGGTGCTGATGATGGGATCTATGACCAAACTGAGTGGTAGTGGTAATGATAGCTCTAGAAGGTTATCAAGATGTCAAACGAAATCTGTAGAAGATCAACAAGATGCCAAGGATGGTGATGTTGCATGTGTCCTAGAGGGTTTTTTCTTAATGACACGAACTTCATTATGGAACTACAACATAGCACCCCATCTACCTAGGAAGCTCGAAGATATGCACAGTTGCTTGTTCACAAGTTCATGTGTGTGAATCGAGAGTTGTTGCATTGCAAACCCAATTTTAGGTACTGGAAGACTATCAAATGTGCTAGTTTAAGGTCCTAGCAGATTGTGATGTGGTGTTTCAAGGTCTTGATAAATCGATGTGCTAGTTTAAGGTCCCAGTAGATTGATGTGCTAGTTTAAGCTCCCAGCAAAAGGCTATGCTAGTTTAACATCGTAGCAGATGAAGGATGGCTAATTTAAGGTCATAGCAGACCATGCTGTGGGTGCCATTTTTACATCATGGCCCAAGGACATGTCATGCTAGTTTAATGTCATAGAAAACATTTTGTGCTAATTGTATGTCATAGAAGATGATTTGTGCATGTTTTATGTTGTAGCAGATGATCTACTTACCTTGCTTTACATTCCATGTAATCCTATATGTTAAGAATAGTATGGTTTTAGGTACAAATGATTGACAGGATTCTAGAATTTGTTGCCATGTACATCAGCTAGTTTGAATGCCCAATTCTCATATACTTTTGTGACTATAAAGGGACCTTCCCATTTTCCTAAGAATTTGCTCATGGATTCACGAATGCCCTTGAGAACTAAGTTCCCCTTTTTGATTGGTTTTTGGTGCAAATTGCAATGATTTTTTCACCATTGCTTGTCCTGGTACCACTCAATGTGGTTAAGTGTTTGGGTACACTCCTCCTCTATAGAGTCAAGGTCAATGATCCTTGACTCATTTTTTTGAGCCTTGTCCACGATGTTTGAAAGGATCATTCGAAGGAATAGAATGTGCAATTCAAGAGGTAACACTACTTTAGATCCTTATACAAGCCTGGATGGAGTCTTACCTATATCTTTTTTGCATTTCATGTGATAAGCCCAAAGCATGTAGAGGATTTGTTGGTGCCATCATCTCTTGTTGTTGCTAAGCATCTTTTTCAAAAGGTTGATGATGACTTTATTGGTAGCCTATACTTGGCCATTTGTCTAGGGGTAGTATGGTGATGAGAAAGAATATTTGATACCAAGATGTTTGTAAAAGGCCTTGGTTTCTATGCTACTAAATTGTGGCCCATTGTTGGTAAAAATAGTCATGGGAATTCCAAACCGTGTAACTATGTTGTCCGAAATGAACTTGCAAACCTATTGAGACGTAGTCTTTCTAAGAGGAACAACTTCTACCCATTTCATAAAGTACTCAGTTGTGGTAATGATGAAGCTATGTTCCATAGAAGACTTAGGCGTAATGGGCCCTATGATGTCTAGTCCCTAATGCTGGAATGGCCATGTGATCTATGTGGTATGTAATTCGATAGGTGATACGTGTATAAGATTCCCATAGCATTGACACACATCGCATGTTCTAACCTTGGCAACGCAATCACATTCCATGTGAGGTTAGTAGTATCCTAGACATCTGTTCTTTTCTAGCATAGCTCTAGGAGGTATGTGCCCTCCACATAGTCCCTCATGGATCTCTTCAATGATTTTTTGTGCTTCCTCCCCACTAAAAAAAGCTAGCAATATCCCACCATAAGAGCATTTTCATAAAGCGTTGTCGCCTACAAGGACATATTGTTGTGCTTAGTTTCATACTACATCCTTTTGGGCCATTGTCAAGACGCGTGGGGGTTCACCATGTCAGAGGTATGTTTTAACGTGTTCATACCATTCTTGAGTGTGAGATACACTCACAGATATGATATGTGTTATGTGAATGATGGGGTTGGTGCATTCCACTATCACGGAAGGTAAGGTGGCAAACATGTGTGGTAGCACACTCAAGGCCAATGTTGCTAAGGCATCTGCTATAGTGTTTTCATTGCAAGGCACATGTTGCATGTCTAGGGTTACAAACTACTTTAGTAACTATTTAGCTAAATCATATTAAGGTTGCAAATGTTAGCTTTGCAAGCATATACCTTTGTAACTTGATTGATGACTAGTTGTGAGTCACCTCAAATTGCTAAACTTTGGATCTCCAATTCCCAGGCTACTAGGATGCCCCTAGGGAGACCCTCCTATTCTACCATATTGTTTGTACAAAGAAATATGAAATGATATGTGAAAGGATAGATCTCCTTGGAGGGAAGTGTGAGAACAATGGTAGCACTACCACCTTGGGTAGTTGAAGCCCCATCAAAATGTAGGATGGCTTCGAAGTCTATGGGTACTGGGCTTATGCTATTAATGAGTTCATATGGGAACCTAGGTTCTATGAATACCTGGTCATTGGTAGGTGGGGTTATAAGTTGTGTAGCTATATCTTGACCTTTTACATATGGTTGTGCGACATAGTGTAGATCAAATTCCACGGTTATGGCCTTCCATCGGGCTATTCTACTACTTTCGTATATGTTGGTTGTAATAGCTTGAAGTATGTTATTCTTGCAAATACTGTTTACTTGGCTATGAAACAAGTAATGCCTCCACGTTTTAAGCACAAACACTAAGGAAAGACAATTTTTCTCTACTACGTTGTATTTTTCTTCATAGGATACCAATGCATGACTTAGATAGTAGACAGGGATTTCGGAACCATCATCCTTATTTTAGCATAGCAATGAGACAATAGATGTGTCTGAAGTGGCTAGATAAATGTAAAAAGGTTTGTTTCTCTATGGAGGGTAAATAGTGGGAAGATGGACAAGCTGTTTCTTTAAGCTATCAAAGGCTTCTTGACATTGGTTGGTCTATTCAAAGTTGAATCCTTTTTTTACCAATTGTTGCATTGGATGCAACTTGTTAGTTAACCATGTAATAAATCTACTTATGCATTGTATCCTACCCTGTAGCCTATGTAACTCCTTAAGGTTTGTAGGTGGTGCTAAGTAAATGATGGCCTTAATTTTATTAGGGTCCACACATATCCCCATTTCTGACACCACAAAACCTAACATGTGTCCTATTTTAACTCTAAAAACACACTTTCTAACATTGAGGCAAAGTTCATGCCTAGGACAACATTGAAGGACCAAATTTAGGTCATTTTCATGATTAGTAGCCTTTTCAAACTTAACTAGTATATCATCCACATAATCATTTATCTTCTCTAAAAGGTAATCACTAAAGATGTAGGTCATCACCCACTGGTATGTCGCTTCTGCATTCTTTAGCCCAAAGGGCATCATTGTGTAGCAGAAGGTTCCCAAAGAGGACATGAAAGTAATTGCTAGTTGATGTTTCGGGTTTATGCGGATTTCGTTCTAGCCTGAGAACCCATCCATAAAGGACAATAAGGCATGAACAACCATAGTATCGATAGCTTGGTTGATAGAAGGCAATGGAAAATCATCCTTAATCATTGCCTTGTTCAAATCTTGGAAGTCTATATAGATTCCTATACCCCAGATTTTCTTTGAAAGGACTACAATGTTTGATACCCATTTCAAATAATCAACCACTCGAATGAACCTAGCCTAATAAGCTTTAGTGATTTCACTACATATAGCTAATCTGATCTCTATTTTGATCTTGCGGGCCTTTTGTTTGACTACTTTGACTCGTGAATCTAGTATGATGTTGTGTTGTATGATGCATGTGTCTAAGCCTGGCATGTCTTCATACGACCATGCAAACACTTTGGAGTTATCATTGAGGACTCTAGAGATGCTTTGTTTAACCTGTGACTCTAGTAATGAGCTAACATTTAATGTTCTCGCCTCCACTTTGGATGTAGTCATAGGGATTTCGATAAGAAGGTCCTCAATTACATCACTAGCCTCTAAATCTAGAGTTTGGACTAGAGGTTCAGGCTAGTCCAGGGATGTTTCTAAGGACACTATGTTGGTATCATAGGGGGAAGGTTCCAAGTTTACCAACTCTATGTTCACACGCTCATGAGTTTTCCATGGGGACCCATTAGAATTAAGGGTGAAGAGAGATCATCATACATGGCCATTTTTCCAATCAAACCTACCACACTAAGCAAAAAAACAAAGTCAAGCGATACCTACTTAAGACAACAACATATAATGAATATATGCAAATAAATGATGTAACGTTAGAGAGTTTCCAGTTTAAGGTCTTAGCGGATCATAACCATGCAAAATTTCATGTCAAAAACTACTAATTTAAGGTCATAGCAGATTGTTACTATGCAAAATCATGAGTCAAGGTTGTTAGTTTAAGGTCATAGTGGACCGTAATCATTCAAGATTATGAAAATGAGGTGAAATATTTGGTGTATTTGCATGTTATGCTGTAACTGTGTGCTACACTATAGTAGACATTGGGTGTCCCATGCTACGCTATAGTAGATAGGGGCATTTCATGTTACACGTGGGATGCGGAATGTCCCGCGTTACGTGCAGGACATGGAACACCCTAGAAAGTAATAGATGATTTAACCATGTAGGCTATAAATAGGGGATTATCCATGGTAATCTTGTCACTTTCATTGTTAGAGCTAACACCCAGAGCATAACATGGCTGGGTTGAGAGATAGTGTAGCAATCGTAGCATAGCATTAGATACACCTATTTTTGTCAATAAGATGATGTCACACAGGAGCAAACATAGGCATCAGGGTCTTGCCAATGTAGACGAAGGGGAGAGCACCCTGTGACATCTTGCTAGGGCATGCATTGAAGAATGGCAAGAGGCCCCATCCAGCTGGTAAGTCGCTATGCTACCTTTGCCCACATTCTGCAATTTTTTGCATTAGACTATTGTTGTCATGGCTTTGGCCACCATGGCAACTACTACACTATGATGACTGCACACTATTACCATGGTCTCTATTGTTGTGGGTGGAATGATGTATCATTTTGAGGGTTTTAGAAGTTCTAGGCAGCGTGCCCTACGTCCCTGATAGCATAACATGCATCCCAGGTAGCATAGCACATATTCTAATTTACTTTTATTTTCTTTCATGCAACAGGATGGACTCCATGATCAAGAGGGGGCATTAGCATTGGCCCAAACAGCCTTACAAGAGTTCTCTTCTATCGGGAATGTGCGCATTGGTGTTATAGAACAACTTGGAACCAAGTTTCGGACCTACCCAACCAAGTACGCTAAGTTCTACCTAAATTGTGAAGAACTTGGATGGTTGGATGGTGAATGGGCCTTCCGATGTACACCTACCATGGAAGAAGTTCTAGTGGAAATGCCACCATTCCCCATGCCATTCCCACTTGGTGATTTAAGTTATGCATGTTCCTTAATATGCCCTTGATTGATCTATTGATTGATTGCATTATCTTTGTTGTCTATATCATTTTATATGATTATTGTAGTAGCGGCTAAATCCCAAGAGGTTACGGTAGTCACATCAAGCCATGATGAAACTAAGATCTTCTTCAAGTACTATGAAGTAGATGAGACACAACACTAGGTATGCAATGGGGCCCTAGCCATCATTGTTCAAAATTTCTAGGAGGTTAGGCTTATGGACTTATTCTTAGTAGTAAATCCAAGTATTTTGGTTGTAGAGATGCTTTTCCTTGTTAATTCTTTTTCAAAAAGGGCTTAGCACTTTTGCATGCAAGTGCATAATGTGTGGGTGGTGTTTGAGATCACCGAAAGCCTTTTCATAGATGTCTTCAATGTCCCTTATGATGGCTTATAGGTAGGAGAGAAGACTGGTAGAGATGTAAACTGTTGAGGGAACATAGAAGAGTGGCTAAGAGAAAGTAAGATTGAAAGGGGATTTACATGTACAAGGTCAAGCTAGAGGTAGCCCATAAGGTTTACCCTATCTTCTGGGCTTGTGCTTTCCCCAAATTACTCTCTCAAGGGAAAATCCTTGAGGTAGAGCAAGCTTGGGTTATGTAGGATGTCATGGAAGAAGGAACTCACTATAATTTGGTTAAGTACTTCATCAAGGATTTGCGGGATGAAATGGTTAAGCTTCATGAGAAGCTTGATGCACATTTTAATGTGCATTTCACCTTTTTTATCACTTTCCTATGATGATTCATTGAATTCTTGGTGGTCTAAGAGAATGACATCTGGGTGTTGTAAGATTGCACCTAGATATCCAAACCATGGATCTGCCAAGTGTTCTGCACCACTCGAGCCCAAGACCCCCCAAAAGCTATTGGGAAATATTTTTCAATAACAACGAGGGATTAGGTGGGATGGCCATTTCATGCACCAAACAGTGTTGGAACAGTGCCTTTCATTAACATAGCTAATGTGGTAAGGGGGGCATACCTCATTACTGAAACGATAAAATCAAAGTTATAGCGCAAGAAGTCCCATCCCATGGAGGAACCTCCACGCACCAATGAAGAAAGAGGTAGAATATTGTGAATCAAGGTTCATAGACTATAGCCTACATCTGCTGGTGAGTATGGTCTAGTTATCTCATTAGCTATAACTACTCCCACCACCCCACTTTTTTTTGTTTACATCAAACTAGGATGCTTACTTTAGATGTTTTCAAAAGATGATGAAGAAGAAGCTTTGGCCCCTAAGGAAGGGGCCCTTGCTAGAGAAGAAGAAGAGGCCCCACGTGTAGATGAGGAGGCCCCTAATGTAGAGGAAGAGGCCCTTGTTGTAGATGAACCCTTCACAGATTGTGCCCCAGCACCTGAGGGGCACATGATAGTTGAGGATGTTGCTACATTGTTAACTCGGCTTGAGTGGAAAGGGCTACAATTTGATGCTGGTGAGTTTGATAGTTTTCTTGACAATGTGTTGATGGGCGATCCCTCTATTCTCACCTTGAGCTTTTGTTGGGTAGGAGCTTTGCATTGTCATTCATGTCATTTTTTAGTTTTTTTATTTTTTGGTTTTTTTTTCCTTTTCTTTACCATGCTAACATGCTTTGTTTCAGAGTGGATACTATTACTAAGGCTCTCGATTCTTCCTCCTCATTTCGCTTACAACTATGGACCGAGACCTTGGATAAGTTTTCCTTTATGGAGGGAGTAGTAGATGACATGATTGATCACTTGAGGCAAATTGATCCAGAAATAGATGTGTTTGCGTTACTAGAATTGCACTCTACGTTGTCATATTTTTACCTTTGTCTCATGACTAATGCTTCCTCATGTTGGGTATAACATCCTCTCAGGTGAAGTGGGATCCACAATAGGTAATCAAAATTGATGCTATACCTGAACTCCCCCAGGAGGTAACCAAGGTACCTCATAATTTGTATGAGGAGGTGAGTAAATGCATGTTGTACTCAACATGATCTCTGTGGAAGTGTAGGTGTATCAATGAAGACCTCTGGAAGTAGGTCCAGAAGCTAGAAAAAGAGAACGCTAGCTAAGTAGTCAAACTAGAAGATCTACGCTCAAGAAAAAAGGGTATTAAGGCCAAGGATTCACAAAAGTGAATTAGAAGTAGTCTCTAATTATGAAATTGTTTCCTAACCTGTTGTGCGCTAGGCAGAGCATATGGCTAGGAAGTTTTTTGATGATATTCCTCTATGTTGTTGTTTGCTATTTGAAAAGGCAATTCAGCCCAAGTTTTTTCCTGGTCTGAGTTGGAAATTTTGGATAGCTCATCTGTTGAACATGGGGGTTAATTATGTATGGGTGATGTATTTTCAGATATTTTTATCTCTAACCCTTGTTCTATGTCTATATTATTTATAGCCTAGGGGGGCTATTTTGTCACCAAAGATCACCACCTTTCCACCTGTGTAGGGTAGGTGGATTTCTTGGTGTATGGGGGAGGAGATTGCTCTTAATTGGGCTAACCATGATCTCCCCAAGATCAAGTTAAACTCAGGCATCTCCTCCACCATAATGAATTCTGCGTTGGTGGAAAACTAGTCCCCCATCACAAAGGTGATGTTAATAGTACCTTTGACTATGACACGTGCCACATTAAATGATTTTAGATAGGAAGCTACTGTGGGCTTGATTTGATCCACTGGGCCCAACTTGTCAACAATGGAAAACAAGATCACATTAGCGGTAGCCCCATCATCAATGTGTACTCTACGAATTTTGTATTGACCCACTCAAATCATGATAAACATGAGGGCAATAGTCACTTGAGCCTTTTCAGGGTCATCTTTGATGGTCTTGTCTTGAAATGTTAACTGGGTTGGCCATGGTTCATCAACCATAGGGGGAAGCATAATGGCATGGATAGTCTTCTCTTCAGCTGGCATGTTTTTGTTAACCGAAATAGATGCTAACATGTGAACCAAGGCCTCACGATGCACCATGGAGGTCATTATTAGGTCATACAAGCTTAATGTTGTATTCTTTTTCTTTAAAGCTCGTTGAACTTGTGAAAGTGCATCTAGGAAATCTTGGCCATTGTCTGGTTGTTTTCTCATCTTTGCTTCTTTTATGTGTCATAAAAGGAAAATCTCCCAAGGAGGAATTGGTTTAGATGAAATGATAGGTTTTGTTGACTCATAGGATGGTGGTTGCATGCTACTTGTAGCCTTCGATGATGAATTCATGGGCATGGCCGATAGAGGGGTGGGCTTAGGGGGACCCGATGCAGTATGTTCTCTAGCCAACTTATCCACTAGACACTCTTCATGTTTCCTTGGGTGGGAGCATCATGAGGTAGTTCCTATCATTAGACCTTGGGTTGCAGAGGGAGTTGTATGCTTGGGCACTTTGATAATGAAAGGTGCCTGCATTGTTGTGGTAGTAGATGATGTAGTCTTAAGCACAAAAGGTGAAACAAATGCCTAAGGAGGGAATTTAATGAAAAATGGGGTTTGCAACCTAGTTGTTGTTAATGCTTTAGGATTGCAGGGAGGTACACAAACCACAAATGGCTTATGTTGTAACTCCGTGTTATCATCCACGCCAATAGCATTAATAGTATAACCCATATTGTTGGCATTCAATGGATCTTTGTAAATGTTCATTGATTGGTTTTTAGGTTGGACAAGATTGCTCTCATCAAGGACCAGCTTACCTTGATTGAAAATTCATTGAATATCATATTTTAGTGCCAAGAAATAGTCTATGTCATGCCCGCACACTTGATGATAATCACATAAGTGCTCTAGTCTAAAGTTCCTAGGTAATGGTGGGTCATTAGGTATAACCACAGAGGGGTCACGAAGGACTTCATAGTACCTTTGATGCCATTTAAGAGCATCCTATGACATCCATTTATGTTGAATGTGCCCTCAGGTAGTAGTTGCTAAGGTTGGAGGTTGGCTAGTGGTGCTAGGGCTAAGTGTTGTGTTAGGTGTGGCATGAATTTTAGATGCTTTATCCATTTGTTTACCCTTGTTTTCATGGGCTACAATGGCTACTATGGTTGTCATAGCTTTGCCTCTCTCCTTTTCATTCTTTGTGTGTGCATTTTTATATGCTACATAGGCTGGATTCCTACAAGCTTCTGCTATATCTTGGATACTCTTGGTTTGAGAAAATGCCTAGCTAAGGGAACGCAGAGCCAAGTAGTATAGATTGGATGTAATAAATTGTTTACCATTCATTTGAAAATGACCAGTAAATGGGCCTCAACAATTGGTTCACAAATTTCATTTAGGGTAGCAGTCCATCATTGCATGAACTTTTGTTTACCACTCATAAGTTGATCCAAAGTGACTTCTGGCTTTAGGTTATACTTAAAGCAAGTCACAAATTGGCTTAACAATTCTTCCAATGTTGAGATTGAAGCATGTGGAAGCAAATGGTACCAGTATAAGGCTTTACTCTTTAAGGACATGGCAAATACGTAGATGATGGCATGGGGCCATGGCTGTAGTAGTAGGGATTCAGACTTGAACATAACCAGGTGGGCATTTGGGGTCACCCTCTCCATTGTATTTTTTGAACTAGGGAAGTTGTACCCCAAAAGGAAACATTAGTATAGGAATGATTAGACTAATTGGGTCATCCTAATAGAAGTCCATGACATGGACCATTTCTAAGCTAGTAGCTTTAAGCCATTTAATTTCATCAATAATGGTTTGGATGAGCTAGAAAGCTTGGTCTAGACCTGGGGATGTCATAGGGGTTTGTGGGGTTACTGAAGTAGCCATCATTGGTGGTGCTATTGGTGTGGTTTCCATTCCCATTGGGGGCACTATTTGAATAGCCCCTACTAATGGCATCATTTGAGAGGGCCAAAACCCAACAGGTGGTGCTACTGGAGTAGCTACCATTGGTGGTGCTATGGGTGTTGTCATCTATCCCATGGTTGAAGTAGCCTACAACCTCGTGTTTGGTTGCATTACATATACAACTTGGTATGTTAGGGGTTGCGTGTATTGCTTCACATGAGATAGTTGAGTTGTGGGAAAAGAAGTTGTTTTTGCCCACCATGTGCCTATGTTTTGGCCTACTACTGATGGCTGAATGTGTATAGAGAGGGGGGGGGGGGTAAGAATCAAACTTACATGTAGCTATGAGGCAGGCATGGTGTGCATGTATGGTAGTGTGGGCATTATAGATGTTTGGTGTAGAGTCGAAAGAGACTGAGAAGGATGATTGATGGGAAATGAGGTTGAAGGGCCCACTTTTTGATATGTTGACATCATTTGGTGACTACCCACTACCAAAGAGGGTCTGGGTTGTAGCTATGTCATGACAGTAGCAACAAAGATAGGAAATTGCGACTAGTGTGAATGAGTAACAAAGATGGAAGGGACAGATGTGGCATACATTGGACCACCACCATCTCAGTGGGAGTCTAAATCCTCTTGGCCATCTTGAAAGGGTTCATCATAGTGGAAAGCTATGTCCTATTCCCTTCACCTACTTAGTTGTATAAGTTGGTTCAGCACCCATTGATGCATTTCAGTTAATGAGAAAGTGGTGTCAGGAGTAGGAATGAACTCTCTCCCGTTCCTATGGATGAACTCAAAGTTACATTTCTCTTCAAATTCATGACGGTTCAATGGTATATTTACTTCAATCTTTTCACACAAAAAATTATACCACTCTTCATCTTAGGGCAAACATTCAATGGATTGTTTTTGTAGTCTAAGGCATTGTTGCTATACCGGCATTAGGCTAGGTAGTTGATTGGGGCCTGCCACATGTTATACAAAGTAGGATACTTCTAAGTTCAAGGTGGGAACTAAAGTGGTTGTAGGATTCATCTTTTTTGCATGAAAGAGGTGTAAGAGGTAGAGATACATGTGAGAAATAGAGTGGGTAGTCTAATGCAGTAGACAACATAATGCAGTAGATAGTGTAACACCGTGGACAATGTAATGTAGTGGATAGCGTAACGCAGTGGAAGTGCTCCACTGATTAGATTGTTATGCCGCACAAAACATAGGCAACGTAATGCAGAGGATAGGTAGCATAGTATAGTAAACATTTTGAAAATTGCTACACTGACAGGGTCACTATGTTACACAGGGTGTAGGTAGCATAATGCAGTAGATGATAAGCATATCAGAGTGTGATAGTGTAGGAACTACTACACTAATGGGGTTGCTACGCTAAATAGGACATAGGTAGCATGGTGCAGTGGGTAGCCAGTGTCACTTAGTAGATGGTCTAGCATAACATAGTAGATAGTCGGCATAATGCAGTAAACTATTTAGAAACTGCTATGCTGGCGGGGTTACTATGCTGCATAGAACACTAGTAGTGTGACACAATAGATAGTTTTGGACTTGCTACGTTGATGGGGACACCATGCTACAAGGGACATAGGTGGGGTAACATAGTGGAATATCTTGGGCTTTTGACCTACAGGGTTCTAGAGGAACCATCATGGTGAGCAATCTGCACCACCTAATATGTAGACAACCATAGGGATGTCACATCTATGCTACCAGGTTACTGGTGACAAGGTATAGACAACATGCAGAATTACACATGACATAAGGAAGAGGAATAAAGGTTTGGGCC
Organism: Gnetum montanum; assembly: GCA_015680685.1. Classification (NCBI taxonomy): domain Eukaryota; kingdom Viridiplantae; phylum Streptophyta; class Gnetopsida; order Gnetales; family Gnetaceae; genus Gnetum; species Gnetum montanum. Next base: position 91,631 of record MNCI01022838.1, on the reverse strand, counting down.
CTCATTCTACTGCCAGAAATTGTTACTTCTAAAAACATCAGTGGCTAGAACATCAGGAAGGTTATCGGGTGTATAGTCTAACCTTAAATCCATGTAATGGCTACATTGGAGAAAACAGAAATGGGGTGCCCTAAATTGTTTGGTCGATCAGATAGGGACTTACACAGTGTAGAATAACCTTTTGCAAACAATGATTTTAAAATGTGATGCACGAAGATTGAAACGAAGGATAAAATAGCATACAGAATAATAAAACCATATTAGAGTATGTAACAGAGCAATAAGCGTGAACCGATACAGAATGATGCAAAATATATGTTGTAATGAAATGAAAGGAGAACCTGGGTGAGAGAATGCACCATCCCAAATCAGGGGATTTTTCTTTTATTTAGCTGATGAAAGTGTACAATTGATGTGTAGTGCTAGATAGGCACAACTAACAATGGAATGATATGGTCATAGCTCCTGGACTGCAGCTAATGGCCTACTAACAGGAATTGATGAACTAGTGCTTACTGGGTTGTTATGCTGGGTTGAAGAGAGATCTTGGAAGTGCTACTATATGAATTTCCTATTTGCCAACCTTCTGCTCGACAACCTCCTTGCCAAATCCAATTGCCAAAACACCAATCTCTTGAAGATAATCACAAGAAAGCCAAATTGAAAAGCCAACCCCTTGAATGTTGTTTGCTAGGGTAGTTATAGGGCCAATAGTAGGAGAAAGACATGGTTTGGATGTCACATGTCCTAGGTCCCACATGGCACAAATTGTGGATGTCCTATACTGACATGTAGTGCTATGTTGTAGTGTTACATTGATGTGCTATGCTGCAATGTTATGTTGGTGTGCTAGGCCAAGTGGAACAAGGCAGGAAGTGAAACTTGCTAGGTCGTCACCATACTATTCAAACTGCATGTGCTAGAATCTAGGGTGCCATGTTTTTTTAAAAAAATGCTAATGACAAGTGTACAATGAAGCTTATGATAAGTGTACAAAAAATGCTAATGACAAGTGTATTATGAGCTTTTGACAATGGTTATGGTGCCATGCTATAATGGTAGTGGGAGACAATGAGCAATCATGGGTTATGTAATAGCCACAGAGGTGGTGTAACTAATAGTGTNGTAACTGATAGTGGTGGAGAACATGTTGGGAGTTATGTCTAGGTGGTGCTACAAGATACATGTGGTGGTGGTGTAATCGATGACACTTGATGGTCCTAACCAGTGATGTGGACATTTAAATTGACACACGAGCAGCTATAAAAGACAAGTGAGCAAACATTGAGGGGGATTAGGTAGCTTCTTCTCATTTCAGAATCCTCCTCTCTTTAGAATCCTTCTCTCTTTGGCTAGGAAATGTTGTAGATATGGTAGGCATAGGATCTGCAGAGTGTACATCAGTAGTAACACATGGAAAATAGAAAAATAGCACACATGTGTGGCAAGCACACTATCAGAAAGTAGACTTGAGATGACAAAATAAAAATGGCATCTCTCTCTCCTAGTAATAATAGATGAGGTTGCAATAGCACATTAGCTTCATAGCACAACATCAATGTTGTAGGCATTAGAAGCAACGGGGCACATGAGGTTCTATTTTTGCTCTCTCGTGATAATGACAACGACGGTAACAAGGATGGCAATGCATTAACTATTTTCACATGAATAGTTTCATAGAACATCAACTCCAATTAGTAGCAGTAACAAATTTTAGTAGAGGCTAAGGGAAGGCAATGTTCCTATAGTGGGGACAACCCCTCTCTCTCTCTCAATGGTGGTAGCACATGCCTAAGATGGTGGATGTGACTATACGTGACATGTCAGAGGCTCTCTTGATGACAATCTCTCTTAATAGACATGTTGATGGGACGTGATATCGCATACACGATATCGCGTCGGTCATGATATCACATCCCCCACGATATTTCGTATGCGATATCGAAGTCTATCGCAATGTATATAAATAAGAAGAAGCTCTCCCTTGTTTGGACAATTAGAGTTTAGATTGTAGTGAAACTCTGGTAGTTTGACCCCTCTAGAGATAGATTATTTTCCCATGTTTGCCTACAGTGTGGTGAATGTAATTGTACAACATCCTTTATTTAACTGTGACATACTTAGACACGTACATGACTAGAAATAAAGAACGAGATTAATTCATCATTGCAGCATTCACTTTGTTATTTATTCATTTATTTAACTATTATTTACTACTTTCGTAGTTAATCTTTCTTACCCTTTTCTCCTAGAACGCGGAATGAGTACGACTTGATTACGAGCATTTAAGTGTGACTACTTGGTAACCCAGTGGCGTACCTAGTATCTGCGCTTGGTAATCCTAGTGGTAGTCATGCACAAATTCCAAGATGTGTATGGATGATCAAGGAATGGATGCTCATTGCACTTAGGCTAAATTAGATTCTTTTACCCTTTCTCTTCCAGCTTAGCATAGTTAATATTACCTTCCATTACCTCAAGAGTAGTGTTAGATTAGGAACACATTATACACCTCACTCTGGACTAAATCATACGTGATAAATATAATACTAGTCCAGGTGAGAAGATAATGAATTGCAACCTAAGGTTAATGATCTAGATGCCACAACTAGTCCATCTGTGAAGTTCAACTAGATCCCGCATGAGAACGCTCGTATTGGTATGGTTGAGTGTATGGGTATCTCGCCACCAATCATTGGTGCCGTTGCCAGGGATGATGCTAGTTATCTAGATTAGTTATAGTATACAAGGTCGCTGTAAGGAATTAACGATATATCTCTTAAGAATAATAAATAATTATTAAAATTCACATCTAAATTCACACACAACTTCATAACCCTGGCTCTCCTCCAAGACTATAACAATGCCACACCCAATGAGGAAGTTTATTGGAGAACCAAAGAAGTATATGATGACGAAGATTGGAGTATACAACCTAAAGTGGGGATTTCTTATAAACATGAACAAAAATAATTTCATCCCAACACACGAAAGAACAACTTACCCAATGATGATAAATCCCTACTAGCCACTACAAGCTTAACGCAAATACAAGAGGCTGTTCAAATCTCAAGTAGGCATCGTAAAGAGAGTCGTCTACCCAGGCTCGATTTAAAAAATTTTCCCAAATTTTTAGGAGGCTATGACTTAGATCTACATAAAATTTAGAATCCTTCTATGGTGCCTGCACATGGAACAACATTGATAATGGTTGGCAAAAAATTAAGCTCTTTCCTATGACACTCGTTGACAAAGCAAAATTATGGTATAGATCATTAAAATAAAATTCAATAAAACATTGGTCAACAATG